>OX328013.1:28450700-28918200 GCA_946811545.1 Netelia fuscicornis | reverse complement strand
CCCCATACAATATTTTATCATTGTCATGGAACGATTATACAACGTATAAACAAGTCTCGAATATAAGAATGAATTAATTTCTTTTTTTTTAATAGAAAAAAATCGTTTTTCTTTCGTAAAACTTTTCCTACACATTCGATAATCAATTACACATCGCTTTTCGCACAAATACGAGAAAAGCAATTTTATGTTTTCCAATTGACACGGAACGCCCCATACAACGTTTTTTTTATTGTCACGAAACGATTATACAACGTATAATCAAGTCTCGAATATAAGAATGAACTAATTTCTTTTTTTTTTAAATAGAAAAAAAAATCGTTTTTCTTTCGTAAAACTTTTCCTACACATTCGATAATCAATTACACGTCGCTTTTCGCACAAATACGAGAAAAGCAATTTTATTTTTTCCAATTGACACGGAACGCCCCATACAACATTTTTTTCATTGTCACGGAACGATTATACAACGTATAATCAAGTTTCGAATATCGAAATGAATTAACTTCTTTTTTTTAACAGAAAAAAATCGATTTTTTGGCATAAAAGTTTTCCTACACATTCGACAATCAATCCCACATCGTTTTTCGCACAAAAGCAAGAAAATGAATTTTATTTTATCCAATTGACACGAAACGCCCCATACAACGTATTATCGAGTGCATTGACTCTCCAGGGTCGACAAAACGGCTTATAAATTGCGATTGGCAAATGTATTCGCAGTCCCTTCATCGAACACATCCGAGAAAGCCGCATGTCCGTGTTTGAGTTGGAAAAAAAACGAAACAAATAAACGCGCGGAAACAAATAAAATAGCACCTGTGTGCGTGTGAGTGAGTGAGACCGAGGCAAAGCGAAAACTATTACGAGTGACGGGTGGAATTTAATATTAAAGCTTGTAATATACGGCCCGAGGGCGTAGGGGAATCGATCAGAAATTAACAAGTCGCTGGACTTTACGGCTTGACGCGCGACACAAACGCGACTGTGGCCGATCGACGAGAGTCGCTTTATTGTACGCTCTCTCTCGCGTGACACACGCGAGCAACACGATCATGAATTCGCCCTCTCTCGCACTCGCTCTCGTTTATACACCGAACAGCACTCTTTCGTTTCTTTTTCACGCTCACTCGTCGATCTGTCCGATACGAAGGCGTATTAATCAATGTATATGCAAGCGGATATTAATCACTATTCTAGAAACGATAAAACTGGAAAAAGCGATCCGTATAGATATTTTCACATTTTGACCGGCAAATTTTGACAAACTGAGATTATAAATTTGATATTCGTGTTTTACGGGTCGGTTTAATTTCAAGAACGCTCTAACGAAGAAGCTTTTTGAAGAGAAAACAATATTGACACTCCCACAATATCAATGGTCCAAAATCGTAGGAACAAAATTTTCTTCAGTTCCACAAAAATTTCGTAAAAAAACAAATATACATCGTTATTCCCGATTTGTCCCAATTATTCGTTCAAAAATTAAAAAAAAACGCGAATATTCAATTCCGCTCTTTCTCTTTTTCGGACACTTTCTATCTTGACTGTTAAAAACAATCCGATTGAAGGAACAAATTTTGAAAAATTTATCTTAATTCTATTTGAATTTTCAATAATAATACACTATAAATCTTGCGATACATCGATCAGCAAATTTTCTCATGTGAAAACTGAACTTCCAGGGACGTGTTTAAATAAAATATATCGAAAGCGATTTAACAAAATCGTTACTGCGAGCTGTCCAACATATTCGAATTCGAGCGAAATCCAAGATGGATGTCGGTAAAATTTTGATTTTACTCGTTCTTACTTATCTACACGTATAATCGACGTATACACTTATCGATATAGTTATACACAGCGTATATTATCGAGAGAGTGAGCGAAGCAAGGCGCCTGTAATCAGACAGATAGAACACTGCGTCGATACGATCTGAGAACAAACTATATGTGTCTCAGAACTCTCTCGGTTCTTTTCTCACCTAATTAGTCCTGCGATCGTTACGGTCTCTCCTAGAGGCATATTGCATACATATACATATATAAAGGAACAGTTGTCCCTTTCACTCGCACATTTCTCAACGCCGGTGTCTTATCAGTGTAGGTGTCGGAGAACTTTTTTCACCCGAAGCTTTTTCATTTACCTTCACCTGCCGAGAGAATTTTTCAAGATCGAGGCTGGAGAAGCTGTTGACGCCAGGTCGTGTCGCAGCTTCCGTTCGTAGCGAGGGACGAAGCACTCGACGATGAAAAAAAGGAGAAAATACAAAATCGAGGGAGTGGGATGAGAAAAGGCGCGAGAGATTCGGAGTTTGGGAGAAAAACACGAGATTTCAATTAAAGAGACAAGCTTAGTAATGAGGCGAGCTGAATTTATTGGCTCGGAGGAGAGCAGGAGCCCTGGCGCCGTTGCGTCTCCGACGAGTTCCCGTAGCTCGCCTCACTCACTCTCTTTCTCTCTCTTTCTCGTTTCGTTTCTCCGTTGCATCTCGCGCCCTCGGGCTTTCGCGCTGGACCATTTCCCTCTGGCAGGTCGATGGCGCGTGTGCACCCGCGAGTGGAACGGCAATCGGCGTTGACTCTACGATAGGCTCAGCACGCGGCGGTCTCATTTGCATGGCGGACCTCTCTTCCTCCAGAAGATTGACCATTTATTCGATTCTCCTTTCGCCAACCCGTATCAACAGGCAGGACAACTATAAAACGTGCCTTTCAGAAATTATTACAAATCGAAACAAAAATTCGCCGTAATTTCTCCAAATGATTTTTACGTTGATCAATATCGATTTATCGATCAATCGATATCCTATCGATTCGATCTATCGGAATCAAAAATGTCATCTCTGACCAACCGATGTTTCCCCAGCCTATAAATCTCTACTCTCACCATTCACGTCGCAAAAGCTTTTTATCGCGTGTCCCGGTGATAAAATGTCGACGCTAAATCCTCGACGAGAGTCGGAGCATGTCACCACTACGAGAGCGTAAAATAGAGAAGACTGCGTGCGGTGTATTCATGGTGTAAGTGTAAATCTGGTATACTGTAACAAACGAGAGGAGTCCAAAGAGACGTTGGTTTCGGTCTGGTAGCGAGAAAACGATCGAGACTCTCTCAATGATCCAGCCAAAGAGGGAAGCTGACGAGAGGAAAGAAAGAGTCAGGGACGAAGGGAGGAAAGAAAAAAATACAATTACGGGCGTCGAATCGCTCGTCGAGTACTTTTCTTCTTATATATATATATATCGTCCTTTACCCCTTCGAGACCATTCAACGAGGCCGTTAACGCACCGGGTCCACTCGTATATACGCGTTTTTCTTGCGATCGCGAGTGCTGCAAAGTTGATCTCTTCGCTTATATATATATTTATCGTATATATGTACGGAGAATCGATCGAGAAACAGTGCAACAGAGCGAGTCTACCGACAATTCTGCGGAATGTTAAGCTCTCGCCGGTCTCCGTGCGACTCGAACTATTCTACGTGCGCGTAACAGCCGGCGTAAAAATCGTAGCGCCGCTTTATCGTCGGCCACGTCGATTTAATCGACCGTCTAAGAAACGTTCGATTTCATTTCATTTTAATGGAATAGTAAAGAAAAATATTTGTATCGTGAAGATATTTTCCAGACGTCGAAGATTCGACGAACGATAATTGGGTAAAGATAATGAGGAAATAACGTCAAATTTTTGTTTCATTAAATTCGTCGATCGATATTCTCTCAGACTGGTAATGTTCATTCTGATCGAGTGTGTAAAAAATGTAATTTTTGTTTAGTGGAAATTTACATTGTAATGTTTTAGAGAAAATGAAATTCGCCTTGAAAAACGGAACGAGGTAAAAGACCAGTGGCTTTTCTCGTTTACAATCTCGGCCAACTCGTACGTTCATTCTCCATACTAATATCTTCCTTCTCGTGTCGTTATTATCGCCATATTGCCACCGTAACGCAACTTCTATACGCAAATGATGCGTGCGTTATACATTTCCTCTCGGCAACATTCCGTTCTAGTATGTTAATGGGCAACCATAAATTTTACTCTTCTATGCCAGACCCGACGAGAGGACAACTCGTCGTGCGGTTATAACACGTAGGACGTGGCACATCCGATGACGAATTACAAAAGGTGATACCTACATACGTGTATATATACCGTCCAATATATATATACAGGGTGAATTTCATAAGAGGTAACAGGCTTTATTCTAAGGTAGATGGGATCATTACAAACAAAAGTTACAAATATACATTAGGGATATTTTTAATAGTTTACGAGATATCAATTTTTTAAGTTGGTCCAATCAGAGCGCTCCGAGAAGCGTTGGAGCCGCCCAGTCCCGCCCTAGCCGTAGAGATAGAACAGTGTAGGGCGTTACATTTGGGATTGCAAAATTCAGAGCAGTCAATTTTATTAATTATATTATTACGCAGTCATTTTTATTTCTCGAGCATTGTCTGCTAGGTCAGGGAGTGGGCAGCTCTAACGCTTCTCGGCGTACTTGGCAAAATTCAAAGCAATCAATGCCGAAGAAATAAAAATAACTGTGTAATAATATAATAATAAAATCTGAATTTTGCAACCTCAAATGTAACGCCTTACACCGTGCAATCTCTACTGCTAGGGCGGGAGTGGGCGGCTCCAACGCTTCTCGGCGTGCTCTGATTGGACCAACTTTAAAATTTTATATCTCGCAAACTATTAATAATATCCCTAAGTTATATTTGCAACTTTTATTTGTAATGATGTCATCTACCTTAGACTGAAGCCTGTTACACCTTATGAAATTCACCCTGTATATAAATAATATGTATTCCATATATATATATATATATATATCTTTGTAGGTATCAGCATGGAGCGAGGAAACGAGGTTACAGACTGATCTACGTACATGGAACGTAATTGCGCCGTCAATTGCGACAGAAGTTAATATATGAATGTAACACCGACTATTGTAATATTTTAGAGACGTGTATAATTATTCGTGAAAAACAAAATAATAATTCAACGGTAAGAGCGTGACTCAGAGTTCGCGTACGTACGACGAGAACCTTTCGCAAGCTCGGACGAACATGCGAATGAATTTGTTTGATTTAAATACAAGGTTCGTTCGATCTATCGGAAATAAAAGTTTAATCGTCCGTAGTTGTTGCTCGAGAAATTATCAAAGAGATAAAACCTGGGATGAATTTGAGTGAATATGGTTTTTATCATATTTAGTGTTTTTATTCAAGATTTTTCCAAGTTGGCAGTTACAAGAGAGTTCTGCCAATTAACATTGATAAAATGATAACGATCGAAACTCGAATCGATTGTTTTGTTGGTGTTTTTTTTTTCGTCGCAGCGTGAGGGACGTTTGATTAATGCGGCGCATCGATACAGTCGATGATCGAAGAATCCATAAACTTCTTAAATTATATACATCGGGAGTGAGGATCGTGTCGTGGGGTTCGAGACTTTGGCATTGCCGACGTCGAGGGTAACAGCGAGAGATCGAGAAAGACAGGAAGGGAAATAACGTCCCAAGAGTTCATACGTATCAGCGGGAGAGTCGCGGTGTCTTATGTGGCGCTTCCATTTGGAGTGGAGCGCCCGGGGTTTTCGTTCGTTCCTCCCAGCCTCTTTTCTCTCTACCCGAGCGAGCGCGCGTCCGACCGATGCGCATCGATTAACGAGCTTCTTATCTCGTTCGAGAATTTTTATCGCTCGAGTTATGGCTCAAGTATATCGGGGAACTCGACGATGCCAACAGGAGAAACGGACTGCAAAACCAGTGGCAGGGTGGGTGGGGACAGGGGTAGGGTGCGGAAGAGAAGGAGGAGAGAAGAGCGACAGAAGCCAACCAGCAAAACATAAGCAAGAAAGAAATGGTGAAGAGTCTCTTCGAGGACTCTCTCATGGATCGACTCTCTTTGGCTGGAGAGAACGACCAAGAGACAGAGAGAGAAGTACTCTCGCAAAGATCCTTACGAGCGATCGCGCTCGCGGCAGCAGCTCGAACTCAGAGGAGAGAGCCTCTTCGACGAGACGATAAAAACGAGGGAACGATACGAATCACCGCGCGCGGTAGCTGAAGAAGAGGTGGAAGGCACTACTGCGATTAGCTTCGGGCTACCGCAGGGCGCGTTGCCACTTGTGCTCCCCCCCCCTCGCTCTCTTCCCTCTCCCCCGCCTTCCCACCCTCTCTTGCTCTCTCTCTCTCTTTCTCTCTGTGTCGCTCCCACCTGCCCGATATTCCAAAGGTAGAGAGGGTGATCGTGTAATTTTGATCGAATCTTGCGTATTCGATCTAAGAACGTCATGGTAATTGTCCGATCGTTTCCCCGCACGTCGAATGTCGTTGAACAGTGATAGGGATTTTTTTAACCTCACCACATTCGTCCGAGTGTAAATGCGAACTTTATGTCGGAAATGCATCGAGTTTTTCATATTTCGATGAATCACTCGAGTTTAATGCATAATTCAATATGACGATGCCGTAGGAAGTATTATCGTCGGATAGTAATTATAATATTAAATTGCGTCGTCACGGAGTTGGACCAAATAGAGCAACATAATTGTTTGAAATACAGGAAATCTGTACAAAGTTCCAATTGCGTTGAAATACGCGGATGTGAAAATTAATGTAAAAAAATCGAATGGCAAAAATCACTTCAAAATACCTCGGGCACAAATTGGAAAAAAGGTTAACGTAGAACGAAGACTTCGAGTACAATCTCGAAAGAAATTTAAGGTAGTCGTATCGATTGCAAGTGGACTGAACGTTTAAGTTCATTGAGAAAAGTTGTTGCAAATCGATTAAAGAACAACACATTCAAAATTCAAATTGATCCTACGTAAAGTTTATTTGTTATATAATAAACAAAACCATGATTTTGTTTCCATAAGATTGCTTATAAAAATTAATTGAAGCTTCTTTGATGTCATATAAAAATGTGTGCAAAATTTTAACAGACTTCGGCGAACAAATAATCGAAATGCTCATTGTATAATTTTGCGATATTTAATACGGGCTTTTATGAGAAATTGCGAAAAATGACGATTTTCAAGAATAAATATCGTGATTTTTGAATCGATAAAGGCCCCTGAAATTTTATACACATGTATGACATCAAAGATCGTTTTTGCAAATTTTCAGTAAAATTTAATGAAAACGCTGTAACGATAGGACTACCTTAAGGGACTACATACCTTTAGGCACGATGAAATCATGTCAAAATGAGACAATGATAACGAGCCGAATAAAATTTTATTCAAAAAATGATTTACGATATAAATAATACAACTAGGGAATAGAATTCCTTGAAGATTGTATCAGAAAATATTAAAAATGGCAACCACGTTATAATTTCTCTCGAAACATCTTTTAGGCAACGCCATTTCCGGCATCGAAAAAAGATCCTGCTTCTCTTATATTTGAAAAAAAAGAATTATATTAAAGTTTTGCAAAACATTACTTTCCCGAACATCTTTACATCGAATTATTAATACAATAATTAAAACGTATGCCATAAAAATAAAAAAAAAGCTCAATATAGCCATAGAAAAAAGTACGAATGACCACGTGGCTCGTTACAAAAGCAAACGATCCCGTTCGGTGGTTAGAGCGCACATACGCGCCAAATTCAAGAGCCAGCAAGCATGTACACGTCGCACACGAGAACAGACTCGCCGCTGAGACCGGCAAAAGGAGCGTGAGATTCGACGGATCAAGATATATTTCGGAACGAAAGGAGAGAAGAGTGCGATGTTGGAGAGACATGGCGGATTTGGAGTAGAGAAGGGCCCGAGCGATCGATATGTGTCGAGTTTGATCACACAAAAGTGACGCGTCCGCGATCGATACCACCGATCTCTCCCTCCCACCCTCTCTCTCTCTCTCTCTCTCTCTCTCTCTCTCTCTCTCTCTCTCTCTCTCTCTCTCTCTCTCTCTCTCTCTCTCTCTCTCTCTCTCTCTCTCTCTCTCTCTGTCTGTCTGTCTCTCTTTATATATATATATGTATATATATATATATTTAAGAATCGATTATAAAGAGAGGGAAAGATTTGGGCGAGAGGAGAAGGCAACCTGTAGATCCATGGTAAGAGATATATAGGTATATATCGGCCATAAATTTGTGCGTGCGGTATCCCGCTGCGAAACGTACGTGGCCCTCGTGCGAAACTCCGCGGCAACGGTCGATCGTTCGAACGCGCCACACGGCGACGAGATCGCGGTAGCTACATCAGCAGAGACGCGGTTTCGTTTTTTTGCGCACGACCAAACTCAACCGAGCCTCCCTCTTTCTCTTCTCCTGCTCGGAATCTCTTTTCTCTGTTCTCTTTGCACGGAGTTGTCCTCCTCCTACCCCTCCATCTCCTCCTCATCCTTCTCTTACTCCTCCTCCTCCTCCTCCTCCTCCGCCTCGCATCTTCGATCGCCCACCCGATCGCTGTGTCCGCGTTCCCTGAAGGGTTGATAATTCGTCGATTAAATTGGAAACGGCGAAGCTAATTGTGCCGCTCGCCTGTATTATTCATAGGGTACGGCGTCGACTCGCGTGGTTCTCCGGAGAAATCGTCGTCCGTACGCGTTTCGTAGCTGCACGTATAATACGAACGTGCATCGTGTACGAGCGTAAATCCCTCGTATGAATTTTGTCCCGGTACTACAATACGAAGCTTCGAGAGATTCGAGAGATCGCGCTCTGAGAATGTTCGTCCAAAGAGAAATAAAGCGCAACGACGAAGAAAGAGGAGAGACTGCCGAAAGGGGACACGGGAATTCGCGATGATTAAGGCAGTCGTCCTGAACAATTTCAGTCAATTTACGAGTTTTTAAAGAGATCAAGATTTTGATCAAAAATCTACGATGGTGGTGGATTTGGTTCGAATGGTTTTCAGTTTTTATCGATAAACTGCGGAGATTGCGGATTCGCTTTGAAACATTCTCGGAGTAATTTTTTTTTCTTCTAGAAAATCCACGACGTTAATTTGCTTCCAGAAACCGTCAAATAAATTTCATACTTTGAAATGTTTTTTAAAGATCGCGTCGTGTTCATGTCCCCAGATAAAAATTTATGAATAAAATAATGAAATTCGATCGAATCGATAACAGCCACAAGATAAATCGATTGCCGAAAGATCGATCGATACATTTTGATCATTGCATCACTTTCCCACGGTGAACAAAAATGATAATTAAATGAATCGATCGATAAACAATAAGGAAGCTTTACGGGTGATTAGAGACAAAATTTCACCTCTAAATTCAAATCAAAAGTCGATCGTAGCGTGTCGAGTCCGTAAAATCGATAATCGAAAAAAAAATCTTAAAAAATCGTTCGAAAAATTAGTTTTCATTGTAATACCGTCCGAGAGTAATTCTGCGCGAAGCCAGAAACGGAGGATTGACGAAGTGAGGATACCGGTAACAGAGGCGAGGCGAAAGATTTACAATAGCAGCCGCATAATGAGTAAAATCATCAGCGGCTCGCTTGACATAACGGAGCAAAGTCGACGTCTTGGTCGTTCTGGTGTTTGTCAAGCGGGCGGCAAGGACTCCTAAGAACTCCTCGCAACGTTATATATGTACTACCATATTCCACGGAAATCCCGTCGTACGAACGTCAAACCGAATTTTTTCTTTTTTCATTTTTTTATTTCGCTACCTAACTCATACTCATATTTCCAAGGTTTCTCGAATGAAATTTTGAAATTACTGTCGAGAAAAGATTATTGTCACATCGTTAATAACTCTTCGATCGGAGTCGATTTAATTTTGCGAGTGAAAGCGTGATAATAGCTCGAGGATAGCTCGATGGCGAAGAGAGTGGAGAATATACAGCGAGACTGTGAAGCGGAGCACAAAACGTGGTGGCATCGGGACGTTTAATCGTCGCGGTGTCTCTGTGGTGACGAGTGCCGCCCACGCAGCCACTTGACCTCCCAACGCCCCCGTATCGCTCAGTTAACCTTATAAATTCGACTAAACTCGAGCATACTCGGCACTATATCTCTTTATATCGCGTCGCTCTGGTCCACTGTCCTCCCGGCAAAGGTCCGGGCACTTTTCAACATATACATACGGGTCATTCCGCCATTAACCACCGAGTCATCCGGTACCAGTTCTTTTCAGTTCTCTATCGTTATCTTGTCCCACTTCAACCGTATGAAAATTGAAAAGCTTTCGATAATTTATACATCGAAGTCGTATAGTTTTATAACAATAAGAGAATTGTTAAAATGGAGAAGGATTAAAAAATTGTTAACCGTACGGCTTGCCGGGTAAACATGGAATAGCCCATATGTATATGTGACCTATATATATAACGATTGGTCCATTCATCGTATTCGCTGCTCTCGTCTCTCGCTCATTCTTATAACTTTACGAGATTCGAGCTATGTACATACTTCGATAATATAATAAGAGAACAAACCCGAGATAATGTCGAAGGAAAAATTTCTCGATACAAACTCGTGACCGAGAAATTAAGATTTAGATTAATTTCGATGAGAGAAATTCTCTTTTCTAACGTTTCCAACGATTCGTTTCAATTTATGTTGAAACGACGTTTGATTATTATCTAGCCTCTAATAGCAATTATTCATCTACAAATACAGAGAGGCGGTAGCATAGGGGTAATGTTCTTGTCTAACACCCATCGGGCCAGGGTTCGATTCCCGCAACAACAACAATTTTTCATGTTCCTTTTTTGTTCTCCCGGTTGTTCGGAATTCACTTAAGGTAGTCCTATCGTTACATCGTTTCCGTTAGATTTCACTGAAAATTTGCAGAAGCGTTCTTTGATGTCATATGTATATGTGTGTAAAATTTCAGGGGCCTTCATCGACTCAAAAATCACGATATTTATTCTTGAAAATCGTAATTTTTCACAATTTCCCATAAGAGCCCGTGTTAAATATCGCAACATTATACAACGAGTATCTCGATCATTAGGTGGATGAAGCCTGTTGAAATTTTGCACACATTTTTATATGACATCAAAGAAGCTTCGATTAGTTTTTATAACAAATCTTATGGAAAACAAATTCATAATTTTGTTTATTATATAACAAATAAACTTTCCGTAGGATCAATTTCAATTTTGAGAATGTTGTTTTTTAGTCGAATTGCAACATCTTTTCTTAATTAACTTTAACGCTTGCTCCACTTCCAATGTGAGAATAAAGACGGGAATAAAATTTTAAGCTCCCACCCAACCATAGGACTACCTTAAGAAAAACTGTTAGGTTTACCGGAATAGTTGCTTCTGGTGGAAAATGTGTAAGATGAAAGAAGAGATATAAAAAAACGAATTACACCGTACATTGTAATTTACACATACAATCAGTCCGGTTCGATAGCTATCTGTCGAATATCTATGCACCGCGTATTATTCACAAAAATATTAATTAACGGTTCATCCCTAAATAGCGGAGAAAGAACGTCGAAAAAAAAACGTCGCGGAAAAAAATTGACGTCATAATCGCGTGATTTGTCCCGACGACATATTTCACCCTTAAGTCGCGCTCTCCTCTCTCTCTCTCTCTCTCTCTCTCTCTCCATAGGTGAAGCCACACACTGCAACGAACAAAAATGATACACGCGTCTGTTTGTATTCCGCATGAAATACGACGACCGGCTGTTGCACGATGCATCTTGGCGTATAGACGTATACGTGTGTACCTACCACTACGTCGACGAAACGCGGTAGCCCCGAGCGTTATTCGCGCGTGCTCCGCCACAGTAGGTAGAGACGCAACGCGTGTTCTCGAGACCGCTCGACCTGTCCCATCTCATTATTATCCTCCGCTCTCTGAGTTACGACGTTTTTATATTTATCGGATAGCCTCTGTCTCACCCTCTGTATTCCCTCCCGACCCTCTCCCCACCACCAACCAGGACGTATTCCCTTCTAGTTATGATTTACGATTTCCTCGCACGACGCGAATCTCGCGCGAGCTTCCTCGTGTCCCTGACGCGCATACGCGCCTTCGAAGTTAAACGGACAACCCGGTTACTCGATCTCGCGTATCCAGCGAGCAATGAATAATGCAGCTCGAGGACGTAACGGATTTTTGTTTAATATCAACCCTTCCCGCAAAAAATGAAGATGCGGATTCCAGTTTGTAAGTATAATGCTTTTCTTTTTAGAATTTTTTAGAATTTTATGAATTGTCGTTTTGTGAGTTTTTCATTTTTTGTAAGGTTTTTATTTTGAATGTCTTATAGAGAAATTGACCTTCCTCCTCGAAGAGATAACAAATTTTCGTTTACTATCACCCCTTTCTGAAAAAATGGAGGTGCGAATTCCAGTTAGTAGATAAGTACAGTGCTTCTTTTTTAGATTTTTTTTAGAATTTTATGAATTGCCATTTTGTGAGTTTTCCATTTTTTGTAAGATTTTATTTTTCCTATTTCGTAGAGAAGTCGCCCTTCCTCCTCGAAGACGTACCGAATTTTTGTTTAATATCACCCCTTCCCGCAGAAATGAAGGTGCTAATTCCAGTTAGTAAGTACAGTGCTTCTTTTTTAGATTTTTTTAGAATTTTATGAATTGCCATTTTCTGAGTTTTCCATTTTTGTAAGGTTTTTATTTGGCCTATTTCGTAGAGAAGTCGCCCTTCCTCCTCGAAGACGTACCGAATTTTTGTTTAATATTACCCCTTCCCGAAAAAATGAAGGTGCGAATTCCAATTTGTAGGTACAATGTTGTTTTTTAGATTGTTTGGAATTTTATGAATTGTCGTTTCGTGAGTTTTCCATTTTTTGTAGGGTTTTCATTTTGATTGTCTCGTAGACAAATATTCCTTCGTGCTTATGAATTCTGTGCTTACAAATTAACGAATATCGCAAGCGACAGTTTTTTTTTATGTATACAAAATGTTGTACAATTCTTAATATCATAAAGTTCAGCTAAACAATTGTAGTTAAAACCGTAACAATTTTTTAATATTCTCATCGCGAGACTTTTAAAAGAAAAATTGTTATAACCATTCGTTAATAATATCGTTCGACGAGTTGACACGAGTAATACAGTTTTTTTTCTCGTGTATGAAAAAGCTCCGTCGTAGGGCGAACGGGGGGGGGGGGGGTGATGGATATCAGAAATTCTCGTCAACGAAGAGACGAGAACGTGGCTCGAACCGCGTGACCCAAAGAAGAAAAGAAAAAAAAGAAATCGTGAAATATGTATCAAGAAACGAGAAAGACCGAGCGAGTTTTTTCGGGGAGATTATACGTTTATGCATGCCACGCAGGGCACTCGGTGTATTTTTCTTTGATACGTCACAGGAGCTAACCCCTCGCGAGAACGAGAGCGAGAAACACGGCGCGCATCTTCGTGAAATTTACAGGATCGAGATTTGAATAAAAGTATCGGCACTTTTGGAGTCGCGAGCGAGACGAAAAGAGGCGTCGTTCCTCTATTTCATCCGGGTTTTTCCCTTCACCAGAGGGATGGTACGGTTCCTCGAACTGTCTTTGTCGCGACACCCCGCTCTTTACAACCGCTCTTTCGCGGTCTCATTAAATATGTATAGACTCTCTACGACAACCCCCGTGTTCTCATTTTTGCAACAGGGTAAGGTACCGCGTCCCGAACCACCCTCTCGATAATGGAACCTCGTGAATCATTACACGAGACATACGTTTCGTGAGTATCCACTCGACGATTCTCCTCCACGACCTTCATCCCCTAATCGAAAGATTCGAACAACGATGCTCGAACATTCGCTAGTTTCAAAGTTTTCTCTTCTCACGTCGAAGAGCGAATGAAAAGAAATCAAACGGTGCTAGAAGGGTGCGAGGTATAATCGAGCTTTGCGTATAATTTCTCCCCTCCCCCCTGTCCCTCCCCCCTAGAGTCCGTAGTAGTGGCGAAAGAGAGAAGAGTCGAACAAGATTCACGAAAGACGAGAATCCCCGTGCTCGCACCCCTTACGAATGGATATTAATTGCCCGGGAGGAAAGAAAGCAAAAGAAAAAAAAAGATGGTGTTATACCGTCGTCCTGGGACAAATCCATTTTAAAGACTCTGCCGAGTCCTCGAACGTTGTGATTCTTTATTAAGATGAAGGGCCGGTCGGGAAACAGTGACTCTTGCTATTACGTACATATAGTACAGAGAAGACTAGTGTAGAAACCGGCGAGACGAAGAGAAGTAGCTTTTCGGCAGTTTCATTTCTCGCCCCGGAACAAATGGCTCGCGAGTTATCGCCCCGCGAGTACGACGCTGTACGCGCGAGAGCCACCCCTCTCCATTTAAAAAATGTAAATTCGTTAATGCGAGCAGGTCGCGATGTGGGGTGGTTGCACGAGTGAACGAGCGACCGAAAGAGAGAAAATAAGAAGCGAACTTGGGGTGAAAAACGAACCGGGGAGTCTGGCACGGTGGTCGCGAGTGGAGAACGAGGGTGGATGGAAAATTTGTTCGCACTCTGTACGAGTTAAGAAAAAAAGAAAGGAGAAAAGCTTCACCCTTGTTCTAGCAAGGTCTAACTCGCCCAGCAACCCTATTACCTGCCACTATTATCCAATACCGTGAGGAAGACTAAAAAAAATCAAATAAAGTATGCTAAGTTACTCAGTAAGCTTCGGGGAGTAAAAGATCGTTCCTTCGAGGGGTTGTGGCAACATTCTGTAATTTGTACTGTCACTCAACGCGTCTCGGGCTACTTTTCTTGGTCACAGATACCGTGTCTTCTCAATAAGGACTACCCAGGACATCGTTGCGATCCTCGACTCATTAAATCATGCCCAAGAAGTCAACGCGCTGGGGTGAAGGGGGCGGGGGGCTTTAGCGAGAGAAGAGTCAAGCACCGTCTGCCCTCTTAGTTTCCCAAGAACGAATCGATAGGCCTAACTCGATCGCGAAGGGTACTTCGCCATCGTCGTTGAGGATCGACCGGGCAAACCCGTTTTTAACATTTTCCAACAGACTTTTGCGGATCTGTACCGAGGTGATTAACTTTTCTTTCGTTTCGAGGGAATTCCATGCTCGCCAAGCGTGTCTCTCCGTTGGAAGTTATCGAGAGTCAGCGTCGCTCACGGTGCCAGGATAATTTTCTCAACTGTGCGCGCGGCGTATTTTTCTTGTCTCTTGCCCGCGAACGATTTAACCACGCGAACCGCGTGAAAAACCATTTCGTTGCGCGATCGACGCGTGTTGCAGTTGTTTCATTGTTGCACAAGTTTGTGAGAGCGAGTGAGCGCGAGATAGATAGAGAGGAATACTAGATCGAGTGTTCTTTTTTAACGTTTTTTTGTTTTTTTTTTTTTTTTCAATGTACGATATAAGTTGTATATCGATAAATCGAGAATATTATACGTCGTGTACATGTGGCGCTGTTACAAACGAGAACTCGTGGATATAAGCAAAAAGATATTGAGTATCGTTTCTTGTTTCTATGACGGTGAGAGAGGGAGGCATGGCAAAACCCATTTGATAAACCACGAATGAGATTTGATCGCGCGTTAGACACGGTGTTAGATAGAATTTGTTTCTTTTTTCTGTGTTTTTTGTTCTTTCGTCCTACCTCCTAACCGACTCGAGATCGTTTCGTCGATCGTCGACACGCTCGTTTTTTTTTTTGCCTCGGAGAGTATTCGCGAGACAAAATCTGACTAGGAAAAAATCCTCGACAAGTCGCGGTAATGTTCGATCGCGGAGAGTTCTCGTCGAGTTGTTTGGTTCGTGGAAAGGAGATTTTAGCATTTCATCGTTCCGGAAAGAAAGAAACTCGTGCGAGAGACGATGATGAGTCGCGGAGATGAGAGGACCGAGTCGCGCGATCATCAGGAACGATCGAACTCGATGCTGACGAGTCTATTCGCACCGGTCGCGATGTCTCTCGCGACTCGTGGAATACAAAATGCGTTTTCGTTTGCCGAAACCTCGGGAACGATCTCTCGGTCTCGAGCCCGCACCGTTTTCGAGAAATCGGACCTCGAACTTCTCTCTTTCTTCCACGGCTTTCGCTTTCTTCGTCTCTTCACAGAAACACCTATCGAGGCGCGTCTCAATCGATTTCACGAGGGAATCGGGCAACCGATTCAACGGCCTGTTCATCCCGTGTACACGGACGAGAGACGAGGACGAAGGATCGAAGAAGAGAAGAGGTCGTCGAAAGAAGAGTTCGAGGAGAAGAATCGCGGCTCGTCGTCGCGTTCGCCGCAAGAGAGTCGATCGAAGGCTTTTTTTATCGAACGAGAGAGGCTACGGATATCTCGGCACGCGCGATCCGATCCCCCGAAAACACCGAGAGTGGAAGACAGAGAAAGAGAGAGCGAGAGAGAGAACGATCGAACCTCGCGGTTTAGAGCGAGGAGGATCTTTTCGCCGCCGTTTCGCTAGCGAGTTCACTGCCGGTGCTGAAACACCGAGCGAAAGCGAGATGAGACGAGAACGAGGAAAGAAAAAAAGAAAAACGATAGTGGGACGATCAAAGAGTGAGAGAAAGCTTATATATATATCGATAGTGCGATGGTAAGAGGGAGGAGAGAAGAAAAAAACATGGTCTCGAGGCAAAGAAGAAAATACGCGATCAACCCTCCCCATCTTCTCCCCTCGCCTCCTCCCTCCCCTCCAACGCTCTAGCTTCTTATTTTTCCTCGTCTTCTCTTTCTTCTTCATCTACTTCTACCTCTTCTTCTTATTCTCCTCGATATATCCCTCTATGATGCTACACGCGCCCGCGCCATCCTTCCTCCACAACCGTTTTTCGAAGTAATTAAGCCAGGCATTAAATCACTCTCGCGAGGCCCCCGAGATTCGACGTCGGTCGCGATCTCATCGGCGTGTCTCCTACTAATTAATAGATTTCGATCCGGCTTACTCGAGGCAAGCCCGATCGGTGAAGAATCGGGACGAGAGCTCAAAATTTTCTCATCGCCGTCAATCTCTTCGTACGATATAAACTGTATAATAATATATATCGTATGTTGGATATAACAACAACAACAAAAATTGTATACGATAAAGATCCGATGGAATTACACTCTCGCTCGCGTTAATTACCCGCCGGAGACGATCGAGCGGCGTCTGTCTCGTACATGCGGCATTCAAAATCTACTCTAGTCCTGGGAGGAATTTAGATCGAGCGTTAATTAATCGTGTAAAAGAACACGGGGAGATGGAACAAAACAACAACGGGTCAAGATCGAATAAACGATACGAGTAATTTCGATCGATTCAGTGTTGAGATCGGTAATAGTAGTGTAAGCGTGCATTGACAATCGATTTGTCAAATCGAAGAGGAACTGAAATGACAAATCATCGAAATTAAAAGCTTTTGAATTAATAATTATATTTAATCCTGCTCTCACGACGTTTCTTCTGTGAGCATGGGCATGGGTATTTTTTTTTTCAATTGATGACATAAACTGGATCACGAATATTATTAAAAATGTTGAACCGAAAATTCTCAAAACAAAAACAGGAAAAGATGTTTCTGTTAAATTGTAAGTTCACGCCTTTGAAAAAAAGGCGATCCTGCTCGAGATCCTTTCAAATTGAAGTCAATCCAAGTCCAAAACCCGCTACTCCTCGTATTTTCCTAGCGAAATCGAGACAAACGTTGTACAGGTAGACGTGGTAGAAAAAAATATCGTTTTGTATTTGTAACGTACGAAGAAACATACGGGAAAGAGGATGCAAGGATTAGCACGCGTGTACAGGAGGACACCCGAAAGCCCCGAGCGAGTTGTATAATATGAAGAAGACGAAGAAGACGAAGAAGAGGAAGAAGAAGAAGAAAGGGGCAGAGGAGGTGGAGGGGCGTCCGCGGCAGAGTTTCGGCAGGCTATAATCAATTCTGATTGCAGTCCGGGATCGCGGCGGCGGCAGGAGCTCGCGATCCACTCCCCGATAGCCGAGAAAAAAGTTAAGGGGGGGCTCTCCCAACTACCGAGGGCCCACGGCCCTCGACGAGACTCTCGCGCTTATTCTCTCGCATCGCTACTTCTCTCGCTCGCACACTTTTCGATTCGCGACGTTCTCGTCGACGTATTACAAGTATCAAACTCGGAATTGCGAGATGAAGAACGCTATAAAAGGATGCAATGGAAGATTTAAACTTATCGCTATTAGACCAATAGATCGTGTCTATAGTTACTGATAAGAATTAAATTTACAAAAATCGTCTCGAGAGTCGTCAAAGTACGCGAACTTTATCTTGAAATTGTTTCTCGTTTCTCTTCTTTCTTCTTCCTATTGTATTCGACTGGTTCGTTCCTTCTTCATTTATCAATTCCGATCCAACCCTCGGTGTTATCACTCTCACTCAAACACGTTTAAAAATCATCCGTATAATCTCGGTAAGGTGAAAGTGTGTCGAAAATTTTCGTCACGAGTTTCGAGACTTTTGAAATTCTCGTACTCGTTCCGTTCTTCAGGTATGCGAGAAGTATCTCTCGCATCGATCCAGAAATAGCAGCAGCTGTACGTTCGTTCGGTAGCCGTGTGGATGCACCCGCATCGATGACTCTCCGCCTGTTTTGAAGAACGACGGAAGAATGCATCCACGTTCCTCTTCTTCTTGCTCGTTTCGTCTCTCGTCTCTTTGCTATCGTATCTTCTGTGCACACGGGTAGAAGTCTCGCTGAGATACACTGGATGCATCGGCTGAGAAACGAGAGAGAGAGAGAGAGAGAGAGCGACAGAGCGAGAGTAAGAGCCAAAGAACGTAGCGAGTGAGCGAGCGAGTAAAAGCGAGGGAGCCCGCAGGCCTTGATCCGCCGCGCGCGCGTTCGCTTCTTACGATCCCTTATATCCGCGCGTCCGGCCCCATTAGTAGTCGGCTGGCCCATCATTCAATAACGCTCTCGATGCTTGCTGCTGGCTCTGTGGCTGTTGCTGCTGCTGCTGCTGCTGCTGCTGCTCCGCTGTCCACGTTGAGGCTCTTCTCTCGTCAGCAAGCTCGCTCGCTCGCTCGTTCGTTCTCTGATACCTATACCGGGTGTCCACCGGCAAACTATATATCCGTCGAGTCACGTCGACTCAATGTCTATTCGCGGAGAGTCTATCTAGAGAGAAAATCACGTTTGTCCGAATCGCAACGAAGAACAGAACAAAACTAAACGAAGGTTCGAAATAAAAATTGTCGGGCGAAGCAATTCGTGGCGAACGGAGAGAGAGAGAGAGAGAGAGTGATGCGCATTGTCGAAAAGCTTCTGGGGAGTTAGGTACGGTGAGAATTTCGGGAATGCGTTAAAGGTTGAAAAAATGAAAAAAACAGGAAGAGAAGAAAAAAGGAAGAAACGAAATGAAGGAGACGCCGTGTTTCTGCGCCAGAGACGAGAGGATCGACTATTCGGTCGTAACAATTACCCGTACCCCCTATTACCCCCGATCGAGAAGACGTTTCGGGATCTCTTCGATAAAGCTGCCCGGAGGGCCACCGTGTCGCGGTATGTTCTGCATACATTAATGCGTAACGAGAACGTTCGTGCTCGCTTGCGCGAGGATTACCGTAAAAAGAAGAAAACAAAAAATAAACCACATACGAGACGCAGCCCTCGGTGCATCGTTGCGAATGAGACGAGATGAAACAAGAGGAACGGGGGGCGAGCGGGACGAATGCTGGGTTATTAGGCCTCGTACGTTTCAGTCATTAAAGCGATACGATATAGCCGGGAGTGCTAAGGCAGAGCGCTACGATATACCGATGGGCGATGATAAAAAAATGACTATGTAACTTTCGGACACTGTCCACGTGGCCCTCTCTCAATCGCTTCTACACGCACGCTACACGTTCGTAAATGCCCAACGCTCTGTCTCGTATCTTCTGTCTATATAATAGTTGAGACGGGAGAACGCACCGGTCCCAGATCTATATTAAACGTAAATTGTACATCGACTCATCCGGTTGTTGCTTCGACGGATAGAAAAATGTTTAAACCAAGATATCATTGTCACATCATTGCGCCATCCTGATTAAGAGTGTTCATCGCGTCTGGTGCTCGGGGTCTGTCTAGTCGTCTGTGCCGTCACTCTCTGTTGAAGCCGGACGTCTGTCCACACCGAGCAGTATCTCCTAAAGCGTCGAGGCAATTTTCTTCTAGCTCGTAGGTCATTCTCACTGCCTACGTCTTTTAACTCTGCCAATAATGCTAGAGACTAAGTTTTGTATCGTAGATTCGAGTTGTTCCTAGCTTACCTGGAATTATCTTAGGAAAATTGTTATTGACAAAAAATAATTGTTCTGGAAATTTCATCCAATTACTCATCATTCCTTTCATGGAGCTTTTTGAAATTTCCTGGTATACAGGACGAATTAATTATACCACTGGTCGTATTTACATCTTCGGACACTTTTTTTTATTAATTGAAAATTGTAATCAACATTTTTGAAGGTTACGACGTTTTTCCGAAATTTATTTTCTTACACAACAAAAGCATCGACGTTTGTCTTCGAACGGTACGTAGCAGTGTATGTACGAATACATTTCCATCTTTGTCATACATTCTCGTCGTAAATGTGCAACGTTTCCGCGAGTGAACAAGTTTCGTACGCATTAGCCAATATTTCGTTATTGCTTTTGGCAATTTGACAACACTTATTTATAACTTATAACGATGTCAATAATCCAATGTCAACTGAGGGATCAACTGTCAAGTAATTATAGAATAAAGTTCTTCAAGAATTATCATGTCAATTATAATAGCTACTATTTCTTCAAAATATTTTCTGCCGTTATCATTTTGTTCTCACAAATACAGCCAACTATTTAATTGAAAAAATAAAGATTGATTCGTGCATTTAGACCGCTTTTTACTAGAATTATAAGTAGAAGAGGCACAAAGTATGATCTTATATATGAGCAATTAGTTCATTTTTTACTACAGTCGTAGAGGTTGGGTGCAGGGAGAAGGATAGTAAAGAAGAAGCCCGCAACGACACAATGGCGTCCTGGGGATGGCGAGCTTACGCTCACCATTTTACGTCCACCAATCTTTACTTGTTCTCTGTAAGTCAAGTCAATTCTGTTTCTGTGTATTTTCGCGTTTTCGAGTTAAAGGTTGAACGTTTAAATAAACAAATGGATAAATTGCCTACTCAGATTGGATGTAATTAAGAAAGATGAGGAATGGGAAATAAGGAGAACAGTGAACGAGCTCTTGCAGTACAACAAAATGGCGTCGTAGTGGGTCAAAGCACGTGTTCGCTGTCATACTTTTATTTACTTTTTCCTATTTAATAAGCCGAATTCACCTATTTTCTGTGTATTTTCCCTTTTTTTCGAGCCAAAATACCAGCTGAATGACCTTAGAATCCTCAAAGCTCCTCTTCGAACGGTACGTAGTCTCTTAATTCACCTACGAGCGCATTTCGCGAATATGCAAATTCTTCACGAGTGAGCAAGTGTCATCAATCTTCGATTTACTACTGCTTTTTACCATTTTACTTGAAAAAATTGATTATTTTTCCATTTTTCATTCGAGTACTTACCTACACCGGTCGGAAAAAATCTTAATTTTTTTATTGAGAAACAAAGGCCGTCGATTGGAAGCGTTTAAGGTAGTTGTATCGAAAGGAGGAGGAACGGATTAAAAATTTTTTCCCGTTTTTTCTCACATTTCAAGTGGACTGAACGTTTAAATTCATTAAGAAAAGTTGTTGCAAATTGACTAAATAACAACATATTCAAAATTCAAATTGTTCCTACGTAAAGTTTGTTTGTTATATAAGAAACAAAATCATGAATTTTTTTCATAAAATTTGTTATAAAAACTAATTAAAACTTCTTTGATGTCATATAAAAATGTGTGCAAAATTTCAACAGGCTTCAGCGACCAGATAATCGAGATACTCATTGTATAATGTTACGATAATTAACACGGGTTCTTATGGAAAATTGTGAAAAAAAGACGATTTTCAAGAAGGAATATCGTAATTTTTGAGTTGATAAAGGCCCCTGAAATTTTACACGCATGTACATACGATATCAAAGAACGTTTCTGCAAATTTTAAGTGAAATCTAATGGAAACGCTGTAACGATAGGGCTACCTTAATCGAAGCGGTGGGGGGAAGTCGACTGTTAGAATGGGAGCGTGCAGGGTTTTTCTCGAAGCAATTGCCTAGCATACCCAGACTGTTACGTCCATGTCACAGCGCCATGTTATTTATGCGAAATAATTGTTTTTTTTTACTTCGTTCGGTGACGCGGAGTGAAATACGATCGTAATATCGTTTGAGTAATCGGTGAAACGCGCTTGTTTTTTATATTCCAAAAAAAAAAAAAAGAAAATAGGAACAATAGAGTCAGTCAATGTGGTTTTATTGATTTTACTCGGTATATTATAAATTCCCGAAATTCCAAGCATTTTATTCTCAAAATTCTGAGCATTCCGAATTCTAATTGTTTCATTTGATAAATTGTGAATTTTTTTATCAATGTTTGTTATAGATAGAAAAAATGTATTACTGTTTACGCTTGACTTTTCCGGCTTCTGTTATGCCTACGTAGGTTTGTCAAAAAAAAGTCACAAGCTGCGAAAGCTCGCTCGAACTTGGTAAAACGGAGATTGTCGGAAACGGAACTTCTTTCGTTTACCGTCGTTTCCACATATTTCAGAGTTGAAAAATGTATTTTTAAAAAAAATTTTCTGAAAGTACATGTCTTTCTTGATATGTGGTTCAAATTTCATGACATTCTGAGCAGTGGAAGTATGTTAAATAATTTTTTTAAGTTAGCGTTTAAATTTATCAGAAATTCAAACTTTTTCAGAAAATCTTGTCCTCTGAAAAGTTATGTTTTTTCACCTGCAATGTACCTTTTCTCGAAATCCACTCATCGTATCGGCATAATTTTTTTAACGTAACCAGTGCATCGAAACGAAGGATGTGTCGCGCCATTTCTTTGAAAAAACGATTCAGACCCGAGAACAATATATTTGAAGATAAAAAAACATGGTCAAAAATTGTAACAAAATTTCAAAACGATGTCAACAAATGCTGAAACAAAATATCGAAAAAATGGCTGGACACATTGTTCATAACACTTTAATATATACGCACAACAAAAATGGTCAAAATCGGGAGTACGGTTCCTGAGAAAACGTACATTAAAAATAGGCATTTTTTCGAACCGATGTTTTTCGACTTTCAACTGGTCCCAAAATTTTTCTATTTCGAATATCCTAAAAAATCCTACTTAGAATTATCAATAAAGGCTTACTAAACAAAACTAAAAAAGATCATCGAAATATGTCGAATAGTTTTGAAGAAATCTCAATTTGAAGCAAAGAATATCAGATCAAGGCTTCCAAATATGTCGAACCTCCTTAACTTTACCACATCTTATTGTTAAAAGTCAGTGTTACATGCGACGTGCGCTTCGAAATTTCGATCAGTAATTCAGCAAGCGCGGAACAATTGATCAGCTCAAAAATTGACAGACACACAGAGAATTATGGCAAATAGTGGCTCTCTGTATTTTCTTTTTTCCACAATTTTGGAAATAGTATTGCAGGCGACGAGCGATTCAAAAACACCATCCGTACTTTCCCGGCCCTGAGCCTTAAAATTTGAAGGTATCTAGAAAACTGTGATTAAAATTTTGGAAAAAAATAGCAAGAGCCTCTGCTTGCCATAATGCTCTGTGTACCTGTCAATTTTTAATCCGATTGGTTGCTCACTACTCGTATGTTTACTGATCAAATTTTGTATGCCTACGTCGCATGTAACATTGACTCTTAAGATTGCAACCTCAATAATTACTCAATAATTACAATTTTCTCTGGGACCTTTACCCCCCCCCCCCCCCCCCCGTAGACCTCTAGTGCCCACAAGGGGGCGTTATCGCCCACTTTGAGAAAGACTGTGCTAAAACGTTCGCGTGTCAAGAGAAAGGCACATTGGGTCTGTTTAGTGACTTCTAGCATACTTCAGACTCATCCGCACGTGCTTCTTGAGACGGCACTGGCACATCTTGTCGCTCTTTCTACCTCTCGGACTGTCAACAACGAATAAATCGATAAATAGAAGCGGGATTCCGACTACTGTCCGTCGATGTTGTCGTTCACCTTGCGTTCCATGTTAAAAGGGGCGAAAGTGTGCAGACACAGTGGAGAATTGACTGACGAGGGCACTTACACCGCGGGGCGGCAACAAGTGGCATTCGGCATGCTGCCTGCCCTCGCTCGTCGTCTGTGTTGTTGCGAGCCACGACGAACGAAGCTCCTACCACGCTCTCGCTCTTTCGTCTTTGGTCAATGTCGCGAGAAATAAACAGTGTGAAAAGTCCCCTTTGTCTTGTTTTAACGAACCCCCGTAGAATCGTCCAAGAATTTCGTCACACAACTTGTTTCTTTTATCTTTTATCATTGAACAATGCAATATTTATCGAGCGGTCTACGACATTTGCGAGAATTCATTTAATGAAAATTCTAGCCATTCTAGTTACTCGTGAAAACAGCAAGGCGTTAGTTGAGTACTATCAAAGTTCTATCAGCTGTTTGCAGTGATTTCGTAGTCTTGGATCTGTTACAGTTCAAAAACATTGGCAGCACTGCGTCGTTATTGGGATCTGACATGGAGGCGTGGTCAAATTCAATATGGCGCAGACCGGGGTGCACTCGCCTGTCAAAACCGCGCAATAGTAGACTTACCGTGAAAACCAATATGATATTTGTAAATGGTCTGATTCCAATCCCGGCAATCGAAATTTCCGAGAAGGCGAAAACAATTTTTTGGTATACGCACCGGGTATTTTTTTGGGGAAACTATGGAACGTCAGTTCACGGTTTTTTTAAAAAGAACTCTCGCATCCATATACGGAACATGCAATTCTTTTTTTCGATGGGTTGCGAGATGTAAAGACACCTACTTCTGTCATTTTTTGTTCAATTTCTCAAAATTACTGATATTAATGATTACGTTGTAACTTGAGCAATGCACCCCGGTTTTAGTTTCAACGTGTACCACCAGATGTCTCACGACTTTTGTCAGATCCCAATAGTCCTGAACTAAGCAGCAGCTTCTGTAGCAAACTTCAACTTGAACATAAGCACTAATGGCCAGTTGCTTCACACCTCCCGATAAATGTCTCCCAGATAAAATTTATCGAGCGGTCTACGACATTTGTGAGAATTCATTTAATGAAAATTCTAGTCATTCTAGTTACTCGTGAAAACAGCAAGGTATTAGTTGAGTACTATCGAAGTTATATCAGTTATTTACAGTCATTTCGTAGTCTTGGATCTATTACAGTTCAAAAATATTGGCAGCAGTGCGTCGTTGTAGTTCTGAACTAAGCAACAACTCCTCAGGCCAACTTCAACTTGGACATAAGCATAATGGCCAGTTTCTTCATCCCTCCCGATAGATATCTCCCAGATTAAGTTATCCCACAGACAATCACAAATTCGATTTTTTCTCTGTAATCTTCGGATACGTATCTGCGGGATAGTTATTCATTCGAATTTCACACAAGAGGTTATAGAATTTCACTTTAAATCACAATAGCGTCTACCAGAAATGTCAGATAATTTTGAAATACGTCTACAAAGTGATACAAAAAAGGAAATAATTTGTTACGTGCCAATACACATTTTTACAACATATTTCCCTTTGATTCTTTTTTTTAACCCTTTGAGCTCTACGGACGCATATATGCGTCAGCCTATGCGTCTGCGGACCACATAAGCTTGAAAGTATTCACGTCTCAAAGGGTTGAACCACAGATAGGCAATGATCTTGATCCGTAATTACAATTAAACATTCACAATAAACAAACACTCGTTAGATAATAATGCTATCTCGCAAATTAATTTAGAAAAATCCGAAAGAATCCGAATTTGAAAAATGTTGTACCTGCTATCCCATAATTGCAAAATGTTTGATTTATTTCTACTTTTATAGAGTGCTCTTTCTTCATATTTCTCGTCAGAGTCGTCAGAATAAAAAATATGAATACATTAACAAATCCATTACTATGTTCACATTTTTACGACTCGGAAAAATAAATTAAGAGTAAGTGTTACATGCGACGAGCGATTCGAAAACGCGCTCCGTATTTTCTCCGGCACTGAGCAACCGATCGCTCTAAAATTTTGAGGATATCTACAGAATTGTGGCAAAAAGTGACTAACACTATTTTTGTCCGAAAATATTCAAAAAAATTTCAGAATTTTAAAGCGATTGCTTGCTCAGTGCCTGAAAAAATACGGTTCGCATTTTCGAACCGCTCCCCGCTTGTAACACTGTTAAATTATATCAAAACAGTTTCAAAACATTGCTATAAAGCTGTGAATATTTTACAATTATGGAGGAGAGCACTGATGTAGATACATCTGGTAGATATCCGCTCCATCCAGTCCCGGAAAACTTTATCTCCCAGATAGGACCTAACCGGAAGTGACGAAAACCAATTCTATCTGTATAAAGTTATCGGGAACTTATCCGGAAGTGAAAAAAACAGTCATAAATCGATTATCAAGAGTGTGATTAAAAAAAATCGATCATTTCTCTGACAACAGAGCTTTTTCACATCACACTAGGCTTCCCACGTACGAAGAAAAGAGATTAGTCGAGGAAAATAACGATTGATTAATTGCGAACTGTAGAACCCGGGTGTAGTTAATTTTCTCTACCACCAATCTTCGTATCCTGAGTAGAACTAACTCCCTAAAAACTCCATTTATTCTCCAACCATATTCTTCATTCCCTATCCTAAAAAATTGCAAACTTCGAGAGAAAGCTTGTTCTTCCAACTAGTTCTTTATTTCCCTTTCGTCGCACAACTATACCGCCCCGATACCATCTGTTTCTGTTTCAAGGGGTTCGTTGTACGAAGGTGAGATGATTCGCGAAAACGACATGACAGTGAGACAGTGGAGCGGAATATCGTAAACGCGTGCTGTGGTCAGAGACCTTTTTGGAGCGGGTCTCGAAATATATACACACACACACACACACACACATGTATATATATATATATGTATACAGGAAGAGTTAAAAGTTATAAGAGTGAGACAGAGAGGCAAGAGAAGCACGAGACGCATGCACACGCGGCTCTTGGATAATTGATAGCGGAATGCTAATAACCCGGACGAGCTAGGAATTATAATAGGTTTCTTGCTGGTCTCGTGTCCGTCGAGCTACTGCCGTCGCCGCCGGCGGCTTCTGACTTCGGTTCCGGCGCTCTCGGCGTTCTCGTGCTCTCCATTGCTACCCTGGTCTCTCGATCGTCTTCGACGTCGCCGTTGCATCGCAAACTGCAGTCGATCCGCGTACCGCGATTCGTTAATCCCTGTCATCGAGAACAAGCCGATCGATTAATCGGTTCGACGGTTTGCTACGTTTACGTTTGTACACACGCTGTAGAGATCCCGCCAAGAAATGTATCATATTTTATCGACCGATAATCGAAATAGTAATTGGTACGACGAAAATGGCATTAGAATTTGCTTCGTGCTTTTACCATTTCCGGAAATCGAGTAAATTTTGTTTGATCATTGTAGAATTACTTTTGCGTTACACTATGCTGTCATCTGCTCGTTTAAAGAATTCCTTTTTTTATTGGAAAATGTATGTTTGCGTTCAATAATGTTTCTACGGGAACAAATTTTACCTTCTTGTAGCCGATTTACTTTCGATTGAATATTCGTGTCTCGTTAACGTCCAGACAAAATTCATCATTTTTCGTCGAACAATAATCGAGGCAAATTTTCTTATGGAAACAATCGCGTCCCAATAGAATTCATATTATGAAATAGATTTAAATAAAACAAGCTCCGTCTGTCCTTGTAGAAAATTGATATCGCAAGACGCATGGATAAGGCTTGATGTTTGTTTTTCCACTTGGCTGATTACAAGAAATTTCATAAAAACTTATTTTATTATAAATTTTCTTTATTATTCATAAAAGTTTATTTTGCTGGAACGAATTTTGATTGATCGAAACAAATATAGTTTCAAACATCTTCGTGCGAGTAAAACCGTGATGTTTATTCGCGTCAAAATGATATTTCAATTAATTATGATGCAACTAATCGATCAAATTATGTAAATGAAATCATACTTTTATTACCAATGATCGACAGCACGTGCTAAGTATTTAGTATACAAAGCCAGCGTAGACCTAGGTCAGTGTCGTAGCTCGCACGTTCACAAGTCACGATTCGAAAACCAAAACAGTCGAGCAACAGACCCACCGACAGAAATCACGTGCTTTTCCCGTTTCTCTCGGAAGCCCCCAAGAGCAATCGTGCCCTCGGGAGTGCCGGAACCATTCCACGAAATCTTAGCTTCCGCTTATCGTCCCAACCCTCGAACTTCGCTCTTTTTCCACAATTCGATTTTCTATCCATACATAAAGTTTAGAAAATATTGCAATCCCAAACATTTTCCCTTTGTCAATAATTTCTCTCGAGTCGTTACAGCGATAAGCTCGCACCGCATCATATTTCAAACTTATCGTAGAAAATTGCCAATTATTCCTGAAATGGCTTTCCAACCCTCCGAATATCCATTTACATTTCTTCAATCTCTGCGATACGTATCAATATATCAAAAAAATCTCAAACAATTCTAAATTATCCATCAACCTCGTTTCCAAATCTTAGAAATCTTCCCCTGATAACAATTCTCTGATCCCAACATGATAAAACTCAAAAAACATTGAATTTCGAAATTATCCCAAACGTTTTTAATTTTACCAATGGACGATAATTTCACTGTCCCAGACTCAACGGAAGAATGGAAAGACCCTTTGATCTTGGCAAAACACCTACCTGTAGCATGAAAATCCTTGTTGGGGCACATGAAGGTCCATCGGCATAGCCGGATGTCCTGTCGGATGATGGGCCGAAGCGAGCCCATAATCACCAACACTGGACAACGGTGGTTGCATCATACCAGCCGCAGCTGCAACATGATGACCGGCTATCATAGCGCCCCAGTGAAATCCCGGTGCTCCGCTCATCGACGGTGGATGTTCGGCGAGATCCGCGAGGCCGCGTCCAGCCGCGGCGGCGGCAGCAGCCGCAGCAGCACCGCCACCACCGCTGCCTGCGAACCCGCCGCCACGGTGCATAAACCACCCGTCCACCACGAAGCCTTCTTATCTATACCCGCACGGTTTTTCAATATTCACAAACCCTCCAAAACACATTCGCACTCGCACTCGTTATTACTCCCCTTTCTCTATTATAAGTATAATCCTTGTTATCGTTACGTACAAACGTCGCTAAGGGAGTTAGATCGAAAAAAAAACGTAACACGATTTATCGAGAAAGATCAAACAATCGTCAACACTTTAGTCGTTTTTATGGAAAACACTGACGATGGAAATTCTTAAAACAAATCGACGTTCCTCCGGATTATGCGTAAAAATCGGGTAATCGTTGTTTATCGTGAAATGAAAAGAAATAGAGCAGGGTCGCGCGACGTCGAAAAAGCTCGGTAAAATCGTAGGAGAGATCACGTCCAGCTTCCTCACGTCTCGACTGATCACTATCTTCCGCTTGTTTCCTGACCTGCGCTTCAGGGGTTGTGTGTGTTTCCCCTCTCTGTCCCTCGCTCTTTCTCTCTCGATCTCCTTCCCCCTTTTTCACGGTTCAACAAAGTCACCCTTGGACTCTGAATTCTTTCGCTCTTTTTTTGTCGTTCCCTGCTCTTCGCAGCTTTTCTCTTCTCACCGCACGTATGAAGTATCAGCCGATCGTACCGTTGTACGGTTGGCCTTATTTTCGCGAATTCACTACATGATGCAAATTTGTTCACTCGTCACTCCAACGTTTTCTTTTTTTCTTCAATTTTCATTTAGATATTACGTTCCTTATATTTTCTTTCGTAAATTGACACGACGCGATGAAAGCTCGCGAATCGGCGGATGCACGAGGGTGACCGCGAGGGATGACGAACGCGACTGCGGCGTGAATGAACGAGCGCGATCGGTGACGATAACGACGGCGATAACGACGATCCAAGAGGAGGACGTATCGCGCGCGTCAGGACGGCTCGTGGAGACTGTATAGAACGAGAGAGCCGCTCTCCGTTGTTGAGAGTAGAGAGAGAATACGGGCGCGCGGGGTCTTGCACGGTGTTGGCGGTACAGGCGCGCGCGCGGTTTGCTCGATCGCGGGGCGCCCGCGAGAGAGTAAAGGAGTGAAACGGGGCAGAATATGGGGGGACGAGCGAGCGGAGCCGTACCAGAGGCAGAGATCAACGGGGAACGTGTGCTCTCTGGGGGGGAAACACCGAGCTACGGACCGCGATGGCAAAGGGTGGGAGGAGGCGGAGATGTTAACATCGCGAGTGCGTGAGTGCGAGAGAAACGGAGCACCGTATACACATATATATATATGTAACGATGAGGGAGTAAATATATATATATATATGTATATAGGCGTGTGTGTATATATGTGTAGGTGAAGAGTAATGCCGGAGAGTAACGAGGGACGAGAGGACGATGCTAATGCTGCGGGGGAGACAGGTGTGCGCGAGTAGGAAGATAGGCCATGGACGCGAGCGGAAAGAGGAAAGTGCGACGACGTCGAGGGAACCGCAGCAGCCGAGTGGTGCAATCGGCGAAGGGAGGAAAGAGGGTTCGTGTGCGAGAGGAAGGATGGGAAAAGGAGAGGCGAAAGCCACGACGGGAGAATAAACGCGAGCAGCGAACGGACGGGAGCAGGAGCAACGGCAACGGCAGCAGCTTCGCCACGGCCATGAATGACGCGACTGTCGGCTGCGACGCGCGGACCGAGTCGCGGGGGCGGGGCTTCGGCCCACTCGCGACCACGTGACGACGAGCCGCGGGATATCGGCTTCCTGCGGAGTCCTCTAGTCTCCTCCCCACCGAATGTTCGTATCCAGAGGGTAGAACAGAGATAAAACCAGGGAGAGCGAGAGAGATGGTAAAAACCTCTTTCCCCACCCTCTACCACATCGAAACACGCGCACTCGTGCCGATGCCAACGACGTTGTCGGAGGTGTGTGCAAGAGCTCGTTCGTGATAACGCGCTGCTTGCAATTGAGCCACCAAGATACGGATTACGGAAACATGAAGATGATCTGAAAAATGCAAATTGTAATTGCGATTTGTAGAAAATTAATGAATTCGTTGCCAATGTGGAATTGCGATCGACGCATACAATCTTTGAGCCCGAATCGACGTTACAAAATTGTAATTAACCGACTCGAAGGAGGTTACTAGTAGACTCGTTTTATTGAAATACGGAAGTTTTAGTAGGTCACATTTTTTTACCTACGTTGTGAGATTGATTTCGCTCGAGTCGAGGGAAACTTGCTTCGATTGTTTCTTTAAAAATTGCTCCGGTTTGCTCTTGCGATTGTTATTCGACAATAATTTTAACCCTCGAGGCGATACAAGAATATTAGAATAAAGTTTATTCGTATTTTGAAGCGTCGTTGATTTCCATCGAGTGGAAACGAATGCACTTGCTTGCAGCGAATTGCACTCGAGGAAACAAACGCGAGCGAAACATATTTTGTTTCGTTCGAATGAATTTGATGAGAATCAAATGAATTTAACTTTCTCGTTGCGGTGTTAGATAAGAAGTCGTGGATAAAACAAAAAGCGCAGTAAACATGTTGCAGATTGTTCGTTCCTCGATGTAACGTAGAGACGAGAGTTTCCCAGATGCACAGCCCCTCGCGCTCGATTCGGTTCTTCTATTCTCCACCCCGCAACTGCGAGAACGTTATTGCCTGCGCGATTCTCCAAACACTTGTTGAGTCGCTCAGCGTCGAGCTTGTTCATAGGCAATTCAATCATCCTCCGAGGGCGGACGAGGATAAGCTGTTCCGATATCGCATTCGTTTCTCGTGACAGAAAAACGTCAGGTTTATCACCGGGAAGAAATTTTTGTTATTCGTCGAGTAAGTCGTTGAACCAACTCGATCATTAATGACGAAAAGCTTCATACCAATTGACATTTTTAATTAGAAATTCAGATCTGATCTAAAATAATAAACGAGGGAAATATACGCGTATAATTTGGAGCATTAAATCACCCTGGATAGTTCTCAGTCCTGGCATAGTCACGAGACTCGCGTAACGGCGCTACAATAAAAAAAATTTAATCAAAATGCCCTCTCGGTAATTTACAACCGAGCCAAGAATACGCGGACTGTGGCACATTTTTTTTTTCTCCGACTGTTAACCCTTGCCCAAGGGTGGACCGTGATGTTCCTCCTTGCTCGGTTATAAGAATCCAAACGCGAGGGGTGAACGAATCGGGTCGGAAGGGTTCCACCGAAAGATCCACTTTTTCAAGGGGTTGTACCGTTTTTCCTCGGGGTTTATCGAAACCACCCTCAGGAGTTGTTCAACGTCCCAAACCATTTGCTCCACGAAGCGTTCGACTTCGTTCGCTTTATTCTTCGGTACCTTGCGTCACCTTTCTCAACCTCTCATTGTCCTACAAAAATAACACTTCCTCTCCTCGTTCTCGTTTGTCGCCGAGAATCGTGGAATACCAAAAGAAAGAGTCCGTAAGTCGCAATCGTAAATTATACATTAGAGCTTTAAACTTTGACCCTTAGAGACATTTTTCTTGTTCAAAGTTGCGCGATCTATCTGTCAGCTAGCAGCTGGATACATTTCGATTTATTAAATAATTGAATCTTCGATAAAGTCATTATGGCAAGGCAAACCCGCCTGATGTTTTCTAAAAGACGATTTTTCAAATTTTTGATACGAAAAATGCAAAATTTCTAATTTCAAGAACTAAAAATCTTTGAGAAAGTATCGATATCCATCCTTAAATATCTCGATATCATGACGTAATTCGATTTTTGTATCGAAACGCTTTTCGATTTTAAAAATAATTGAATCTTCGATAAAGTCATTATGGCGAGACAAACCCGCCTCATGTTTTCTAAAACACGATTTTCCAAATTTCTGACAGGAAAAATACAAAATTTCTGATTTCAAGAACTAAAAATCTTTGAGAAAGTATCAATATCCATCCTTAAATATTTCGATATCATATCGTAATTCGATTTTTGTATCGAAACGCTTTTCGATTTTAAAAATAATTGAATCTTCGATAAAGTCATTATGGCAAGAAAAACCCGCTTGATGTTTTCTAAAACACGATTTTCCAAATTTGTGACACGAAAAATGCAAAATTTCTAATTTCAAAAACTAAATATTTTTGAGAAAGTATCGATATCCATCCTTAAATATTTCGATATCATGACGTAATTCGATTTATGTATCAAAACGCTTTACGATTTTTAAAATAATTGAATCTTCGATAAAGTCATTTTGGCAAGACAAACCCGCCTGATGTTTTCTAAAACACGATTTTCCAAATTTGTGATACGAAAAATGCAAAATTTCTAATTTCAAGAACTAAAAATCTTTGAGAAAGTATCGCAATCCATCGTTAAATATCTCATTATCATATCGTAATTCGATTTTTGTATCGATCCGTCGAACATCCGCGTGCCGCAAACGCAAAGTATTTCTCAGATGTAGAGGTTGAAAGTAAGAAGGTAGGTGGTAGGATCGAATACGAGTCGAGTGTAATATCGCACGAGGAATAATTCGGCTGTGGAGCGATTCTGGGCCATTGCTCGGTCGTAACGTGCGAGCGCAGTATCTCGAAACGATAGGGGTTGAGGAAAGGAAGGAGGGATACAGGTGTGAGTCGTAATAACATAGCAGATTTGCCCTTCGACCTTCCACGCTGCGAAAGCACCGAGAGAGATATGCCCCGACTTCACTGAGGCCGCGTCGGCACAATCGGTCCCGGGCATAGGTATATACACCGCCAATCATCGTCCCTACGGCGGGTATCAATCGCCGCGGTAGAATCATTAACCCTTCCCCCCCTCCGTCCCGTCTTCGAGAAAATGGTCGGCATTAGGTTGAGGAGAATTGTGCAATGTGCATCGTACAGGAAGTGCAACGGTGGACGGAGAACTTGCACATACCGCGTGTAGTACACGATACACGTAATGCCAAGGGGTGGAGAAAAACGCATTAGGATAATTCATTGGATCGTAGATCGGAGCTTCGAAAACAAAAACACTTCTTCCTTCTTCCAAAAATGTAATTTATTCCACAAATTGCCAAAAAGAAAAGAAAAAAAAACGATACATAGCGGCGATTGTTTCGTACGAAACAACGCGTTTATCAAGACTATCTTGTACAGTTAGTAGAAAAAAGAAAACCCGTTACACTAATGAACGAGGGTTGTTGTTAATTCGATGAACGCGATATGGGTTGATGAAACGTATGATTTTTGTTTTCTGTTTATGTGTGTGTCTGCTTTTTTTAAATTTTATTTTCTCATGAATCGATGACGCATTATTCCATCGAGGAATTCTCGCAGAATTCTTGTATTATCGTACTCGTGGACCATTTAATTAGTTGACATTGACAGAATACTTGAGCAAGTATCGATGTCACGATCGAGTCACAGGAATTTTGCTTTTTAAATTTATTACTTCTCTATCTACATGAGCAAATTTGACGAAATTTCATTATTTCTTTATGGCCCACGTCTTCTCTTGTCGTCTAAATAATTAAAAAAAAACATGAATTTTTCTCAGATCCGACGATTACACGCATGACTTATGGCCGCAGGCCTAATAATGTTAAACATTTCTGACCCTGTTTCTGCTGCAGTTCGCTAGCGGAACGCGATCGTTTCCTTCTTTATTTTTCTCGGTTACATTCGTTCCTATCGATCGCACTAACGTTACGATTAAACGACACTCGTATCGTTGTCGTTTTCGTGTCATCTCGTCGCTCGCCGCAAACGCAAAAAATATATATATGTATGTATACGTATATATTTTATTACTCACATGCAAAGCTAAGGACACGATGAGAAAATACATATTGGAGATATATAATGAAAAGCTAAATTTGCTCGGATCATATTCTCAACTATATATCGATACGTATATCGCACGATTATTATAATCGCAACTGCGCAGACGAAAAAATCATTAAATCTTTAACATACTGGCTCGTACGGTCATTTCATATGCGCCGATGAAAACGAATCACTATCTCTAAAGATATCATATTTCTTTTTTTTCTTTTTCTTTTTTCTTTTTCCTTATTTTTTTCTTTTCCTAGGACCGACCTGTAACTATCGTCCTCTCCCTATTTATGATTTTTTTTGTTTATAGATGTAGAAAAAATTCGCATGCAAATAATGCGTGGTAATAATGCTTTTGGCGAGCAAGCTCGTTGATACAACCACGCTTTACACTAAAAGAATATTCGTGATATATTATGTTGGAAATATTGAGACAACCAAAGATCTTAAATACGATTAAAATGTTCTTATTATCAGGTACTTTTTACACATCATCATGATTAAATAAGACAGGTTCGAGCGATCTGTTCGATCTTCTTGTTTTACTCTCGATGCCGATGAATTATTTTCTTTTTTTTTATCCTTCTGTTCGTATCAAGATTAAAAAATAAGATTGACGCTGACGCTCAGCTCGGTATAATTACGCATGATAATGCTACATGGTATAATTGATGAATATATAATTTACTATTGTCGTCTGTATAGACATGCACAACGCGCCTTGGCTCACGTTGGAATACTCTTGAAAATACTTTCGAGCTTGCGTTAAACGTACATATGTATATACGTATTGCCGGATTAAAACTCGAAATTCTAAATATCTATTTTTTGAGGCACTTTTCAAGCTCTCGTTATTATCTCACGATTGATCTAATGTATTCGAATAAGTACTCGATCTTTCGGTTTTTTTAAAAACTTCGTACAACATCAAATTTTTATACCAGAGCTGTTTTTGTTTTTGTATATCGTAGTATTTTTTTTTAAATTTATATCCGTTGCCTCGGACACACGGTTCTGTTTGATTAATCCAACGTTTTGTGCATTTAGAATTCTTTTTCTCGATCGTTTCGTCTATTGTATTCTTGAATAATTATCGCCTAATCGATTTATCAAAAACGTATCTAAATAATCCACATGCTATATAACACTGAAAAAAATTCACTCGTTAAATCCAATTGAATTTACATTTAATCCATCAAATTGCAAATTGGAAATACTGTAATTTTTTTCAGTTATCAAATACGGTGAATACAGCCGTGAAACTACAAAGGACTAAATTCGTACGATTGCAATTTTTTTTGTTTTTATCTTGCTTTCTTTCATTTTAAGTCTTTCGATTGGACAATATTTTCGACAAGGCACAACATTCTCGACGTTATTTCAAAAAATATCGCACAGTAACCACGTATCTCTGCAAACAGTAAAAAAACTGATTACTTTCCCTGTTCAATGACTAGTTTCTAATTAATTAATGCATACACGTTTGCAATAAAAGAATTTCAGCATCGAGTTTTGTTATTCGTAAAAACAAAACTTTGTAAAGTTCGTTTTTCACGATTTGATATATTAGTTTTCTTTAAAAAAAAACAGATTGCTTTTGATAAATCAAGCTCTGTACGACGAAAGTATATATTCGATTTATTCTCTTCACAGAAGGATCCAAAGAAAAACAAAACAGTACGATGCATGGTTACCGCGCATTCAGATTCTCGCGATCTATCAGTCTGGTGAGCATTTTTATTCCACGACTGTACACGTTGATTATGACAAAGCATAAAATATATTCTCTAGTAATTGCATATATAAATATTATATATTATAAACTCTGCCACGAAAGAGGCTTACGGTTTATATTTTATTTCTCCTCGGCCTCTCGTCGGGCAGATTCGCACTATAATCCTACAACGCATGCAACGTAATATAAAAAACTCTGTGTTTCTAACGAACAAACAAAAAGAAAAATATGCTTCGACGATTAAGGATGTTTTAACCCAATTCTGTCGTTTGATTAAATTCAATCTGTACAATTATAAATTCACGTTGAATCTATCATCTCGCGGATTCCGCTCGAAACTCACGCAGACTCTCGATAACCTCTCCACTTCTCTGCATACAGATGCGAGTTGGCCAAGAGAGGTAATATCCACCACGTTCGAGACAACTCGATCTCGAAACTGGCGTGAATAAAAGGCACGTTAAAAAAATCTTTACTCACTGGTCAATGTGATCAATATTGGCACGCTCGTTGAGAATATCAAATTGTTTTCTTTTACTCTCGTTATCCAATTATTCAAAACGAACTTTAATTTTTCGCACGGACAATTTGAAACACGTCCCTCATGAAAATCTGTTTATATGACAATCCTTCGTAAAACAATTGTAAAGAATTATTCGAAATTGATCAATTATAGGAAAAACAAAATTGCAATTTCGGAATAGTCAATTATTTTGCTTGCTGGTCGAAAATGCCCAGTGTTGCACACAGGCTCAACGAGATCCTGATAGAGACGATGATTTGACAGGATTTCATTGTAACCGAAAGCGAAGCTGAATATTTTCTATCAAGCTGAACGATCATTTAAACAGTTTCCATTCGAACAATGTCATCCCTATACGATTGTATTAATAAAATACGTTAGAAATTTTTCGAATAAGCTGCCATCGTGCCAATGCCTTGTACAAAAAATATATATCTATATACGACATCGTTCGAACATCCTCATGGTAAATTTCGTCCGTGGTGCATGACCATCGATGTTTTTAATTGTTCTCGGTCCAAAGCTTTCTCCCAACATACTCCCAACGCCGTGAATCCAAATGCAAACATTCATGTAAAAAGAAAACAAGCAGCGCGCAGAGCTGATACAAAATATATCAGAAATACACGCTCTATTCCCCCGACGATTCTCCCTGTTCTTCTTTCGTATCTTCTACTCACCTTCGAAGAGATGCGACTACTTAAGGCAGTGTGAGTAGCTCGTAATAATCTTGTAACTCATCTCGCATACGGATCGCGAAAATCCGTAAAACGAATCCCACGTAAAAAAAAAAAGGAAACAAAGATATACCCAAAGGGGTATACCATTAAGCATCGTAAGTTTGACGATATAATCGATCGCTTGGCTCATCGATTTCCCGAATAAGTATCGGTAGCTTGTATCTCGAACGATACTCGAATACCGATTCAGTAGGTAAAACGGAGATCGAAGAGACGAGATCAGGCAGGATTCGAGATCAATCTTCTTCAGTCTCTCGGCTCGTAGATTTCTCAAGAACAGCAGGCACTCAGGGTCCTATGAAACGCTTGGAAATTCACGATTCGAATTTCCGGTATCGTCGCGGTCCAAGGAACTGGGACAAAGGTATCGAAGTCATCCGATACTCGGGGACGATTTTAACGAATATTTTTCCGCAGGTCGCAGAGTTCGCTGCGTGGACGTTGAGATTAAACCGGTGGCGGTCCACGAACGTAGCGCAGCTGAGGAGTGAGAGACAGGTTGAGGGTGTTGGCAGCCTCGCAACAATGAGGCTCGAGAAGGCAGGCCGCGCAGAATAAGGCGACTAGTGCCAATTGGAAGGGAAGAGCAGCACGAAGAATACGCCATACCCAACTCTTAGGTACGTTAGGCTCGTCTTCGGGATCGTCCTCGTCGGTCAAACCACCCTTGGACCTTCGGACCTTTCCATCGGCATCGTTGCTGATCGTCAGCCTCTTCTTGCGCTTGCTGAAACACGAGAGTAGAGACATCGATGTTACGGGTGGGGATAATAAAATCGACGAAGAAAGAAAACAAAAAAAAGAAAAGAGACGAGCGAGGAGGAGAAAAAAACGAACGGAATTACGACTTGGGCGGGTCGAGGAGCGAAGATGGCCAAGGGGCGTGAGAGACCCTCGAGGGCAAGGATGGGAATGGGACAGAAGGATGAAAAGGGCACGAAGGAGGGATGAGAGACACGCGTAAAGCCGCGAAGTGATGAACGAAGACGAGCTCTCGGGGAGTTTTTACAACTTTTTTTTTACGACGCAATACGCGAGAACCCGCGGTAGCGCGCTCGTTTCTCCCTTCTCGAACTAAACCTATTACCCCGGCTGCCTCACTCGCGGGCCGGTGATTAAACGTAACTATAAAACAAAAAAAGAGCAGCAGAAAACCAGCGTGGATTTGTCGCCGAAAGTAATGACCGAAGGCCACGCGGCTTCGCAGCGGAACAAAGTTAAATGAGGTGACCCACCGGGTGATAATGGGGAATTTCGAATAATTCGTACGCGTTACGGTTCCCCGAGCATTCTTAACTACAATTGCCGACAAATTTCTTACCGCTTGCGGTCTCAATTTTTTTTTCTAACTCTTGTAACAATTTAACCTTTCATTCGTTTGCGTTGATTTCTTCCCGGCAATAATTTCTCAATCTACATATTTTAATTGCATTTCACGTTAATGGGTAAAAAAATAATCCTCCTGATCGTAAACGTTAAAAAACCAAGAACGATTATTATCGACGTTTATTTGTTCTCAATAGCAATGAAAATATTGCTGTGAAATAATTCAACGGGACGATAAATATGTCGCCGACAGTGCGAATTCGGTCGCGAGAAATTCTTGTACGAACTTATTAGGACGAGTGAGAATTTGGGATGAACGTGGGAGAAGGGGGGGGGGGGGGCTGAAACGAAACGGCGTTAGAGGGTAGAACGAACGAACGGGCGAAGCCGAGCTTATGAAAAGCTATAACTCATTTCCGGAAGTCTCGAGCAGCGGCCCTCGAGTGTTTTCTAGCCCGTTTGGCGACGCTGGCGCGTTCCGCACACTTTCTCGCGATATCAACGCGCACTTCTTTTCAACACAGCGAAAGCTACGCGCGACATAATGTTAGAGACTTCTTTATATACACGTATACGTATAGTTCATTCCATTCTCGGACTCTGCCCGAGGTCTTATATTCAAATGAGAGTGCCGGGAAAACCGTTCCGTTATAGAGAGGCGAGGAGACGTTTATGAACCGACGACGCGAGACTTGACGCCTCTTTTCCCCTTGCCCCTCCCAAAAGCCCCAGGAGTGTCCGCCACGCTAAATAGACGCTGTTCTCATTCTCGAGACCTCTTCTCGTTTTAACGTTATGCAAATTTCAACGGAAAGGGATAACTAGCGAGGGAAAGAAGAAAACAAAAGTGGCTAGCTAATTTATAATTGTACAGTACGACGTTTGAACAAGTTCCTGTATTGAAAACTTGAGAACTGCGTCATTGATTTTGCGTTGTAAATAATCAAATTGCGATTGCTTACCTCGTCGAGAATTTAATCTGACTGTTATTGCTGTTTCTACTGGCTGCTCGAGCCTCGACACTCGCCGCGGTTCTTACGATGAGCTCGCGGCATTGTTTCTGCAGATAGCGCAATTCGGCCTCCGCATCCTCGACTCTTTTCCATAATTCGACGAGCGCCTCGCTACCCGGTGCCAATTGACTCTCGAGAGTCCTGGTGAGACGACGCAGAGCGGCGAGACGTCGTTCGCGTTCGCTCAACTCTTGCTCGCTACCGCTGTCCGATATTCCACTGTCGGAAAACGTACCACCTTCTTGTCCCAGGTTCATGACGGTGTTGTCACCGAATTTCAGGCCGTTGCCTCCGGCTAACTCGTCCTCGGGTGTCCCATTGACAATGTTACCGTTCTGTAACAGACGAAAGGAAAAAAAGAACCTTAATTTTAGTAAACACTTGAAACTTTTTTATTCGCGACTTGCGAACAAAGATTGATGGAAATAGATCAAGTCGGTCAAGAAGGAATTTTTGTTCGTACAATGTTTGAATTTAATGAAAAAGAAAATCATAAAATGGAACAATTTTTGTAACGTGAGAATTTTTAAAAATAAAAGAAGAAATCTAAAAAACCGAGCGGTGCCAGAAGCAGGTGGGGTTGATTGCCACGAGAGTGTAAGGGGGTCGATCGGATTCCGGTATTATACAGATATATAGATGCAAGATGGTAGAAATAGGGTGGTTCTCTCTCGCTCTCTGTAGTCGAGTATGATATCGAATATTGTATAATCCAGTGGCTCTGGTGTCGCCCGGGGCCAGCGGAAGGAACGTAAGACGATGATATAGAGCAGACAGAAGGGGGTGAGTTCTTGGAGGTGAGGTGGTGCGAGAGAATTTGACTCAAGGCGGAAAAGAACGAGAGAGAAAGAGAGAGAGAGAGAGGCAAGAGAGCGAGGGTACCGAGAGAGCAACGAGAGACGAGATGAGAAGAGAGAGGGCGAGAGCAAGAGCGAGTAGATTTAGGCTGTTTGCAGCGGGCGGCGGAGACGCGGGGAACGAGCCTCCGGTAATGAAAAGCGCGATCCGCATACCAAGTAGCAACCTCCAACCTAGAATCTCTCTCTCTCTCTCTTCCTCTCCCCCCTCTCTCTCTTCCTCCCTCCCTCTCCCTCTTTCACTCTCTGTCTGTCTGTCTGTCTGTGTGTGTGTGTCTCTCTCTCTCGTCCTCTACCTGTCTCTGTCGCTCGCTCTCTCTCCGATCTATGTGTGCATGTAAGGTCCTATATCTAACGCTACGCTGATATAACGGATAGTAGGTGGGAACGAACCTCGTCGGGTCAGACACCGTCGCATGCACTATTCCAAGAAAAACTCCAGTAGCCTCGGGTTGAAAAAGAAAATAAGGAGGAAAAGTAGTAAAACCCTTTTCCGGTCAGACACCGTCCGGTAAGCTCACGTGCGTTAGATCGAATTTTACAGGAATGGATATGAGCCAAGTAATTAAAAAAAAATGCAGGATGAAATATCATATTTTTTCTATTTAAAGAAAATAAAAAAAAAACAAGTTGCCAGTTTAAAAAAAAACATAAATCAATAAATATTTCGAGTACAAGCCAAGTGGTAAAACGTCTTGGAGCACCAATATAAAAAAGAGCGATATTTCGAGTTGGTGCGATGTCTGGAAAACTGAAGGAACGTTTTATTGAAACGAGATTATTAATTCGAAAAAAAAATCGAGGCGTTAATATTTCGGAGTTTGGAACAAACGAGGAATAAGAGCAAAAGGTTTCTTGGGTAAGAGTAAACCGAGAACGCGAAAGATCATGCAAGATAAGAGAGAAGTCTCTTCTCGCTTTGCCGATCCCACCCAACGATATTAAATTTGTATTTTTACGCTGATTCCACGGGCCATAGAGGGATACGTGAGGCGAAAGGAAATCGTCCGGGCGATTAACGATCCGAGGATCCCCAGGGATGTTCCAGAGAGAGGCTGGCCGACATAGCGCCGCACTATGTGTTCTCTCGTCCCAGATGCCCAAACGCTCTTCTGCCTTTTCCGACTCTCTACCCCCCGAAGAACCCACCCCTAGCCTCTCGCCCCTCGGTTCACCATTCTGGAGAATAAGGAAGCAAACGCAGAAATAGCACAAACGTCGAGCGGTCAACGGATGATCCTACCTCGCCCTAACGTTCTTCACACACCCCGTACATAGCGTCGGAAAAAAAACAAAAAAAAATCAAAAAAAGACAGACGAATTCTCCCCCTTGACCCGAGTCTCGCGCGATTCTCCCTTCTCTCGATATTTTATTTAGTAGTCATCAATATGTACCGAAAGAAAGACGAAACGAGTGCGATCCAACAATAGTCGTGAAAACCCGCCAAGATTTTTCTCGATATCGGCAACGGAAATGTTTTTTTTTTTCAACCCGAATAATGTTCCCCGAAAAAAGAAATCTGGAACGAGGCGAAAAAATCGTGGCCCTTGTCGTGTCTCGCGGAATAAGAAGAAGAAAGAAATCTTAGCGATTTATTCACGCAACTGCAGAGCGAAGGGTAAAAAGATATAATGTGAAACGAGGAACAAGGAACATTTAGAATTGAACGAAACAGGCTGAGAAAAAAGGGGGGAAAAGGCGAATTCGCGAGTAGATGAGAATTATTCCCAAGTGTATCGTACATCGAGAAACTGGATTTTTTCTAAATCGCGCGACAGTATCGGCTTATTTCTTTTGTAACGTGAGTGCGAGAGGCACGTCGAAGCGAGTAAGGGGGAAGGGGGGGGGGGGCACACGCTCTCGCGAACGTAAAACGATGAAGCTCGAGAGCCAAGCCCGTTCGTCTTCGTGACGTGCGAAATGAGAGGGCGCGAGGGCCCTCGCAATCGGAAATCACTGTGCAGACTTCCCACTTTCCCCATTCCTAAGTTTTTCTTTTTATTTCCTTTTTTTCCTTCTGCACCACTCTCTCTCTCTCTCTCTCTCTCACACTCTCGACATCCGAGTAAGCAGTCGACTCTGGTCCATTCAACCGAACTGCGACTTTACTTTATATGCAAATCGGTACGAGGATAGAGAGAGTGGCGACGAGGAAAATCACAGAAGCGTTTAGGCGATTCGCGTTTTATTTTTTGTTTCGACTAGAATTGTGACTGGTGCGTTACGATATCAATTTCAATAATCGTCGGGATATTTTCTAAACAGTGTACGAGTTTTTATCTTGTATTCGATTTATTTGAAGACAACAACAAACAAGATATTTCCTTTTCTTCGGATTGGTGTTTTCCACACTATCGCGTGGAAGACACTGATCCGAAGCCGAGAATTTCCGATAGCCGCAAACTCCGTTTTAATTTCGCCACGATTTTCGTCCCAACTCGTAATTACCCAGGTCTGTCATTTCCTTCGATTTTCATAAACTTGTATCGCGATTCGAACGAAGGATTTTCATGCAAACGAATTGTTTCAACAAACGTATTTTTATCAATCGTTTAAACAACTCGCAATTACCCAGCTCTGTCATTTCCTTCGATTTTCATAAATTTGTATCACGATTCGAACGAAGGATTTTCATGAAAACGAATTGTTTAAACGATTGATAAAAACATATTTTTATCAACCGTTTAAACAATTCGTTTGCATGAAAATCTTTCGTTCGAATCGCGATGCAAGTTTATGAAAATCGAAGGAAATGACAGAGCTGGGTAATTGTGAGTTGGGAAGTAAATCGTGGCGAAATTAAAACGGAGTTTGTGGCTATCGGAAATTCTCCAACGGCGGTCACGGATCATTACCGAATAATGGTTGAACGATTTAAATTAGCGAGAGGGAGAGAGAGAGAGAGAGAGAACGAAGCGGTAGAATCCGGCACCAGCGAGGTGATTCTCGGGTTACGAAGTGACTCCCTCGGATCTCCGCGTTGCCTACGAGTGCCCGACACACGTACGGACATTTATACGTGTAGTCGGGCTTAGCGATAGAGGCGTCCGAGTGAGCCGGGGCCAAAGGTTCCCTCGGGAATGGGCTTCTCTTATTTTCCCATCCTGGTCGACCACACTTTAACCCCCGCGAGAAAACCGCGCGCGCGTCTCTAATTTCCTCACGCATTAGTTCCACTATCTGGCAAAACTCTCGTCTCAGTTGCTGCTGCTGGTGCTGCTTCGTATAATCGTCTTTCGAGTAAATTGTCTATGAATTTATTTGAGCTTACGGATATTATTATTAGCCATTGCGAATTTCCGTAGAAATTATTGCGAAAACAAACGAACGAAATGAAAAGATCTTCTCAAGTTGCTTTCTCATCGAGTGCGAAACATCGAAAATAACGAGAACGATTTGTTTTTAAGTTTTATTATTTTGTTTTTTTTTTGACAAGAAAAGGCTTGTTCTAGAAAAATGGAGAAATACTAACCTGGCAAACTTCCTGTTTCTCGGAGAGCAGCCTCGCGACATCTCGAACCGAGGAAGCGACTTCGGTGGTCGCACCAGCCTGCAGAGCAGCGTCCAGAACCGCCAGGGTGTCCTTGTCCCTGCGAAGGGCGCATTGCAATTCCGTCAAACGTGCGCTGAACTGTTGGACAGCTTGAAGTGCGCAGAGTTGTTGGTTTCCTCTGGAACACACGGAGCAGAGGATCGAGAAGATTAAACAACGTACCTACTTTTCTGGATATTGGGATATTGAGAGGGGGTTCTGACGTTGGTATAACTTAAACTACGAAAGCGTTGCGAAGATGAAGTAAAGCCCTTGGACAAACGTTTCACGAAGCGAGACTTTTTCCAGAATTATTACCAGTTCGTCCCGACCCTCGAGTCCACGTGCACACGTCCCGAGGCAAATAAATACAGTTTTACTCAAAATGGCGATCTAAAGACTATTCTAGAACGTGTGGAAATCCGCATATACGTTCCAGCAATTCTGTCCAAGAAGCAAAACGCGAATTCATTCATCGTTCACGCGATCGTTCGAATAAATTGACGCTTTTTTTTGTGAAAAAAAAATTATTACCAGTTCGTCCCGACGCTTGAGTCCACGTGCACACGTCCCGAGGCAAATAAATAAAGTTTTACTCAAAATTGCGATCTAAAGACTATTCTAGAACGTTTGGAAATCCGCATATACATTCCAGCAATTCTGTCCAAGAAGCAAAACGTGAATTCATTTATCATCCACGCGATCGTTCGAATAAATTTAAGGTTTTTTCTTTGTGAAAAAAAAAATAACAAAACTAAAAAAGGTGCTAAGAAACAAAATTTTATTTGAGGTATATTTTCATCTTCGGTCGTTTTCCCCCAGAAAAATGTGAACTTTAACACGTACGACGTACGACATCGAACGACGCGACGAGAAAAAGACGAGATCGTTAACGTCAACCACACAGGGTAATGAAACCGAACGGGCTACTCGACGGGTTTTATAGATGACGTTCCCTTACGACCCCGTATAAACGCACGCGTGACGGTTCCTGATAGTCGTTAAAATTAATGCTTCAGTAACGAGAGAACTATGTTACGGGGCTAACGTGTTTGACTCGTTCCTCTATAAGGAAATTACATATTGCTCGACATGGATATCATAACTTAGGTGGATGTCCGTCATACCTCGGAAAAGAAAGAAAACTAGCGTTATGTCATCGGATAATTCGTGAGAAAATTTTCTAACAGGACAACAAATTATTTCAAGTTTGAAATATTTTCATAATAAAATCTTATTTGTTACTTTCATGCAAAGAAATATTTGAAAAATGAACAATATTATTCCATTCGATAATTCTTTTGATTGAATTTAGAAAATAATTTATTTTTACTATATCTTCGTTTTACAATGTTGTCATTGTTATTTTTGCCAATTGGCGTTGGAGCTTAAATCGGAAACTCGATTAAATTGAAAATCCCCGACGTTTGGTCAAGCGGTCAGTTCGAGCGGTATAACGCGCTGTTTAATCCTCATTTTAATTTCTATACTCCTCCGTAACAGTCTTGATCCCCTTCGGTGATAGGGGTTTAAACTCTCCCTCGGATTCGAATAGGGGTTGACCAGCGTAAGTGACCGACATACATACAGGTCCGGTATTACGTCCTCGTGATTCTTCTTCCGTCCCTTTTGCCCATATGGAAAGTGCGGTTGACCACGAATCTCGATTGTTCCCACGAATTCCAACCAATCTTTAATTCGCTCTTTTATAAATTGTCAATAATTTTCATGATTTGTACATCATCAATTTATTTCCAAACGATATTCCATGGTGATCGACTAATCGCGATAAAATTCACAAAGTATCAAAAATAAAATGACACGACAGCGAGCTTTATAACGTTGCGATTAAAGCTCGATCCCTTTTTCTTTCGTCCCTTTTGCCCATGGGAAAAATGCGGTTGACCACGAATCTCGATTGTTCCAACGAATTCCAACCAATCTTTAATTCGCTCTTTTATAAATTGTCGATAATTTTCATGATTTATACATCATCAATTTATTTCCAAACGATATTCCATGGTGATCGACTAATTGCGATAAAATTCACAAAGTATCAAAAATAAAATGACACGACAGCGAGCTTTGTAACGTTGCGATTAAAGCTCGATCCCTTTCGCAAAGCTGGTAATCTCGGTCGACACGGGTTCAACCCCCTGCGAGCACCCCTGTCTCTGTTTCTCGTTTCGCTTCCTCGACGGAGAATATTGTCCCCCGCCGCCCCTCGCAAATCGAAACTGCCATCGAGACTGTATAAGGCTCTCGCGATGTTTGTTCTGGAGGCTTCATTACCTCTCACAATATTTGCTCAACGTCACGCGACTCGAGGACAACGACAACGGTCACTCGACGACCCCGAATTTTCCGTACCCGTCGATACCGTCAGGATTTTCATTTGTATGCGCGGATTCGTTCTGCCTTCGGGCATTTACTCGTTCCACGCGTATTTCTCGCATTTATTTTGCGCCCTCTCGTAAAATCGAGAAAGGAACATATCGTAATAACGAAATCCTTCTCTCTCTCTCCCTCTTTTCTCACTCATCACTGTCGAGAAATCACGTCGTTCCGTATAGGAAAAATACTTTAATATACTAATACTAATATAAGAATATTAAAAAAATCCTTTGCCGATTTTTTTATAATCGTGTTATTTATATAAATAATTTTCTACGATCTTTTTTTATATTTAAAAATTTGTTAATTTTCATTATAATTTTATAATTTATATAAGTATCTACAATTTTTGTGATTTTTGTGATGTATAGAAAAAATTGTTTTCTATACATTTAAAAAAAATCCTTTGTCGATTTTTTTATAATCGTGTTATTTATATAAATAATTTTCTACGATTGTTTTTTTTATATTTAAAAAATTTGAAATTTTCATTATAATTTTATAATTCATATAAGTATCTACAATTTTTGTGATTTTTGTGATCTATAGGAAAAATAGTTTTCGTACAATAAAAAAAATCCTTGGTCGATTTTTTTTATCATCGCGTTATTTATAACAATAACTAAATAATAATATTATAATTTATATAATTACCTACAAATTTGTATAATTTTTACAATGTTTTTATAACATTTTATAATAATTGCTTCGAATAAAATATTATAAAAATAAAAAAGAAACTCACCTCTGGAAAGTTTCGTCCCAAACTCGATAGAGATCGGCAACAGCATCCTTGAGAGATACGGATACCGAGGTAGCGGCAACTCCGAGATCGGTGATCAGTCGATGTGCCGAGACGTTGAGCGCGAGCATAGCGGCTTTGCGTTCCCTCAGGCTTGCGAGCTCGCTCTGCAACATCAAATATACATGTTTAGTGCCTCGTTTCGCGTGACGCGCACGACTTAACTCGAACGAATCGGTGCGTCTACCACTGCGGGGAGTCGGATTGATGATCGTTTAAGAGGGAAAAAAAACGACGAGATATATGTACGTCCTCCTTAAGTACGGGCGACCGAGACGTGGATATCGGCAAAAGAATTATTTTCTCCAATTTGGCTTATTTGGTCAATCTACCGTCCATTTTGACAATTCGTTTATCAATAAATTATCATTACCTATATATATAAACCGGATTTACGATAATTTATTTAGAAAGAATTTATTTGTGCCAGGGGTGATTTTTCTTATAATTGAAGGGGACGTCTATTTCTTAACTCATTAACAGTACAAACAATTTCGAGCCGAGTTAGATGTCTAGTTCCCTATCTAAACTCGAGAATCGCGTGGTTTTAGTTTAAAGTCGAAGATGCATAATTTCCAAAATTTTAAAAAATAAAAACTTATTGTTGTATTTTTTTCCTGATTTTTATTCCCAGTGAAAAAGGACAGAAGATTTTATTAGTATCGTTGATAAGCCTCGTGTTATATTTTCAAAAAAGAACTGGTAATGTAAAAATTATCCCCGCAAACTGCACAACATTCTCGAATTTGAATAAAATCCAAAATAATCGCGTGAAAACTGTTGAATTCCACTCGTTTTGAGTCCCAGGCCAGTATCCAACACCGTGCAGTTTACATCCCCCTCGAACGGTATAAGGGATGTAAGTACTCGCGATCAGAAAGAGCGATGGAGAATGAGGGAAAGGTAGGAATGGAGGGGAAAAAACGAAGATAGGATATCGCGCAGGGTGGACGATGGAGTAACCGCGTCACGTTGTCACGTTCCCGTCGTCCTACTTGAGGCGGCCGACGAGGGGCGCATAAATAACCCCCGAGCGGGCTTTACGACGTTGGGCATAAGGGCGCGAGGGAACGAAAGAAGAACTAGTAGGAAAATAAAAAGAGAAAAAAACGCAACATAAGTACACAGGTGCAAGCTATGTTAGAGCGCCACCGCAGTATCCCTCTTGGTCCTTGGCCACGCTCATCGCGTGACCGCGGGGTCTCGGATGCGCTCGTAAAGCTCATCCCCGCGATCATCCGACGTCCCACACGAGTCACTTGCTCTTGGTATCCAAGCAAGTGTGCGTGTGTGAGAGAGAGAGAGAGAGAGAAGGAAACGAGAACGGAGAAAGACCAGTAGTACAAGCCGGAGTAATTTAGTTCCGCGAAATCGAAGAAGCCAGCCACACGGGAGCGCGATCGGAATGCTCCGTTTCTCGTCTTTCTGGCCTCTCGAGAACAGAACGAGTCGTACAAAAAAACAGCTAAGAAACGAAAAAAAACGCAGAAACTCCATGGATCAGAGCATCGTTGCGACATAAATAAAGTCGGAGCGACGGGAATGAGATATAAGTATCTTTCGATGTGATACAACGATCGGTCATTACTCGGGAAGGAGATAAAGAGCGAAACGGAGAGAGAGAAAGAGCGTTTTTCACACGGCCAACGCTTTGGACCGATTGAAAAATTAGCATATTTGGAATTCGCGTGAGTATCGCGTTCTAAGCGGTCCGCGAGGAAATAAAACACCGTCGTATGGTAGAGATATGCTAAAATCCTGATAATTGTTTCGTTCCTTCGATCGCGATGTGGAAGAAAAACAAAAATGAAGCCAGAAACAAAATTAAACAAAAAATGAATATACACGGCAAAGAAAATAGTTGGATAGGAGCTGTTTGGTTTAATATCACCGTAATGTATAAACGTCGTTGCTAAGGGATGCGGGAGAGTTTGTTTTACGATAATAGTATCTGTTCTTGGTACCGGCACCGGTATCTCCCGGCAGAAGTTGCATTAGCAGGCTCGTTCGATAGACGAACGTGACGAAGCAGAGTCGTAAGGTTCGTAGTAGTCGGGGATACATTTGTAGTTGTCTAGGGCATGGTATGCAGGCCGAAATGACACGAGAGAGAGAGAGAGAGAGAGAGACGCTTGTGAACATTCGAGCGAGTGTCTACGTACGTGTATATAGCTCTTCGCGAAAAGTGGTGGGAAGGGAGGACGAGAACGCGCAAAAAGCCATTGATATTCCAAGAGCATTGCAGAAGCCCCCTCGCGCAATGTTCCTGCTGTTCGTACCCCCCGTCTACCCTTCGTCGAACGCGTTCACCCTCTCTCTGTCTCTCTCAGCCCCTCGATCTCTCGTACAGAGACGAGCATTCCCATCTAATTCAATTTCCAATCAACAGCCAATCAATTGATTCGAATTCGGTATATAGAGAGAGAGAGGAAGAGATGAAGAAGGGAGGAGGAGAGGGGGATGAGAGAGAGACCAAAGCACGAACGTAGCAACGGAATTCCGGGATCTGAATGCCTACGAGGACAATGTCCTTCTCTTTTAGCGGTGCGTTGAATCTTGTTCGTGAGGTCCTCCGCAACATTGTCGCACGAGCGAACCCGCGGTGAATTAAAGAACCACCGGTGGAATCAACTTTCGTATGAAATGCGCGAGAAGTCTTCTCGTCATTCTCTTTTTTAAATTTCTTTTTTTTTTATCAAAGCAGTTCAATTCTGATTCTCCTTTTTTCGGCGATTTGTGACTGTTTTATCGTGAAGATATATCGATTTTTGACAGATGGCGTTGGGGGTACAAATTTTACTACCTCGTAGTAGAGACGTAAAAATAAACGGACGATAATGATGGATGCAATTTTAATATCCTTTATGGCAAAAAAATTAATTAATTCTAAATTTTTTCAGTTTATTTACTTTATAAGGTATTTAGATCCGGTTTTTTGCACTTTTAGTTACTTTACTGATGAAAGAACATAAAAATACAGTGTAATTGGTATAATTGCTTATAAGTAATATAAAACTCAAAACAAACCTCAACAAGCCATCACAAATTCAAACGTGTGGATACAGTGTTTGGCTTAGTTAGCGTAAGTTTGCAAGCGGTTGTATAGCCGATCCAAACGAGTGTCGGTTTTTGTCACAAATCAAAGGAAATTTGCCGCAAGCGCTTGCGACGCGTTCACATGTTTGTGCGCACTCGCACGTTTGTAGAAATTTGGAATTTGCGGCCAGTGCCAAGCGTGCGGTCGCGGCATGTAAGATTTATAGATATTCTAAAAAAAATGGAGCATTGACTGCTCTGAATTTTGCAACCCTAGATGTAACGCCTTACACTGTGCTATCTCTACGGCTAGGGTGGGAGTGGGCGGCCCCAACGCTTCTCGGCGCGCTCCGATTGGACCAACTTTAAAAATTGATATCTCGTAAACTATTAAACATATCCTTAATGCATATTTGCAATTTTTGTTTGTAATGGTCCCATCTACCTTAGAATAAAGCCTGTTACACCTTATGAAATTCACCCTGTATATATATATAGACTACAGAAGTAATTGATTCGCTGTTGTTAAACTGTTTTAATTATCTATTTTTCTCAAGGGGGTGTATGACCACGGGGGATTTTCTTTCCGCGTCCATCTCGCACGGCATGTGGACAAAAAAAGAACTGGCGTAACGATTTGAACGCGCGAGCTCGCCCGAATAAAGGCAAGGTAGAGTAGAAAAGAACAGACCTCCGCGTGTGCCCCGTGCCGCTCGACGTTTTTTATCATCCCTCGCACTCTTGCTCGTTCACCAAACGAGTAAAACTGTACACGTGCGAATACGACTAAGTGGCAAGATAGCGCGGCTAATACGGAAAAGAAGCGTTTCACAGCGTTTTCCAGGGATTTACAACGAGCCGATGAGATCGTGGATAGTTTCGATATGGAAGTCGAGCGCGAATGATGACAAGATGGTCATCATCTCGTTCTGGATACCACGGTCTTGGGGCTCCTCTTCCGTTCGAAGGATCAAAGCGCCCGGTTTTACCAACAGACCAAGCGAAATACTCGGAATCTCTAATGAGACGCACCGCGTGTGATTACACGGAGGAGCAGGAAACGTGAATGAATGAATCCAATTAGCGATTAAATTAATTGAAAGCAAAGGGCAAACACTCGACGCCCAGGTCGAGTTTTATCGAGAGACAGAGAGAAAAGTGGTGGTTTGTAAAAGCGATTAAAAGTCACCGATGAATAATATACTCGAGAGCATGGGGTGTATCGTTGTAGAATTTTAATAGACTGATAACAGAGGGATGAAAATAAATAATCGTTAACGACTATGTGCAACGAGTCGTTTCGTCGAGGACTGAGAAAACCCGGGTTCTAGGTTGATATACGCATCGAATTCGATTGGAATTATGGTCGAGAGTACGAGTAGAAAACGTCGATGGCCACTGGCCAAAGCCAACGTCATCGGAAATCGTGGCACACGGTAAAACTCGTAAAGGGCGGAATATCGCGCGTCCGAGGGTATACCAGGTGGCGCAATAAATACGCGTCGCATTAGTATGGTTCGGACGAAGCCGACGATACAACATAATCTTCGTATCCCCTGCTCTCTATGCCGAGGGTGAGTGTGTGAGAGAGAAAGAGAGAGAGAGAGAGAGAACGGTACGATGCAAGCATCTCGTCGCGATCGCTCGTGTGTTCCCGAATGCATAATACATTCTACCGCGACTCCTCGACTACCCGGCGCTCGGTTCGTTCGATCGCGCTTTTCGCGATTCGCCGTGCATCCGAAATTGCAACTTCCCGAGCCAACGTCCCAATGTCGAGACATTGTACGACTTTGTAGTTTAAAACGTCGTTGAATAGTTCTCTTTAAGTCGCGTTGTAAAATCACTTTGAATAATTTTCGGATCTGTAACAATTATACAAAATATGTCGGAAGCGTCAAAAAGTATCGATGTATATCGTATCGATATTTAATAAAAATATCAAGATCGATATCGATATATTGAACAAGTATCGATATATCGGTGAAATTTTGTAATTAATCGAGAATGGTATATAAATAAGACAGGTAATATTTTTTTATGTTTATTAAGTCACGTAGAGGATAGATGACGTCAAAGTTTGAGGTTAGTTTCTTTTTACAATCACAGAATACCTTTTTAACACAGACTAACGTCAAATAAAGTCGGTGTTGTCATTGGAAAAAAATATCGTTCGATGATACCTTTTCGATACTTGAAACTTTATATCGATACATCGATACATCGAAATAGAAAATATCGCATAAAAATATCGATATATCGAATGAAAAATATCAATACGTCGATATATCGATATATCGATATGTGAATATATCGATCTTTTCAATATGTCGATATCTTTCCAATATATCGATATATCGATATTTTTCGACATCCCTACATTGTAGACGTTCGTAAAATTCCTAGAACACCCACACACCCGTATACTCTTCTCATCCAGCATGATAAATAAATAAAAAAAAGTAAAAATAAAAATTCATCAATAGCCAACGGACAAGACCGAGAAGGAATTCGACATATGCGAGACATTGATGTTTTACATATCGAATGATCCGGTATCGGATCGGAGAATCGCAATGAACGAGGAATAAAAGGGGGGAAAATGGTGGAAGTAAAGAGAGAAGGATGGCTCATGGGATGGTGCATGGGGTGTGTATGTTGGAGGAGTACGTGGACAACGCCGTGTGCTTCTCCTCTTCTCGTGCATAATGCAGAAGAGCGACGAGTTCAGCCAGCAAATGTTGGACGCTAATACATCTTGATGATAGATAGGGAGCATGTGTTTGGTCTTCGCAATGAGGAGACGTGGGAAGGGAGATATGTCGAGCTAGGTGAGGAGATGGCGAGGGAGGGAGGGAGGGAGGGAGGGAGAGAGGAAAGGAGAGGACTGGGGTATTGCAGAAGGGGCGAGGGGTGGACTATTGCGGGGGTGAGTGGAGGGATGTGGAAACCAGGGGGTTCCCGGGGGTTGGCTGGGTTCTCGTTCGTTCGCCTCACTCGCTTTCTCTCTCTCTCCCTCTGTCCCTCTCTCTCTCTCTTTCTCTGCGTCTATGTGGAGTTCTCTCGTCGCCAGCAGTTGGGATTCCGAGCACGTTCCCGTCCGACGAGCGTACGTGCGACACGACTACGCTTTTACGCTACTCTCTGACTCTCCTCTTTGCCATCTCCCTCTTTCCTCTCTACCTCCCTCTCGTGTTCTCTCCATCACTCTCTCTCTCTCTCGCTGTACATTTTCCATCGCTTTCCTCCACCGCCCCATCGACTTTCCGCCTTCTCGTTTCTCCATACCTTCTCCCCCCTCGTTGCCACGCTCCGCGTTTTCTCCTTCTACCGATAGCGTAATATATACATATTTATACGTACTTTCTTACTACTTCTCTTTCCTTTTTCCACGACCCCCCGAAACAGACGGGATTTCGTTTGGACCCATCGGGGAAATAAAAATTGGTCAAGTTTTAGTTTCGCACTTCAAAATTCTTGGGGGTTGGTTTTTCTTGGTTCGAGCTTTGAGACGCGAGAAGTACGTTTTTTGATTATTTGAAGGAAACAGGTTTCAACTTTACTTCAAAGTCATTGAGGATTCCTGTGGTTTGGACAAGGGACCAGCCTCTGAGGATAAACAGAGGAAGGTTAAGGTGACCGGTGAAATAAGGGCGACTGGGGGTTGATAAAGTAGTTTTCGATGTAAGCACAACTAAAAACTGTCAAAAGTATTTATCGCTCGTCGGTAAGTTATCGAAAGTCGATATCTTACCGACCGTGCAGTTGGGGTCGGTTATCCCTAGCGTCTGCAATACCGACCGATAGTGTCTCGAAATGGCCACTTCGTCCGATCTTTCATCGATCAAACGCCGCCAAATATTAATAAAACTCACCGTGATTTTGTTGATACGATCGTCGAGAATGTGAGCAGGTTCCAGTACGATCTCGTGAGCAGCGAGTCTCTCGTGTGCAGCGCGAAATTCCAGATGCATAGCTGCCATTTCTCGCTGGAGAGCACTCGCGCGTTGCGCCTCCTCGGCACGCGCCGACAAGCTTTCCCACCTCTCGGTCAAGCCTGAAGTAAGAAAAAAAAAATCCACTTATTCATCAAGGTATGTTTGTTCGTTTCATTATTCTCCCTGATTGTAAATACGACGCGAACAATCTTATAATTACTCGCAATAAGGTACGTGAGAAAATTAATACGTATCCTCACGTTCGTCCAAACTTGCCAGAATTTCAGGTTATGTGGTCTCGAGGGAAGTAAGGAGATTCGTCCAGGCGACGATGTACCGTTACATTTAGGTGAAATAACTTTTGCCACCAAGTTCGAACGAGTGGCACGAGCTGAGAAATTACAACCTTTCTTGTTGATCCATTTGAGATTCGGGACCGGTTTTTTTTGGTCCGTGTCGTTCTCCAACCGAGGAAAAGGTAGAACGAGATAGACGGAGAGAGAGGATCCACTCGTATGATGAGTCAGCTTTATAGAGCTGTGTTTGTCCAAGGTACAGTATCTTACAAAAGGTCGAACGAAAAATCCACTCACGAAAATCATCGACTTAATTATTAACCCGCTCTTTCAAATTGGTCCACAGGCAAAACCATGGCGGAATGGGAAACATATTTTCTCAAGTCGTTCTTAGACCGGTACACGCCTATCCGGCGTGTAATTCTGCAATTCTAATACTCTCACGACACAAAGAAAACATTCACGACGAAAATCAAGATTGAAATCCTTTCTAGCGTTTCCACCCGCCAACCTCTGGAGAATTGCGTAATGCAAAAGGCAACAAATTCTCGACTTACAGCAAACGCCCTCGAGTCACGTCCCGTATTAGAATTTACGTATCATCCTCAGTGTATCTAATATACTTCCATATGGGCAAACTCTGCAAAACTAATCATCGTCGTCTTGGATTTTCGTGCAATCTTGTACACGTTTCTGTCAGGCGGAAATGATATGGAATTAACATAAAAGAAATAATACTTAAAACAGTTTTTGTAAATGCACGCAGTTAAATCATTTGCGAAATTAATGTTTCAATTTATTGAGCTATTAAGACTTTTAACAAGTTCTCGCTGTTTTTCAACAGATTGCTTTACCAGAACTGCATGCGTCTGATTCAAGATAGTAAACCTCGATAATGAATTACTATAAGCAAGCTTGGAATTCAATGTATATCATTCCGCTTCCAGTGTAAACAACTATTTTATAGCGGTAAACATGTCGAGCTTAATGCCAAAAAGTATTTGCGGGCAATTTTATCGTGCTACGTTATTTTTAAAAATCTGCATCTGAAGCACAAAGAGTTGTTGAGACTAATATAACGACTTCCTAATTTTAATAGACCATTCGTCAACCGTATACAAAGTATTGACGAAATAGCGCACAAAATTAAAACGTAAATTAAATTATATAAGCCCACCGCCATAAAAAATAGTTTAATCAACTTATTTTAAAGAAAACGTTTCAAGAGAATTTGCCGTGCTAGTCTCTTCTTTGAAATAACAAGATACGACGATCCACCGGCTTATGAGCGTACGATATTCGCGAGATACGGCTTCATCGACCTCCTTATTTTTCATACGTTCTCCCACACTCGTGTACCAATGACACCTTTTTTTCACGACCCAACGCGACGGTGTCCCTTTCGTAAAAGAAAAAACGGTGTCTCACGATTCACCAAGTTCAACCAGATTGACCACTCTCTCTATTGAATATTTTCGTTGCAACTCACGGGCTTCGCATCCGAGCGAGTTTTTCGAAACGATTCAAGATAAGAAATGAACCGACAATAAAAAAGAAGTATAGCATCAACCGCAAAGAGATGTTTTTACCACTCTGTCTCTTTCTCTTGGGTATTAGAAAAATTCTAAATGCGCGTGGCTGGCTCTTTCTCGCTCTCCCAACGGAGAAAGTTTTATACGAAGCAATCTTTCTCTCGTAAATTTTTTCTACATCTCTCTTTCCCTCTCTCGGAGAAGCGCAAGTAGCAGCGCGCGAGCGTGAAGGCATAAGCTCGTCGCATTATCTGGGAGGATCCGTATATGGAACGGAAGAATGGAAAGTGAAGAGAGAAAATTTGTTATCCTGTGACGTATCCTTGTCTCTCTCTATCTCCGTCTCTATTTATACCTATACAGTTTATAAACAACGGTGCAAATTTCAGATCCATGGTCGCAGTTTGGTACCTCGTTAAATAACGCAGATATGCATCGTTATTGGCCGAATCATAAATCGCAGGAAGGAAGAAAAAGAAGAAACTACCTACGAAACAAGAGCCAAAGACAGCTTGGTACAGTGCTTGCTGGTAAATTTCATAAGTGCGGTACCATGTTCGCTCGTTACAATGGAGTATTAGTTAAAGCTTCTCAGTGAGGCCGCAAAGCCACGTGCACACGCTCGAGCTCTCTTGGCCTTTGGGTCACTGGAAAGCCCATTGTTACACGACAATACTCGACCAACCGGTTGTCAGGACACAAAATTGAAGATGAGAATTCTTTTTTCGCTCTCGCACAGCTCGAACAGCTCAACTCGATGTTTCCCTTGTTCGTGAAGTACGAAAGAAACAGAAATTATCCACGGGACAGAATCGCGAATACGACGAAGTTTGCGAGACAACGCATTGCGGTTGGAAAATTGAAAGCGGTTAGCCCGCTGGGTCAACGACGTTAATCGGTTTACCTCGAACAACTTTATTATCCGGTTATACCGGGACGGAGAAGAAGCACCCTCTCGTGTCTCTTTTTCTTCTTCTTACAAGTTGTTCATACACGACACAGGAATATTTCTTTTTCGTCGAAAATTAGAATGTCATGGCATGTTCTTGATCGAAACCGCGACAAATTTTGTATCGTTCGAAGTTTCTCGGTTCGACCGCGAATAAAAAGAAGAGTCATTTATAATCCATAAAAGTTAATCATTGGAAAAGATTGGTGAAAGGATAGACGGCGATAGGGAAAAATAGAGAGAGAAAAAGCCTCGATAAAACGTTCTCGATTCGCTCGACGTCTCGTCCAAGCTCTTTTTTGCACCGTTTTTCCAAGGGAGCAGCAATCAAACGCTCCATGCTTTTATTTCTCATTTCTATCTCTCGCGTTTACTTCGTTCTCGAGAACTTCCTCGAACAACGGGGCAAACTTGAATCGACCTAACGGTAAAAATTCCTTTATAAATAATCCCTTACTCTATTTCCCTCTTTCAATCTTTTCTATATTCGATGTAATCGAATATAAAGCGTACACAGGCCGGATTCGTGCGTTTATCATGGAACCGATTGAACGAGCTTTCGTTCTATTTTCTCAGTTTTCAACCTGAGTCAATTATTTACGCTCGGAGACACGTGTTAACGTCATGGCCGCATGTATTAACATTCGTACGTGTCGGCCTTTTATCTCTGCCCCGGCGCGACTCTCGCGGTTTTGCGTAATACGCCCAGCTGGTTCGCACACAAACTATCCACACAAGCATGCAGTCCCCAATGTCCACGGGCGAGATCGAGTCCACCGGTAGAAGCACGCTCGCTTGCACACCGAGAAAACTGGGGTCGAGATATTACGTGAGAGGAATAGAGGTGCCGGCGGATAAATATAAACCCGAACGGAAATGTCGAGTTGATCGGGTCCAAGGTCGTCTCATTGCAACTCTCCCTCCTCCTTGCACTCGTAGGATTTCTGTACTTTTATCGAACGAATGAGGCCCGTTCAATGCCATCGAGGTCCATTTAAATCCGCGAATAGTCTACCGGTGGCAACTTTTAGAAATCGACTGTTTTTAACGTTTTCGAAACAAAGAAGCAGTCATGCATAGTCATGTTCGACTTTGAAACCTCGCTTTGACTTAGAAACCTCGTTTAAACGTGACGTTTCATTTTCATTGACAACGCACCGATAAGATACTAGGGAAAAAATAGAAATCATTTTAATCAACCGGACGTACAAACGCGGCACAATTAAGGTCGAGCCTAACACCGTAACGAGGACACATGGACATAACGAATTAAACTTTTTTTCTCTTTATTTTAGCGACGTGGCACGATGGATCGCACATTACTACGTTGATTAACGAGATGAGGAAGTTATACTCGGGTCATTGACGCACGTACGTGCATTTTGCACGATCCAACGAATCACGCATATTCCACCTGCTGGCTGCGAAGCCACATACTCCGTGTGTATCTTTTGTGAAACACGAGCCGAGAAGAATACCCTCTCGTTTGCATTCCTCGCTGGATCAAAATTCCGACGAGCCTGTCGACGATGAATTACGCAGGGAACAAAGACCGGAAAATGTTTTTATATAAAAAAAAAAAAAAAAAAAAAAAAAAAACAATAACGTAAGACAAGATACCTGGACGTCGAGGGCCAGTAAAGGGAGCGTCCAATAGGTCCTTACCGGTGATGTCGGTCTGTACAAACATCGCTGACTGTACGACTCGCGAAACGTCATCACAACGTTTTCGTAGCTCGTGTCATCGAACAACTTTTTTTTTCCTTTTGATTTATTTTTCCTTAATTCGTTGGATTGTAATCGATATCGTATCGTAGAAAACGAACTTGTTGATCGTTTGGAGAACCGACGCGAGGTTGAAATCGTCTCCTCGACGAGTATCGTCGCGGTACCAGCCGCGCGAGACAACCGAAAACGTACTGTTGCCGCGCTCGTTGACTCGCTCGCTCGGAAACGCGAGTCTCCTTCTACCGTGCCGCCTCGCAGATCGTGAAAGTAATACAGGGGGGAATCAATCTCTCTCTCTCTCTCTCTCTCTTTCTTGCGCGCGTCCAGGGTATTTTGTATGAACGAATCAACGGCGCAAACATACGCGACCGCGACCATGAGACGAGGGAAAAAGACCGAGGAGCGTTTCTGCCGATGATCCGATGATGGTAGCGGCAACGAGAGTGGCCGACCGATCGACGATCGTTTTCTCAACGCACCATGAAGCGTTGTTCTCCGTTCTGCGTGCGACTCGGCTCTAAGTCCTATCGTCGAACGCTTATAAGGTCAGAGCGAGAAAACCTCCTCGCCAACGGACGATCGCAGTCGCGCGTTCCTTACCGTCGTTCGTTCACCCACGCTCGAATTTTTCTTTTTCTTTTTCTTCGTTATCGTTCGTTTGTTTGTTTTTTTTCTCTTTAATTCTTGTTGCGAACGACTCCCCCGAACCCGGGAAGCGACAACGCGCGCTCTTGTAGTTAATTGATTTGCGTCGAGGCGGCAATTTGTCGCAATCAAGGATCCTCCGGACGTTGGTACAGTCGGCTGCAATCTAATACTCGAACTCTTGGAAGTCATTGCCGAGAAGAAAACAAAGCCATTGTTTGAAATAAACCTTGTTTTTCAAGTTGGTACTGGCTAGTATAGAGAAAACTTTATGTTCGAAAACTTCGAGAAGAAATTGTCGTGCAATTTCAGAAATTGGAGCGAATTTCAATGTTTTTGATAAATTACAATGATTTATTTATAGAGATTTTTGTTAAATTGACGAGAATCGAGCCAGCAGGACAGATTGTTTTGATAAATTACAATGATTTATTTATAAAGATTTTTGTTAAATTGACGAGAATCGAGCCAGCAGGACAGATTATAATTCTAAAAAAAATAAACGCGAAGAAATTGAACGGTTTTCACGTTTTTCATCATCAATTAACGTTTCTTCACCCAATGGAAATTTCTCAATCTTCGTCATTGACATAATTTAACGAATGCGGGGAAAAAGTGTGCAATCTTCGTAGTCGATTGACCCGACTGTACCACGTCGTTGCAGAATTTATCGCAATTTTCAGTACTCGGCACTCTCGCACTCCGTAGAACGGTGTAAGAAACTAAGCGCGGCTTAGAGTCTGTGGGTGGCAGGACGTTATCGGTGTGGGCAATTAGAGAGGATTGTTGTAATTCAGATAAGAATATAGTTGCAATTTGCAGGCGCGACTTCGTTCCTTCTTACCGATACAGTGATACTCGAACATAAACCGTACAACATATAGTGAAATAAGCATTGAACTTGCTCGGTGAGAAAGAGAGACGGAGAATCCGGTCTTGCGGAGAGCTGAAATTCTGTACTCTTGGATCGAACGACGAGGAGGAAGAGAATCTTGACTCGAGATGGGAGAGACCAGGAGATAGAGAGAGAAAGAGAAAAAGGGAGCACACGTGGTAATACCGGTATCGACTTTCATGGAGTTCATATTACGAAAGACGATGTGGGTATAGAGTGACGCGTATTACAGGTGTTCCCCTCTCGTACGCCCTCTCCACGACCGGAGGTATTTAAAGGACATGGAACGTGTATCGCACCATTTCTTTGGCAATAGCAATAATCATCAGGAGATATTTAAGGTAGTCCTATATTTACAGCGTTTCCGTTAGATTTCACTGAAAATTTGCAGAAACGTTCTTTGATGTCATATGCACATTTATGTGCAAAATGTCAGGGGCCTTTATCGACTCAAAAATCATGATATTTATTCTTAAAAATCGTCATTTTTCGCAATCTTCCATAAGAACTCGTATTAAATATCGAAACATTATACAATGAGTATCTCGATTGTTTGTTCGCTGAAGCCTGTTGAGATTTTGCACACGTTTTTATATGACATCAAAGAAGCTTCGATTAGTTTTTATAACAAATCTTATGGAAAAAAATTTATGATTTTGTTTATTACATAACAAATAAACTTTACGTAGGATCAAGTTGAATTTTGAGTATGTTGTTCTTTAGTCGATTTGTAAGAACTTTTCTTAATGAACTTAAACGCTCAGTCCACTTGGAATGTGAGCAAAAAACGGGAATACAATTTTAATCCCTCTCCTACCGATACGACTACCTTAACGAACTCAGAATTTTAACGTGCTGCGTAATTCCCTTTGAGTTGCAATAATCATTGAAAGAACGGAGTAAACAACGAGAAAGAAACTAGAGAGGCGTGCGCTTATCTACGTAGGTGAATCTCGTGCTAATGCGCCAGCATAGTTCAACATTCACTCCAGAATTCTTGCGGTTTTGAAAGTAACATGCAAAAACACACGTGAGCCAAGTAAATGCATGCGATCAGACTTAAGCTTACAAACGTAAATAAATAAAAGCATTAGTAAAGAGAAGAAAAAAAAAAAGAAGCTGCGACAAAAGCGTGTCAGTTTTTATTAAATCGTACAAATAAATGGTGTACATTGGTACGCATTTACAACATTTGCTGAATATTGAAAATAATAAAAATAGAAAAAGCCATAAACTCGTGATCGTATCGAGTACGACAAAAGCATGTTGCGTTTAGGTGCTATTTACAAATCGGTGAATAAATAAATCTCGATTACAAACAAATAAATAAATAATTAAGAAATGACTGTAAATTAAAAAAAAAACGAAAGAATTCTCGTGTTACACGTTGTTGCGTCGAGGAGGATGACGACGATAAGAATCCTCGGATTTTCGTCGAGTGTGTTGCTCGTTAACTCGAGAGGATTCTGAGTGGAGAAGTGAGAGAAGGGCGAGGATCGATCATCATCGATTTTTACAAAACGATGTTCAAGACGAGCATAGCGAGGTATAATAATGGCTTATCGATGAAGGAAATACGAGGATCGCGAACGTAAAAGGCTACTTGAAGATTTTCTCTTTGGTCGTGCAAATTGCACGGTCTAATTCGACCTCCCTCCGGTGGTGTAAAGTTGCCCTCTGCATTGCCGATCTCTCACTCTCTTACTCTCTCTCTCTCTTTCTCTCTTCGAACCGTTCGATGTATATCTTTTTTTTTACCCTCGGTAACTACATGGTACTATAACCCATTATCTGATAGTGCACGATACACGCGAAGGCGCGCGAATCGCATCCTCGACGTACGCTCTACTTTGCGGGAGCAGCGTCAGGACATGAAGAGAAATAGAAGACCGCTGAGTGCGGTCACTAATACGGCAGTGGCATACGAGATCGAGGCGAGAGCCGACCGACGTTTAAATTCATGTTCGTACTTACCCCTCAATTGTTTAACGCTCTTATCACCCTTGATACAACCCCCACCGGACTCCATCAGACTCTTCAGGCACTTTATGTTCTCTTTACAAACGCGTTCCAATTCCATCTGTAACAACGAAGGGAAAGCGTTTTATTCTTCGTGTTTACGTTAATTGGAAAATTTTACAGTACGAGATTAGAACGAATGTGGGGTTGTTTGAGTCGCTCCTATAACTCGAACTCGGAGCAATCTGGGTCAACGAGGTTTTAACAGTAATTTTCTATCAGGATTTTTAAATATCTGTTAACACCTTGAGTATACATCCGATTCAGACAGAATGACAGTTTCATACATTTATCACGCTCGTGAACGAATATTATACGATAACGTAATTTATGTTTAATTAATTTACCTCGCGTTTTCATAGTGTGGGTGTTTTTGTTTAATGTTTTAATTTAGAAGTTGTTATTGATGGTTTCATTTTTATTTATTCATGATTTTATATCGAAAAGGATTAAGGAAGATTGTGGATAATTTTCGAATAAAAGGGTTACATGGATCTTGATTGTTATTGGGTTAATAATTTTTATAAACATATTTATTTTTATTATTCATGGAATCGTGAAGTTTCCGGTTTATCTTGTCGCTTTTTTTTTATTGTTAGATAATTAATCGCTAGTCCATTGACATCATTCATCGCCAATGTTATTATTATTGGGTGTTTTTGGATAATGTTTTAATTTGGAAGTTGTTATTGATGGTTTCATTTTTATTTATTCATGATTTTATATCGAAAAGGATTAAGGAAGATTGTGGATAATTTTCGAATAAAAGGGTTACATGGATCTTGATTATTATTGGGTTAATAATTTTTATAAACATATTTATTTTTATTATTCATGGAATCGTCAAGTTTCCGGTTTATCTTGTCGATTTTTTTTATTGTTAAATAATTAATCGCTAGTCCATTGATATCACTCATCGCCAATGTTATTATTATTATTTATATGCATTTGTTTGGCATTGCATTTATATCACCAGTCGGTAGTTAATAATTATCGCCTACTTACAGATCTTCTTTCATCTCCTGTTTGGATTTCAATGAGCAGTATGTCGTTTTGATTGATTAAAATACTCGACGTTACCTTGATGTTGGAACTGTTCGTAGTTCGTCATTTTGATTTTTACGCAAGTATAATTACGCCATTGTGAAGTGTTTCTATTATAGATATATTAAATCGTCGAGAGTTAGATGATTCCGAATTGTTATTCGATTAAGACGGTAGGCTTTTACGTAAATGATTATTAACGTCCCTTCGATCGTTGTTCTATTCGGAGCATAAATTTCTTAATTCCTGGGGCGTTTTCGTGCTCCCTTCACCATTGTATATTTGTTTAATTTTTCGTATCCCGGCTTTGAAACCGTTCACAATTATACGGTACAACTCGCGGATAAACCAAAGCAGATTACGTCCGTGCAATTGCTGCTGACCCATACGTACATTGTCCCAAAGCGCACGAACAGTCGATGGTCGGGAAAAATTGTTTTCCATATCGACGAGTTTCTTGTGCGACTTTTCTATGAGGCGACGAACGTCCTCGGAATCGCTGTCACTCTCGTCCGAACTGTCGACATTGTCCTGAAATATAAATAATGGTAATGAGAAGATTGTCACAATGTGTAAAACTCCTGAATTACAAAAACCGGATGTTCATTTAGAGGTGGGTTAAAAAATATTGAATGGAATGAAAACTAAAGTGTAATAATACACATTGGGCGTCAAATTATCGACGTCGATGAATCGAAGAGAAGTGTGGACGCAAAATTATCCCACGCCTCATCGATATGACGCCAGCGTTTTATTCCATCACAGAAATAATACGATGATCGTGTGTAATCGGACGATAAAAGCGTTCGCACACGTAACACTTACCGAATGCATACGGCTGCTTGCCACTGGTGGTGAGCTGCTGCGAACCGCACTCATGCTTGACGCACAGTCAGATTGACTGTCCAGGAAATTCCTGTAGTCGTCACCGAAATCCAATAATCGTCTCGCTGTTTCGACATCCGCAGTTTCGCTATATGGCTCGCTCATATACTTCTCCTGGTAACACACCAAATAAATTTTGTTTCAGTCAGTAATTCCAATCATCTTGCGTCTTTCCATTAAACGAGCCATCTTGCAGTTGCAGGGACACACACCGATCTCTCGCAGGGTCAGCGAGTTCTCGAATTACAAGGCTTTATGCGAAAAAGAATTTGCCGAATGACTGAACGCACGGAAGAGATCAGTTTTCAATTGAAAGAGAATCTTTCAACAGGATTTATGAACAAGATAGTTGTCTCAAAGAACTGGACATTATATAAAAGAATAATTTTATAGAAATTACGTTTTTGGAACAACGTTTTACAATTTTAATACTTCTCACATTGAGCATCGATTAGTGAAGAATAATATAAACTGTTTGAAATTTTACTTTCTAAAATAAGGTTGGTTGATAAGAAGACACACCTGATAACTATCCCAAGCCTGTTCGGAGAACGAATTATTTCCAAGGCTGTTTTTCTCGACATCGCTATCGGCGTTGAGAGCAGCGGCGCTAATAGGGACGATGTTCAACGGATTTTCCTCATAAACCGAGCAGCTTCTCGTGTGAGTGCAACAGGTATTATCTTCGGTATCGGCGGTCGACGTGTCCGATCTACAGCAGGACATGTGAGCGTTCGGTGACGTCGGATCGCTCACGATTGATTTTTCCGAGGACATTTCCTGTTTGGCTGTGCACCCTGAGAAAGAGCCGGACTTGACGAGGGTCGTCAGGCGACCGTTGCAGTCTCGCGATATTGTACGAATCGTACGATTTCTGCTTGCACGACGCACCGACGAGCGTTGCTGATTCGAGCTGCCGTCACTTCCTGTATGCACCGAGCCTCCTCCACCCTGTCGATGTGAATCAATATTTAATATCAATTAATAAAAATAGAACAATCTATAACATTAAGTTCGTTCGATTTTATTAAAACTTTCGAAATCAAATTTAATTTTATGCTCATCGTGTCAAGATTTCGAAATGATTGAAAACAAATCAAATCCTGGCTTACAACAGTCTTTTTCCGCAGCCTTGACTTCTTCTTTCTCAATGAACTATCCCTGATGACTGCACGGCCATCGTGTCCACTGGCGTTTTCTTCAAGAAGCGTAGACGTTGAATTATTGAATGGAACACGCGAACCACTGTGGGGACAGAAAAGCAAGATAAAGAAACAATACTCTCGAATTTTTCCTACATCCTCAGTACGTGGCGATAAGGCACGAATTTACCGACATAACATTTACGTTTAAGTACCAAGTACAAAAGATACGTCGGAATAAGGAGTGACTCACGTTGCGTCCAACGAGGCGGATTTCGTCGGGGGCGTTGCAACGAGCTGATGTAGAGCCGTCTCGGAGATAGAGAATTGCGATATCGTTTCGTTATTGGAATTCATCTTGGCCGCTTCAGCAATTTGAAAAACGCAGGATACGCTCCAAGGCCGCGGTCCGTCCGACTTTCGTTTAGTTCGCATGACGACTTTGGGCGTACTCGTCTCCATCATCGTCGCCGACGAGTGACTCTCGTTCATTATCGTCTTCTCGTTCTCGTTGTAAATTTCTTGAGAGACTGACTGCGAGACACAAGCGCACAGATCGCCACCGTTCTCGAAACGACGATACGTCGCTACGCTGCTCTGCAGATCCTCCGACGATACGGATTCCTTCTCGATGTCAGACTCCCCAGTCGTGTATTCGCCACTAGCGTCGCAACTGTCCAGAGGCTGGAGCCAGCACTGTTGTAAAGTTCAAATATAGAGAAAATGGTTACAAATCTTAAAAAATTGCAATCAAAATTCGAATCATACTAAATTTATGTGGCATTTGACACAAATTTTATACAGTTAGCGAAAGCAGAAAATGATCTTGTTTGTAAAGTACTTGATTTTTGAAAGTGATAAGAATTCTGATAAAAATGAAGATCATTACTATCCTCCCAATATTAGCAGTTAGCAAAAGTAAAAAATACATTTCCTGTTCAGTTCTTGATTTTTAAAAATGATAAGAATTCTGATATGAAAATGAAGATCATTACTATCCTTCCAATATTTAAAATAATTTGAGCAGCAAATTGTTGATAATTGTTAGACCCGCGTTACTTTGTTCATAACATGCAAAAATTTGTTCGTCGTTTTAATCAATGAATTTTAATAGTTGTTTAATAATCAAGTATATGCATTTTGCTCCTTACAAATATTAAGCTCGAATAAAGAAAAGGTTGGTCTATTTACCTGCGAAGTGGCAATTCCCTCATGATTGTGGATCGAATTGAGTTTGAGCCATTCCTTGATCCTCGCATATTTCGCACGATAGCTGTCGGTCTGTCCATGAGCCTCAAAAATCAGCGGTGTCAAATTTTTCGAAACACCATCGCGTCCTTCCTCCCTGACGAGTTTCTCAACCTCGAGAATGAGTTTCTGTATATCGTTCTTCGTTTCGTCGTCGCTCTCGTTGCCCTCACACGTCTGCTTCTTCTTCTTCTTCGTCGTCATCGTCGGTTTAACACTCGTTTCTTCTTCGTCCAAGATCTTGGCGTCTTCCTCCGGAATCGTTCCGTCGCTGGCCTCGAGCTCGTCCGATTTCGCAATTTGCTTGAATTCAAGATTATCGATACGCTCGATCGTCGCCGGTTCCCCAAAATCGAGACGCACAACGACATTCGCCTTTTTCTGTTCATAACGAGCTTGATAATTTTCCGATGGAGAAGCGGTGTAAGTCCATTCCTCCTCGGACGATTCATCAGCACCATTCGGCAATTCCTCGTCACGTGTACCACAGTCAGCCTCGGAATCGGTGTCCAAATGCTTGAAATAGAAGGTCGCGCAATTCTTGGATTTTCTAGCGGAAGTGTTGAAGCTCGCTGACTCGTCAACGGTTCGACGACGTTTCCCAGAATCCTGAACGATCGCCGAATCTCTAGCGTCGGTGGTCTCGACGATTCCGTCGATCTGATCGATCGTGGAAGTCGAGGGTCCTGGAATCGGTGGCATCTCCTCGGGTTCTGGCTCTTCCTCGCTAACGGCACCTTCCTCCTCGACGTCGCCCTCTTCTCCCTGATCCTCGATCACTGCTGGGCTCGGATTTTTCTCGTAACTCGAGACTTCGCGGGGCTTCGTTCCCGTCACGCAGAGCTCCTCAAGATCGTCCTGACATGGAAATAAGATCTTTCTCAAATGTTTTTTCACTCATCAAGACAAACAATTTTTTCAACGTAACCTATTTCACAAAAATCAACTAAACGTATCAACAAAGTGTCTTTTGTTTGACATGGAAAATTACACAATTGAAGTTTATACACGTCATTAAAATTAATCTTGTTCTTCGATACGAATTGAGTTCCGTTTACACAAACATTCGTTTAAATTCAACGAACGATTTATTTCCTGCACGAGTCGATTGTTCCCGACAATCATAAATAAAGTCAGCGATACACAAATACATGTTTGTTTTACGCGTTCTCGTGTCGAAATGACATCTGTTATGTCGAGACAAATTTTGTAAGAATGAGTAAGCGAAGAGAGAAAGAGAAAGAGAGAGAGAGAGAGAGAGAGGGAGAGAAAAGAAGAAGAAAAAAAAAGTCTGACGGTGCAAGAAAAACTGACGCGTCCCTGAATATCGGTTTCGTCTTGCACCGACGAGTTTTGGAAAGTGGCCGATTGTAAATTTTGTATAAAGAGTTCGTCACGAACCGTGAAAAAAATCTCTCGCTTCTCGTCCGTTTCTCTTCTTCGAGAAACGCACCTAAAGAGCGTCGAATCACCCAAAAGTCAGCGACGTTACGACTTACCTCGAAATAAGACTCGTCGTCGATGGCACGATTCTCCGAAGACATATCGCTGTCGGAACAACTCGATGACGAAGAAGCACCAACGTTATGTTCCCGCTGGCTAGCTCGTCGGGACGAAGATGAGCCGAGATGTCTCGAGTGTTTACCAGAACCGCGCGAGGAACGTCCCCCGTTTTGTCCGGATGATTCTCTTCCGGATTCGCGGGACTCTCGTCTTCGACTAAGACGCGGTTGCTTCGTCGCCGGCTCCTCGTCACTATCGCTGCTCCAACGACATTGCACGTTCTGAAAATCAAAAAACCGAAACGTTAAATTTCAAACGATTTTATCAACGATAACGAAACTATTCTAAAATCTCGATAATTTATCGATTGGATAAAATTAGGCTTATGCTCACAAATCGGTACAGCGATTTTACATTTATTTTTTGTTTTCAGTTCGTTGCAACCATCGCGCTGGTTGGAACGAAGTTGGAAAAATTCGTCCGAGGCTTGGAAAATGGACGAGGGCTTCGACCCCTCGGTGAAGACGATCGCGACTTAATGACGAGTATCGCGAACCGGTGCAATGACGAATGTCCCATTTTCCGACGATTTCTACCTGTTATAACAGGGTAAGCGGTCGTGGTCGATCCGCCCCCCGTTCATCCGGCCAATCAACGCACGTTTAGCCCTGCTACGAATTTTCACAAATGGGGATATTATGTATATATATGCATATTCGGACCGGTAACCGACCTTTCGCTATATACGCATACACGAATTTACTCGGCGTCGCGACGCTGCCGCATCTCTTGACCGTTAGCACGAACAATTTCAAGTACCGACAATTTTGAACCAACGAGCGATGCAACTGGAACGGACGAAAAGTGTTACGCAGATTTTCTTTTTTATCATTGATGTATCGCGTTCCTTTTTTTTCTATTTCAAACGTCACTCTTAACACTCTAGAGATATTTTTTTTTGGTTTAGGACAAATATATATTGCATTGATAGATAATTATCAAGAAAAATAATAATCAATGATTTTGTGTTATATTGATTCAATTTTCTTTTCATTTTTTTGCTCGATCATTTTTCCAGCGAAGGCGAAATTAGAATAAATATTTACCTTGAGAGATAATTATTAATTAAAACAATAATTGGCTCTTTCGAACGATTTTCTTTTATATTTGATTGAAATTTTTGATACCGAATAGTGAAAAATTGAGCAAATGAAATTTTTCAAGCGAAAACGTGAAAAGATGAATCTATTGGTTTATCCAAATGAACGCGAATATATTTCGTCGGTATCGACAGAAAAATATTCTAACAATAATAATAATAGTAAAAATAGAAAATAGAACAAATATATTTTACCTTGAGAGATAATTATTAATTAAAACAATAATTAGCTCTTTCGAATGATTTTATGTTATATTTGATTGAAATGTTTATAGCGAATAGTGAAAAATTGAGCAAATGAAATTTTTCTAGCGAAAACGTGAAAAGATAAATTGATCGTTCGCTTCAAAATAACGCGAATATATTTCGTCGGTATCAAAAGAGAGGCAGTGGCACAGGGGTTAGCGTTCTCGGCTCTCAACTCGAGGGTCTCGGGTTCGATTCCCCGCCGGCACCAATAGAATTTTTCTATGTGTTTATTCTGTGCTCTCGGTGGTTCAGAACCCACCTAAAACTGTAGGTCCAACGAAGTGGTTGATGGTGGAAATGAGGATCGCGGTGATTGTAAGAGAGGAGGAATGTAAAAACCCGCAAGGGTATACATTGGAATAAGAAAGACAACTACTACTACTATTTCGTCGGTATCGAAAGAAAAATATTCGAATAATAATAATAATAGAAAAAATAGAAAATAGAACAAATAGATTTAACCTTGAGAGATAATTATTAATTAAATCAATAATTAGCTCTTTCGAATGATTTTATGTTATATTTGATTGAAAAGTTTTATAGCGAATAGTGAAAAATTGAGCAAATGAAATTTTTCTAGCAAAAACGTGAAAAGATAAATTGATCGTTCGCTTCAAAATAACGCGAATATATTTCGTCGGTATCGAAAGAAAAATATTCGAATAATAATAATAATAGGAAAAATATAAGATAGACAAAAAAAATAGAAAAAGTATATTTTTCCTTGGAAGATAATTATTAATTAAATCAATAATTAGCTCTTTCGAATGATTTTATGTTATATTTGATTGAAAAGTTTCATAGCGAATAGTGAAAAATTGAGCAAATAAAATTTTTTTAGCAAAAACGTGAAAAGATAAATTGATCGTTCGCTTCAAAATAACGCGAATATATTTCGTCGGTATCGAGAGAAAAATATTCTAATAATCAGCTGACACGAGCGCATTCCACATTTTACAACTAGAAAGTGCGCATTATCCGCGTCATCTGGTAATCCGAATGTCCCTCGATAGGAGATAATTTCGCAAAAGACGTAAGAAAATTACTGGTTGGCCTCCGGTCGGTCTCGCGCGAGAGATCCCCGAGACCACGAATCCAAAGTCTGAAAAGAAAAAATATCGAGTGTGTATACACAGTACCGGTAATGGCACGGAGTTGTTTAAGTCGCATTGGCGAACACGGACGGGGCAGTTACACAGAGCGCGAATTGCACGAGCACGAAACGGAATTACGTTTCCTCGCGACGATCGAATCTCTCTCCCCCGCCGAAGTGAATGCAATAATACCCAAGAGAGCGAGGCGATCGAAGCCTGGACATTCCTACCACGTGTTCCAATGTAACACCATGCTATACGTACAAATATACGTGGAAAAGTATACCACCGATCGACCAGTGTGGAAGGGCGAAACGAGGAGAACACGAGAAGGCGAGAGAATAGAAAGCAATTTTCCAGATCTCACGTGCGAGAGTAGCGTAATACGTGTTGTATATACACGAAGAGTTGCCGCTCTCGCGTAAAACTCCTCTCCTCTTGGTATTGGCCAAGGCATAAGTAAAATTATCTCCTAGCTTACCGCGAATTGGTTTGGCTAAGAGTTTCTTGGCTTACTTGAAATATGGGTGACTCTCCTCTCTCTCTCTCTCTCTCTCTTTATCTATCTATCTCTTTCTCTTTCTTTCTCGCAGACCGAGCAACAATACACCCAAAGCAACTTTGCGGTATATGTAAAACGTCCATGTACATTTATATATGTATATAATGTAAGAGGGCCTGCATAAGAATCGCAGCCGATGATCCGAGACTACCTAACGACTACTACCACCGAGCCGGCCCTTCTGCCCTGCAACCTTCCAAGAGCGGTCCGAGCCCAAAGTCGTCTCCTACCTGCCACTTTGGTGGTTTCGGCCACTGCCTGTATAATACTACACGCGCGGAATGAGAAAACGAGTTAAAAGAATGAAGAGCGAGGAACAAGAGAGTAAGAAAAAAAGGGAATGAAAAATGTGCGCACGAAAGCTGGTAAAACCTGACCGCGATCTTCGAACGCTCGAATTTACTCGTGAATCTTTCGACAGATTTTTATTTCGATGCTTCTGGTTTGAAAATTATTGTATTTTCTTCATCACAATTAACGGTGGATGTGTATAAAAGGATTCGTACGTAAGAATACGATATTTTCTGCGAAAAATCAGGATCTTTGATGATTTTCGAAGGGTATATTGGGGAAACGAAGAAAGATTGGAAAAAGGATATTGTGAAATTATTATTACTCGCGGGTATTATACGTTAGGCACTTTGAGTAGCTAGCTAGTAAATCGGCTTAACCTTTCTCCATGATTGACCGAACGATTTGTCTCTCGATTCTCTTTGTCTCTCTTCCCCTCTCTCTCTTCTTTAACAATTCTACGTTGAAACGAAACGAAATTTCATTGTTTCTTCACCGAAAAATGGCCACATGGCCGGGCAATGGAGGGACAGGTATAAATCTATGCAAGCTAAATGCGTATCCCTCGTGCACTCAACGAGATGGATGGATAGAAACTACAAAGACACATCCATAAATAGTTTGGTCATTTTAATTACCGTTGACCATAGTACCAATTGTCAAAAACGAAAATCCCTTACCTGGGAAATTCCAGTTAACGAATACGAGAAACTGCGGGATATTTTATATTTTTATATTCTCATGGATAAAAATTATTTTTGTATGGATATTTCTGTTTGGAATAAAACCGACGAAGAAGGGGTCGAATAATGAAAGTCATTGTTATTGAAATTATATGAATCTCAAAAATATTCCCAATAAACAAACGGTACAAGAAATATTTGACTTTAGAGTCATGAAATTACCAAAATTGTTTCAGACGAATAAATGGCAATATTCATATCGAGGACACGTATATGCATGACAATGTTTTACTTGACTTCGGACTTTTATAAGAAAACAAAACGTCGTCTGTTTCATTGGTGCTCGTGCGAGCGCACCTTGACTCGTTATGAATTTCTTTATTGTTTTTCTTTGGTGTACAAATCATGTCGTGGTGTTTTAACTCCTACGAGCTTGGAACCATTTCTGTGCAGATCACTTATCAGACCATTTATATTTATATTCTTATTACCTTGTATTAGTTGTCTTAACATTTATTTTTTCTAGGTAAAAATTGCGAAAACCCTGTGTAAAAAATGCAAAAGCCTGTATAAAAAATTGCAACAAGTCTTTGTCCTTGATTCGTTGCCAGAGTTTATGTTACATAGATTGATGTGTATGCAATGCATTATATATATTTGAGTTTCTTTATTCCATTTTTTTGGTATACAAATCATGTCCTGGTGTTTTAACTCCTATGAGCTTGGGACCATTTCTGTGCAGATCACTTATCAGTCCATTTATATTTATATTCTTATCACCTTGTATTAGTTGTCTTAAAATTTTGCTTTCTAGGTAAAAATTGCAAAAATCCTGTATAAAAAAAAGCAAAAACCGTGTGTCAAAAATTGCAATAAGTCTTTGTCTTTGATTCATTGCCAGAGTTTGTGTTATATAGACTGATGTGTATGCCAGTGCACATACGAGAAAAGGACGTCGAAGCAGTTGACAAAATACTAGTGACATTCTATAATTCGTCATTAGAATGTCTTATCAAATATTACAGTCTGAAATTCAAAATATCATTTTTTGAAACTCGCATATTTTCTGTCTCTCTTCCTCGTACCGCGGGCGTATTTCATAGCAGCGATAAACGAGCGTGTCCGTTATACACTCGTGGAATTGGAACGAAGCCGCGAGATGCTTCTGGTCCATGAGCTCGAGTATTACCAGAATGACGGAGATAATGTTCGGGGAAAGGGGGAAGGGGCTCGCGAATGTTTCCAGGAACGAATAACGTACGATTGAGCAAGATTATACGCAAATCTTGATAACAATTTTAAGGACGATAATAATAATAATTTGTCTGCAATAACCGTACGCACACACGGAGAAAAATAATCAGACGTCAGAAATTATAGTCAGTTTATTTTTTTAAATTGACCAATCGATCTCGAGTTGATCAAATTTTTTAATTTTGTTCGGAGAACTCGTTATTTCGCCCCACGGAATTGTACAACCGTGTAACACATTTTTTTATGCTATATCTCTTATCATAGTCAATTCAATTATTGGTACAAAATTAATTTCCATTTCGACGAATTATAATGAATGCAATCTTCATCTTTGAAGTAGCAAATAATAATATCAAACATTTTGTTTATCTCTTCTCAGAATCGACATTAGTGCAGTGATGCTCGTGTAGTCCCTATATTTATCTTATCAGGCTGCACTCTAGCGAGATACGCCGGGCAATATCCTACGAACAAAGCGGAGCAATTTGTTGTCTCGTTTAGATTGTCCCTTCGAAGCAAAAAGGGCAGCTACCTCGTCGCTCTCGATTCTCTTCCATCGAGTGTACATACGGGGTTGTTTTTATAGTATTAGGGCCCCGGGCAAAGAGGATTCCTTGTACATGGTGGTGCGATGACCCCCGCCCGCTTATAGTTTCGAAGCTCGACAGCATGGCCGTATAACACCTGCTCCTGTCCCCTGTACATACGTTAAGTTTGTTCGTGGGCAACCTCGCAGGAAAAATTCCCCCGTTTCGTTACGAACTTACACTCGAACCGAAAAACCATTTTCCTAGGAGTCTAATTCGCTCCTTCGTGCTGTGCGCCATTCGAAATGTTCAACAGCCCTTTGGTCGATTTTGTCATGTACAAGATGATTCAAAATACAAAATTAAGAGGCAGTCGAACTGGCGACGAGCTACTTGCACTTCGAAAACGGGATCCGTAAATTGTCCGGCACTGAGCAACCGATCGCCTTAAAATTTGGAGGGTACATAGAGAATTATGGCTAAAGTGCATGACAGTCTTTATGCTATAATTCGCCTTAAAATTTGGAAGGTACATAGAGAATTATGGCTAAAGTGCATGACAGTCTTTATGCCATAATTATTTTGTCATTCCAACATTCAAATATTTCCAATATTTCAATTATAAAAAAACTACCAATAACTACCAAAAACGTCCCAAACCAAATATTCAAAAAATTTCAGATAAAAATTAAAATTTCTCAAAAATCACCTTTCAAATTCGAATAATATAAATTATTTTGTCATTCCAACATTCAAATATTTCCAATATTTCAATTATAAAAAAAACTACCACCAACAATTGCTAACTTAAGAGTCAGTGTAACTAGCGACGAGCTACTTGCACTGTGAAAACGGGATCCGTAAATTGTCCGGCACTGAGCAACCGATCAAACCTTAAAATTTGGAAGGTACATAGAGAATTATGGCTAAAGTGCATGACAGTCTTTATGCCATAATTCTCTATGTACCTTCCAAATTTTAAGGTTTGATCGGTTGCTCAGTGCCGGACAATTTACGGATCCCGTTTTCACAGTGCAAGTAGCTCGTCGCTAGTTACACTGACTCTTAAGTTAGCAATTGTTGGTGGTAGTTTTTTATAATTGAAATATTGGAAATATTTGAATGTTGGAATGACAAAATAATTTATATTATTCGAATTTGAAAGGTGATTTTTGAGAAATTTGAATTTTTATCTGAAATTTTTTGAATATTTGGTTTGGGACGTTTTTGGTAGTTGTTGGTAGTTTTTTTATAATTGAAATATTGGAAATATTTGAATGTTGGAATGACAAAATAATTTATATTATTCGAATTTGAAAGGTGATTTTTGAGAAATTTGGATTTTTATCTGAAATTTTTGGAATATTTGGTTTGGGACGTTTTTGGTAGTTGTTGATAGTTTTTTTATAATTGAAATATTGGAAATATTTGAATGTTGGAATGACAAAATAATTTATAGGTATTATTCGAATTTGAAAGGTGATTTTTGAGAAGTGTGGATTTTTACCTGAAATTTTTGGAATATTTGGTTTCGGACCCTTTTTTGAATTACCCTGTATAGGTACTGTGGTGACGTTCGAGGATAGAGGACAAGAGAACACAGCAATACCGAGACTAATGCATTTAACGATGGGGTTGCTTGAACATAGTTCCCTCTTGCATTATATATTCCCCGCGTGACACCCCATATTGTGACCACCCGTGTATACAATGTGCTGTAAAGTGAAAAAAAAAACATATATCTAACGGTCAAAGGGCTTTAAAGCTGCACAATAGAGCGTAAAATTAAAAAATATGTATTTGTATCAATGAAATGAAATTTATTCAAATAAATTTTAATATATAAACGTTAATTTTCTTTACTTCTCTGCATATTTCACGTAAAATACATTCAATTCTACTAAAGACATTGAAATTTTGGGAATTCTAGTTAAGGGGGTAAATTCTAGAGGCCGAAAAATCTGGCAAACATTAGGACTTTTTTTTTCAAGGAAACTAAACAACATATCGAAATTCGGTAAAAAGGTCATTATTGTACAGATATTGAACACTATTTAGAAATTTTATAAGAGTTGTACTAAACAAAATGGCGGCGTTTTCAAAGCTACGACTTTTCTTTTTCATCGCTGTCTGGGCGAATGCATAACTGCTGTAATTTCAAAGCTACAATAATGAACCAAAAAGAATTCGATGTAGTATGAGAACAGCTTCGACACTGCATAGAATTTTTTTTTTATATTGCATAGGTCAAATGATATTAACAATTTTCATGCATTTTTTTGCGTTTTGTCAAAATTTTTATTCAACAACACGCCACTTTTGCAAAAATCAATTTAAAACAAAAATCCTACGTAGTGTCGAAGCTGTTATTATACTATATCGAATTCTTTTTTCTTCATTATTGTAACTTTGAAATTACAACAGTTATGAGTTCGACCAGACAACAATGAAAAAGAAAAGCCGCAGGTGGAAAAATGTTGGGAAGCCGCCATTTTGTTTAGTACAGCTCTGATAAAATTTATAAACAGTGCTCAATATTTGTACAATGAGAACCTTTTTACCAAATTCCGATATGTTGTTTAGTTTTTTGGAAAAAAAAAAATGCTCAAGATTGCTATGTTTTACGACCTTTAAAGTGATTTGTTCCTTTAGAACAAAACAAATCGATTTCAATTGATAAAAATATATCGAAATTAATTTTCCTCGATTTAAACGTAATTCAATCTTTAATTCGTCATTTATCGCCGCATACTCGTTCCAGAATTTTAATGTCATTCCGCATCCGGGTTTCTCGCGACGTTTAGTCGTCCTTTTTTTGTTTCTGTCTCTTGGTTGTTTTTTTTTTCTTTCTCTTTTTCCTTTATTTCGTTATTGGCCCTGTGGCAAATCCGATATTCGATGAAAACGAGGTCATCAGGGACACGATGAGAATAAAAAAAGTTAAGAGGGGCATGTGGGAAAAAACCGTTGAGCGAGTTCGAGATGAAGAGAAAAGAGAGAATTTAACGTGGCGCGGTGGTTTTTGCGATCGTCTGGCTCGACTTGCTCCGGCAACGCGTACAACGAACCGTAATATATCCCGTGGTGGTGGTGCCTTGCTCCCATCTCCTTTTTCTTCTTCTTTATTCCGATACGCTTCGAGCCGAAGAAGTGCAACGAGTTGTGGCAGGTGACAAGAATGCTCTACATATATATATATCTATATATTTATGTATGTATATATGCGTACTAAAACTTAAAGGGTTTCGGGACAGGGCCATCCCATAATATATGACAGTGATGGCTTTGAAAGGAGCAGGGAGGGGAAAAACCGCGAGAGCCACAGAGGCAAAGAGCGTGCGACGAGGTGTCGGATTCGCACGCGTCGCCGCCACGCGCGCCCATTTTCTGATAACTCCATATAATTCTCATGAAACGAAATACCGCGGCTCAAATTCTTAAATACGTATTTTCTTTACCTTTTTTTCGAGTCTTTAACGTCTTGCAGAATTCGACGAGTTAATAGAATGAAATTTGCAATAACGAGTGTATTCGATTTGAATAATAGTTTTAATGAAATTAAATTAATTTCATGAGAATTTGTGCCTTCCATAAATTACAATTAATGTATGTGATTGAAGATAATTGAAATAAGACCAAATTTATTTTTACAAATTACCAAGAAGTGAAATGAAATTTTATGAAACTAAATCTAGTTGTATAACAAGTACGCTTCGCGTACTTGATGGGGGGGCTGAGCCCCCCATACCCCGCGAGCGCTTCGCGCGCCGGGCCTTCGTCGCGCTTCGCACTCCGCGTTCTGTTGATCATTTACTTCAATTGTTGGGTATTGAAATATTATGTTGTTTTTATGTTGTTGTGAATTATAATTGACAATATAGGATTATGTGTTTTGCTGTTAATATATCTTCAGTAAGAGCGATTGTTCGAAATGTGATGATTGAATTTTTATTAAATTTACATTAGTAAGCACTTACAACTTTACAATATAAGGATTGCGTATTTTATTTCCAGGATATATTTTGAATGTTGATTAACATGTCCCTTAGGGACGTTTTAATAGGCACTCACGCCGTAGTTTTCAATTTTTTGGTAAACAATTTTTATAATTCCAACATTATCAACTATCCCAAGTATCGATAAAGTAATCGATTTTTGACACAGACGCACACATAAGCGTACTGTACGTCAGCGTAAGAAGCAGGGAGACTAGAGTAAAGGAGTGCGAACGCTAGCTCAATAAACTTAGCCGGCGACTATCAAAATATCCAATTTTTTTTAATGCCAATCGATTGTTAGTCGTTTGTTAGTGTTTGTTAGACAAAATCCAGCGTTTGTTAGACTTTATTTGTGAACTAATACGAAAAACAAATTTCATGTCAAAGTTAGCCGCGCGAAAATGATAATTAATGATTTCGAAATTTTTTTCGTTACCAATCGTTTGTTAGTCGTTTGTTAGTGTTTGTTAGTCAATTTTCATCGTTTGTTAGAGCTTTATTTTCATTTAATCGTTAAAAAACTTTCGGCGCTACAGTACGCTACAAGCCACATGGTGGCAGCACCGTCACAGCGGCCGGGCATCGCTTTGCCGATGTATCTCTACAGTTGAGCACGGCTTTATCCACTCTCAACTGTCGTGGCGGTGCTGCCATCTCCATGTGGTTTACAGCGTGCTGTAGGGCCGAAAGTTTTTCACCGATTAAATGAAAATGAAGCTCTAACAAACGATGAAAATTAACTAACAATCGCTAACAACGAACTAACAATCGAGTGGGATAAGCAGAATCGGCGTTTTGCTGAAATTGAGGAGTTACATCAGCAAAGCGGTGTCCTGCTGTCGTGGTAATGCTGCCAACTTCACGCGGCGTTCCGCGTACTGCAGGCCGATAGTTTTTTCACGATTAAATAAAAATGAAGCTCTAACAAACGATAAAAATTGTCTAACAATCACTAACAATGAACTAACAGTCGAGTAGGATAAGAAGAATCAGCATTTTGCTGAAATTACGGAGCGTCATGGATAAAGCCGTGCTCAACTGTCGTGGCGGTACTGCCATCTCCATGTGGTTTACAGCGTGCTGTAGGGCCGAAAGTTTTTCAACGATTAAATAAAAATGAAGCTCTAACAAACGATGAAAATTGACTAACAAACACTAACAAACGACTAACAAACGATTGGTAACGAAAAAAACTTCGAAATCATTAATTATCATTTTCGCACGGCTAACTTTGACATGAAATTTATTTTTCGTATTAGTTAATAAATAAAGTCTAACAAACGCTGGATTTTGTCTAACAAACACTAACAAACGACTAACAATCGATTGGCATTAAAAAAAATTGGATATTTTGATAGTCGCCGGCTAAGTTTATTGAGCTTCTCCCTGGTAAGAAGTATACTTTGGGGTGCGTATCACGCCGCCATTTTGTTCGACGTTTCCTTTTTTTTTTGTTAAAATTTTTTTTTATTGTTAAAATTTAGACTGTTTATGGTCGTTGGTAGAATTTAATTAGAGACGCTAAAACATTATCTACCGTCTATTTTTCGAGAAAAAAAAATTATTGCGATAATAAAAAAAGAATCGTATCGCACTTCAGAGCGTTCATTTGAATGCTCGTCTATGTGCATACGGCATGAAGATGTTTCTAGCAGGGGCGTACGCAAAAGAAATTAGTATGGGCGTACGCAAAAGAAACCAGCAGGGGCGTACGCAAGAGAAAAAAAAATAAATATAATAAAAATTTGAAAGACACGAGGTTTGTTCTTTTTCGGCGAACTCCCCAGAAACCCCTACACTAGCTTAATAAGTATACACTGAATTATATACCTATATTTATTGAATTAGTGCAGGGATTTCTGGGGAGTTCGCCGAAAACGAACAAATTTACGAGCACACGACGATACTAGCGGCATCTTACCACTGGGGCAAGAAATGCGCTTTACTGGGACTCGATCTTCGTCGATATGATGAGTCTTCCCTCTCTTTCGTTAATCAGTGATCCACGTCTGTGACTATAATCGCGAGCTGTCAGTGTTGTTTTTGTATACTAAATTAATAATATTTGTACAGTGAGAAAAGGTATAAAAGTGTAAGTGTTATGAATAATTTTAATATATGTGTATAATAAAAGTGTAGACAATATTAATAAGTTCAAAAAGAGTGTAATAGTTCGATTGCAAAAAAACATTTAAAACGTTTATCAAACAAGTGTTATTTTGTGGCAAAAAACATGCTTAAAAACTATTTAAATAATGTGTTATAATTGTTCAAATCACTTTAAACTCTTAGAACACTTAAAAAGTGTTAAAATGAAGGTAATAGGCTGAAATAAAAAAATTTCGTTCACACGTTTTCATACAACTAGCAAAAATGCAAAAAAACGTTTTCTTTTGTTTAAATTTAGTGATTAACAAAATTGTAAAGTTTTTAAAGTGTAGAAGACACTTCTTTGAGGTCTCATAAAGATATACTACAAGTTATGTAAACATTTGTTCACAGGTTGCTGAGATCCGGACATCGATGGACACAAAAATAGCTTTTTAGCCTAAAAATAGGTATGTTTTTAATAATTTTTATATTTAACAAAATCCAAATGGATTTATATTAAAAAGGTCTGTTCATTATAATAATATACAGATTTGGTATAAATTTCAGATTGATCCGGTCATTGGTTGCTGAGTATGGAGTGCGGACGGACGGCTCCTGTGACATGAATTTTTAGGAAGACAATATTAATAGGCACTTTTTTTTTCTTTTAAATATTTTTTAAATATTTATATAATATAGTGAGTGCCTAAAAAAATGTAATATTGTGTAATAAAATATTTTCTTTCATAAATTACAATTAATTTACGCGATTAAAAGTTACAGAAGATTAGACCAAATTAATTTTAATAAATTGCCAAGAACTGGAATGAAATTTTAAGAAACTAAATCCAGTTTATAAAATCCAATAAAAAATGTAATATTGTGTGATAAGATATTTCCGTCCATAAACTACAATTAATTTGCGCGATTAAAAGTTACAGAAATTAGACCAAATTTATTTTCACAAATTGCCAAGAAGTGAAATGAACTTTTATAAAACTAAATCCAGTTGGGTACAAAGTGAAAATTTCACTTTTTCAATAAATTTAATTAAATAAAACGATTTCAAATAATCCAAGATTCAACGTAAACAAAAATCGAATAAATAAAATTAAATTTGACGAATATAAAAATGCAATATTTTGTAATCAAATGTTTTCTTTTGTGATAAATGAATATTGGTCTCGGTCACGATCGAATCGCACGAAACGTACAAGAATCCTGAATATTATTAAGATTATGATTATTTCGCGGTCGTTTTCTCATGTTACATTCGTCCCGTGTGTTTCTACCGATAATTCGAAAGCAATGATTAATGATCGATTCGCGAGAAAGGAGGGACGGATAGGCTCTCGGGTTTTCATTCATCCTTGGCACGCGAGACTATGACGATGCAAAATAGCGGTTGCCATGTCCAGCGTGAATCCAATCAGTTTCCGGAAGCTCGACTCTTTGTTCGCGTCATTGTTCGACTCGTTCGCCAAGGTAGTGAGAATCATTCCTGCGGTGCAACGAACGACAGCGAAATTATTATACGCGAGTTGTTCACAACGCGGTATTTCGCGTAAAATACAGTTGCTAACATGTCGTTGAAGCGGACACACGCGTTACCATGGTGAAAAAAAATAAGCAACCAGCCAAGAGGCAAAGCAGTCGAATCCATTAACGACTCGATAATCAACGGTTTAGCGTATAGTCAGAGTCCGTTGCGACTACTGTGTCTCATGTACTACAACTTATTCTTTTTCGCGGAAAACACGAGACCCCTTGGTCCCTGGTGCGAAACGAGGTAACGAACGCATCGAGTAAAAAATAACAAGTTATAGCTAAAGTAGTGTGAGAGATAGACTGAGAGAGGAAGGGTTTAGCTAGGTAGTCGAGCAGTAAATGGAGGATCATCAAAGTGTAGTTGCAAGGGGCTACCACACGTAAAATGATAAAAAAAGCCACACACACACACAAAAAGAAACATCCCTAAAACTTCCGGTAACAATTTTTTGTAAAAACAATCATTATTACATAAGCGTTTTTTCCAAATTCGCAATTACGTTTCACGAAGAGAGCTGTTATTCCTCACATCTTATTACCAACACGCTACACACTCCCTTTTATCGAAAATCGAAGAAAATAATTTCAGTAAATAATTCCTAATGTCTAGCTTGTACGAACTCTCACGAAGGCTCTGATTTGACCCGTCGAGACCTCGGCAGGTTCTCTAAACGATGTGAGAACAACGTGTTACTGTGACTGAGAATTTTCCAAAATTCATATTTTTATTAAAAAAAACACTTATTCAAGATTCATAAACAAAAAACTATCTCATTCAATAATATTTCCCCTCGAACTTAATATCTTTGACCAATACACGTCCTACGTTTGATTAAAAAAAATAATCCCCATGAAAAAAAAAAATAGAAAATTTTTAAAAGCATCGAAGATTCATAAACGAAGAACTATCTCATTCAATAATATTTCCCCTCGAACTTAATATCTTTGACCAATACACGCCCTACGTTTGATTAAAAAAAATAATCCGCATGAAAAAAAAGAATAAAAATTTTAAAAAGCATTCAAGATTCATAAACGAAAAACTATTTCATTCAATAATATTTCCCCTCGAACTTAATATCTTTAACCAATACACGTCCTACGTTTGATTAAAAAAAATAATCCCCATGAAAACAAAAAATAAAAATTTCAAAAAAAAAACAAAAAATTATACATCGCACACGTTTAATCAGATTGACGAAACATTTATTCAAAAATACCTCTATTCTCATACGATATATCAGTTCTCTACGATCAACGTAATTTTTCTTCCGATATTATTAGCCACACGCTAACCCTTGATCCAAAAACGAAAGGATAAAAAAGAATGCAAATAAAATCAGCGTGTTCGATGTGTATATAATAAAGGAACGGTTGTTTGGTATAAATGCATTAAATATTCGCAGTGGGTAAACGACACGCAACAAGGGACAGGACAATCGTTCTGCTATGAGCTATAGGGACAGTAAAGAACAGTGTACATGTAAACGGCGACGAAGGCGAAGAGAAAGATAGATAGAGAGAGAGAGAGAGAGAGAGAGGGAGTCTCGTTTATTCAAACCTTCGGGTCCGATATAATTCTCGATCGCGTGCCGGCAATCGAACGAAACCTGGAGAGAGAACCCGTTGAATATTCGCGTTTCATGGTGTACACATACGCGAGTCTGCGAAAATATTGTCGAAGCTACAGAGATCCGACAAACGAAGGGTGGAGGTGAACATACACAAGTTGAGTCACGTTCCTTCCCCATTACGACATACAACACACCAAAAATACGTACAAGTATCATCGGATCGTTGAGAATCTAAACCGCAATGACTACCTAATTATTCCATTCAAATTGCGGATAATTGCAAATTATTATTTCCCAATCCAGGAAAAAAAAAAGAAAAATCTCTTCAAACGTTTATTTCCATGGATTTCTCAACGTATTATTTGATCCAACGATTTTGTGCGCGTTCGTAAATTTAAGTCTCATTGCTCAATTGACTCGGGCGCGTGAAACGAGCAACCGCATGCGAAATTCCAAACGTCGAGTCTCGCAACGAGGCTCAGAATTTTTTCTCAAGATCGAAAACCATGCTCGTGTATGTACGTTTGCAAATTGTTACCTCGGTATACGGAAAGTGCATTCATCTCGCTCGGTAACCGGAAGGCTTTCTGCATCAATTTGCACGATTACCATTTAATTTGGAAGGGTAGTGGTCAACGAGATGTACCGTAAGGAAGGCCCAACTTCTGGGAAGAAAAGTATCGGTAACGACCGCAAGAGCGTGCTCACGCACCTTGTGATTAGTGCCTGCACATTGAGAAAAACAAGGGGGTTGAGGGGGGAAAAAGCTTCAAAAAAAAAGAAAACAACCTGAGGCAAGAGTGTAGGAAGGAAAGATGTGATGTAAAAGCCTGCGTGAGGTTGCTGAGATAAAGAGAGATGAAAAGAGAAAGGAGAGAAAGAAGATACAAAAAAGAAAAAATGGCAACGGGGTGCAAGAATTCACCGAGCGTACTAGTGCTAATTGCAGGGGTGGTGCTTGTTTCCTACTCGTATATACCTATACGAGCGTATACGCGACCACCAAGAACTCCCACTGCACCGTTTATGCTATACACGCGTGTATATACGGGTATACATCAACCCGGTTTAGCTGGCAAAGGAACGAGCAAGAGGGAAGCGAGGATTATAGACGTTTGGCGCGTTAACCCCGGGTTCACAGCGAGGGGTCTTGGTGAACGCTGGGACTTACTGGGACTGGCGTAAGTGCAGCTGGTAAAACGAATACGCGATGTGTGGCAAAAAATGGCATACGCGTACTTCCGGGAAAAGTAGTAAAAAAAATCATTGTCCCATCAACGAGCGACACTTCCAAGCGTCGACGTTCCATCGTTCCACTACTCTCGATTCTACCACGAAGATTCCCTTCTTTGCTGGATTAAACGATAAATAATAATACGTTGATGTTGAAAATAAATCAATTAACGCGGATATATTCGTTTAACGAGATTCTAAAATTAATAGTTTATGTTCGTTGCATCTCGTCTTGTCTTCTCGTCGACGAGCCCAACCAAGATGATACGATTCGTGATTCATGACTGACATCAGAAGGTTTTATCGCGCGGTTATGTTGGTGCGTGTGTGTCTTGCATTTGCTCGTGGATGGCGTATTAGTCGTTATTATTGTTATTAAGAGTTGGGAACGCTAACGAGCTTCTCGCCTCGGTGATCGTCGCACTCGAGCGGAGAAATGACAACGATGACGATCGTTGGTGTATATCCCTCGTGTCTTTTATCATTGTATAGTTATAGGCGTGCGATATGAGAGTGATGATTGCACGTGCACTTAATGTGTCAGCGCGAAACGCATACACACATACAGGCCATGGTATTGTCGGGACTCTCCTCTCCCACGTTTTACCATGTCTCATACTTTATGTATGTATATATGTGTCTTCCTCCTGTCCTCCTCCTCACCCTCACCACCGGACATCTCGCTCGTTCAAGGCGGGTACGTACGTAAAGCTCTCCACGAATGAACCGGGCGAGGTACGATGCCCTTAGGGCTCCCTCGAGTAACCGATAGCATAACCGTACCAGCTATCTCGGTACGAGTCCACCACCAGTGTACCTACGTGCACGATCTATTTATAGATCCGGCCTCCTGATATTTTGCCCCGGTACAAACCATAAATTCAGGTATAATATTATTTTATCGATCTCTTCCGTTCGATATCTCGGTTTAACGCTTATCGATACGATGTCGAATCCGGCCTTTAATCACGGTTCCGAATCTAATTTCGAGCGAAGATGCAATGTTTCGGACGTTATGGACGTATATTTGTCATATCCACGTGTCTTTTTACGTCTATTATTGTTTTTTTTTATATTATTGTTATTAAAATTAATAAATTGATATAAAAAGAGCAGTTTTTGCAGCGAGATATTTTTTGAATAATTAAAATAATAGGAAACGAGGTGTTTATGAAAATCAATTATTAATGAGATGGATGATTCATTTTTTTAAAATTATTTTTATAAAGGTAATATTTTTTAGTAAATTGTTATTGACGTATATTTGTCATGTCGGCGTGTCTTTTTACGTCTATCACTGTTTTTTATATTATTGTTATTCAAATTAATAAATTGATATAAAAAGAGCATTTTTTGCAGCGAGATATTTTTTGAATAATTAAAATAATAGAAAACGAGGTGTTTATGAAAATCAATTATTAATGAGATGGATGATTAATTTTTTTTAAATTATTTTGATAAAGGTAATATTTTTCAATAAATTGTTTCGGACATTATTGACGTATATTTGTCATATTCGCGTGTCTTTTCATGTCTATTACTGTTTTTTATATTATTGTTATTCAAATTAATAAATTGATATAAAAAGAGCAGTTTTTGCAGCGAGATATCTTTTGAATAATTAAAATAATGGAAAACAAGGAGTTTATGAAAATCAATTATTAATGAGATGGATGATTAATTGTTTAAAATTATTTTCTAAAGGTAATATTTTTCAGTAAATTGTGTCGGACATTACTGACGTATATTTATCACATCCACGTGTCCTTTTTATGTCTATTACTATTTTTATATTATTATTATTACAATTTGTTAGAGATTCGACAATTCGTACGCTTGCATTCGGACGAGTTCGCCTGGCAGGCGCTAGCGGCGCTGCTGGCTCACGCCGACCCTTCGCGGAGCGCACTGTGCGTTCCCTCTCTCATGTTTCGCTTTTTCTTAGGATACAACGATACGTTGAAACAAGTGACACGTCTTCTTACGACTAACTGATATTATCACACTGTTTTGTGTTTCTTTAATAAATATATGTACGGATTATAAGTTTGTTCGACCTCCCGATTATTTCGTCATTCCGATGTGCCAACTCTAACACAATTAATAAACTAATATTTATTATCTGAATTTTTCTTGTCTACCCTTTTCGGGTTTTGACAAGCTTTTTGCCACTTTTTATTTTCTCTTAACCTTTACTATCTTTTTTATGCGAGTCCCGGCTGCAGCCGGTTTCGCTCCGTTCTCTACCCTTCCTTTATCCTGTATCGCATTTGCCGCGAACGGAGGGAAACTGCAGAAAACCTCCGCCGATACAGGTCGGTACCTGCCTAATTTCCCCAGTGGCAATGCGAGTAAACTCAAGCACAACCACCAGAGACACCTAGGGCCCCCGGCACTTACTTACGGCACCTCCTCAGCTGTGGTACGATGGGCCACCCGTTGCTCGGCCGGCGTCACCATCCGCGCGATGAGAACCGCCTTGCGGGAGCACCAAAGCCGAACACCGACCTCCCATGTACCACAGAGAGGTTGGACATTTGTTTTTGGTGGGATTCGAACCACCAGGATTGCAGAAAAAACACTTAGAAAAATGCTTTCCATTGGTGTCGACTGTGGGGATCGAACCCGGGTCCTCTGCGTGCGAACCCGGAGCTCTACCCCCTGAGCCACTGCGCTTCTTTAATAAACTAATATAAAAAAACATTTTTCAGCGAGATATTCTTTCAATAACTAAAATAATGGAAAACAAGGTATTTATAAAATTAATGACATGGATGATTGATTTGTTTTTTCATTATCTTGATAAAAGTAATATTTTTCAGTAAATTGATTAACCAATAATTTTATTCGTTTGAAACTGACCTTATTGCAGAGTCGCGTGGCAAGTGCCTCGATGTGACACTGCCACTCCAGAGCCCTTAGAAACAAGAGATGCCAACGTCGTTCGAGAGAACTCGCGACACGGCTCGCGAGCGGTATATCTTCCTCCTTCTCCAAATTCCCTTGCAGCGTCAATTTTTCATCGCTTTTGTCGTCATTGAGTTCGTCACTTTTCTCCTCGTTACGTTGCCTCTGTTGCTGTTCGCGCTGTTGTCTCGCCACTCTTTCGCCCAATTTCACGACCGAACTGACGATACGGCCATGCGCTTCTATGTCTCGCTGCAGGACCTGAATTTCAAACAATACCAAAAAAATCCATGTTAAGAAAACTCGACGACGGAAAAAACAAAAGAAGAGAGATATGTAACAAAAGATATAAATAATTCCATGACGAGGCAGTAAATTAGCGAAATTGTTTCCGGTCTACACGCGCGAGTATATATATCTGTTATGAAAATAAAAGTAATGAAAAAAAAATTGAACAAAAAATAACAGCAGTGAGAATAACAAACCGAGCGTAAAAACTGCAGTCGGGGTCGGCGAAGCCATTTCGCGATCGATGCATAATCATGATCTTAAAAACTCCCTTGTGTGCTTTCTCATTCGTGGCGTTGCTAAAGTCGTATATCACACTTTTTCTCATACTTGCAACCGTTAGGGTCGCTGGACGATAGATTTTCTTGTTTTCCTACGCACCAACCTCGCTCGCTATTTCTCTCGATAAAAAAAACCTTCCATTAGACGAATAAAAATGAGAAAAATTAAAAAGGTTCCCATCGACTATTTTAGATTTGTTTAATATTCGAGTATATATGTATGTCAGGTTTTTTATCAGATACGATACAAGGTCAAAGGTTCGATCCAAATAAATTTTGTGATAACATTTATGGTTGAAAGATAAAAAAAGCTCCGATTAGACGAATAAAAATGAGGAAAATTAAAAAGGTTCCTATCGACTATTTTACATTTTGTTGAATATTCGAATATGTATGTGTCAGATTGTTTATCCGTTATGACGCAAGGTCAAAGGTTCAATCCAAATAAATTTTGTAATGTCATTTGTCGGTTGAACGATAGAAAAAAATAATTTTTACGTTTTTTTCTCTCCATTCAACCGACAAATCACACAAAATCAAGAATATTTTTGTAATAATCAGGTTCTTCGAGAAATTTGCATTTCCACAACTTCACCAGAGAGTTGTAGAATCGCATTTTTGTAATTTACCTACTGTAAGTTCCAATAATTGATAACTGTTTTAAATCATCGACGCTTTAAAGATATTTATTTTTTGTTTTCAAACAGACTGTAATGGGCTCTTGTCTAGCCGAAGACCTTTTTAATCTCAGTTCAACATTCCGGTCAATAGATGAAAAAAAGAACCAAAAAAAATCAATTTTTCGAGCTTTCGCTCAGCAAATTGCGAAAACTCGAGGATAATAATACGATATACGTGTTGCGCAAAAAATTCCCGATTCTACAACCTGACTACGAAATATTCTCGTAAATTGCTACCAACCAACTCCCGGGTGAACATTAGAGGCGATTGCGCTGGTGACATAGTTATCTCAATCAGCTTTCAATTTCGCTTTTTTTAAGACTTATATCCTATATACATTTTGCGATAGTGCAGCAAACTTATAATCATTAGAGATTAGGATAGAAAACGCCATGAGTAGTTTAGAGCTCTCTCCCGGATTAGTCAGAGATCAATTAGGCTCAACGGTTGATACATCTCCTTGATTGCGAGCAACCAAGACGTGGGCTGAGCTCGAGCATTTTGCGGACAACTCGCGTAAGGAAACAAAACGCGCTTGCACCGGACGCTTAGGCGTGTATGCACGTTTTCTCGCTCACGGTACGAGAACGACGGTCTCTCCTTGTGCACAAAGTCTTCGCTAAACATATTATATATATATGTGTGTGCGTGCGCACTGTGTGTGTGTGTGTGTGTGTGTGTGTGTGTGTGTGTGTGTGTGTGTGTGTGTCTGTGTATCTGTGTTGATACGTTAGTCTCGTGGAGGATACGGCGAACGTAAAATTTCTTGTACGAACCAGAATGAACGAAGTACAAGAACGAACGGTTAGGATGTGCAACATGGAATAGGACGAGAGAGAAACGAGGGATCTACGATAAGAGGCAGCAGAATGAGAATAATGCTTCCGGCAGGCTCGAGATCGGCAAACGTCGAGAGTGGGACGTAGAGTAACTATTAGGTACATTATACTGGATATATGCAACGTATACGTTCTATGGGACGTTCCATGACAATTCGACCAAACTTTGCCCTTCATATTTTTATTAGTACCCACATGTTTTCTTTACATTGATGTATTTCGATTATGAGTTCGTTTACGTTTGACACATTTTTAATCTCGTTTTTTTCTTTTTTAATAAGTAGATAATAGATAAAAATAAAAATATTTTATTTTATTTTAAATATCTATAGATTAATTCATTTAAAGAAATAAATAGATAATAGATAGTGTAAATAATTTTCTTATTGAAAAATACGACATTACTCGAAATTTGTATAAATAAAATAAAAATATAAAACTAATTGCGACGAGGAAAAAACGAAGGATGATTTTTTTTAATTGCTTTTTTTTTAATTATTCGATCAATTTGTAAAACTATATAGTAAGTGAGATAATGAAGAAATAATCATTGAACATTGCTCGTAGGAATGCCAATAAACTGTACGAAAAATTCGATCAAATAAAAAATGCTGAGTGTCCAATTGACACGGAACGCCCCATATGTACCTACGATGTACTTCTCTTGGTGAATTGATCTGAAATTAAAGAGGGGCTCGAGACTTCGAGGTGCATGCTGCCATCGTGTGTGGTGGATCGCGAATAAATGGAAAGAGAGAAAGGAGAAAAAAAACGTTCGCATATGAACGTCGCGATTGACGGATAAGAATCGTTCGCGTCGAACACAAACGACAACAACGTCGTATTCAGGCGACCTGAATTTCCAGCTCTCCTTTATCTCGTCGTTTCTCCAAATCTCCCACTTCTTTCTTTATTGATGCATATCCCGTTTATCTCATGGAATTATATTTATTATTATCGTCGCTACGTGCCAGGTGACGCGTCGTTCGTCTCTCCGTCAGCGAAAATTTCGAAGGTGAAATCGCTCCAACTCGCTTTTATTCAATCTCCTTTCTTCCCACAAATCGTTACAACGAAAACTGCATTCGATTGGAGTAAACTGTCATTACGAGGCGACAATTGAATGAAAATAAACAATAACAAAATGTAAAAAATATTCGATATTTAGAAAACAAAAATGTGTGGAAGATTCATTTTCGCTATTTATTTGTGTAATTCTTAAATTCACGAATAATTCGTTGTATTCCCGTAAAATATTTGACTATTTTTTTAACCGAGTAAAACTGGGGCCGAGGTCGAATCGTAACATTTTACGAAATTATTTATTTGTGACTTAAACTGGTGAAAATATTTCTGAAATTCGCAAAATATGCAAATATACATTTGCCATTTTATTCGCCACAGCTCATACACAGCTGTATACACGATGTACAGTGTACTCGACACATCGCGAATGAACGGGTTAGGTCCACGTGGCCCGCGGGGTACACAACCCACACTCGCAATGATATAATATTTATAGCCTTCGCGAGTTTCACAGCGTATGTATCTCTCTCTCTCTCTCTCTTTTTCTCTCCCTCTCTTTCTATATATATATATACAGGGTGAATTTCATAAGGTGTAACAGTCTTTATTCTAAGATAGATGGGATCATTACAAAAAAAAGTTGCAAATATACATTAGGGATATTTGTAATAGTTTACGAGATATAAACTGTTAAATTTGGGCCAATCAGAGCGCGCCGAGGAACATTGGAGCCGCCCACTCCGAAATAAAAATGAGTGGGTAATAATATAATAATTAAAATTGATTACTCTGAATTTTGCAACAGCAAATGTAACGCCCTACACTGCGCTATCTTTACGGCTAGGGCGGGAGTGGGCGGCTCCAACGCTTCTCGGCGCGCTCTGATTGGACCAACTTTAAAACTTTATATCTCGTAAACTATTAAAAATATCCACAATGTATATTTGCAACTTTTGTTCGTAATGATCCCATCTATTTTAAAATAAAGTTTGAGACACCTTGTGAAACACACCCTGTATATGTGAGTGTGTATTTGCGTGTATGTGTTATAGCAACGTATATAACACAGTATATATTTTGCTTCTGCTTCTGTCTCGGTGGCAACGACCGGCCCGAGTTCTCGGACCGCGAGCACCAGTTCTCCCCAATTCAAATTCTTTCTTTCTTTCTCTTTCTCTCTCTCTCTCTCTCTGCCTCTCTTTCACTGTTGAATTATCCCAACTTCCAACAACTCTCACTTCCGTTTGTCGTCGTCATCGCAGTGTGGCGCGACGCAGTTAGCGGCTATGCTCAATTCAGTAGCGGAGTTATAAAATTTAAGTATCCGAATAAGCCGGAGCGTGTACTCCACGCTTTGCGGAAACTTTATTCCCGCGTCGCATCAAACCCACGTGCGCGTTACAAAACGGTCTCGCACTACTTCCACGCTACTTCCGGTTCGCGAGAAACCCTTTTTTTTGGAGACCTTTCTCTCTATTTCTCTCTCCCTCTCGAGTCAAAACAACGTTAAGCAACAATTATTCGGAATATCATTAAAATAGTAGACGAATCCTACCGCGAGGAAAATAACGAGGGAAGTTTCACCTAGAATAATCCAACGAGAAACAACAATCGTACAATTTATCTTGACGAACGGTTCGTACTTGTTATAAAACACGCACATTTGCATCGATAAAAACACGAGTGATTATACGGTACGGTCTTCTCGGTTTCTACTGTTTTGTTCAAGTAGGTCTAGGCGGTTTGCTATCTCTCACTGAGAAACAGGATACGACCCTAATTTGTTCAAAGAACGACCCGAGCACGCGAGCCATTATAAACAATAAGACAATTCCTCGTATCATATCGAACGTTCAATAGACAATCATTTATAACGACTTTTACAGCAACAAAAAAAACTCCCCACTTTTTTCTTTACAAATTTACAGCGCGAATTTATCGAACAAAAGAAAAATGTAAAAAAAAAAAGAAGCGACGCATAATGGGAGAGAAACGAATGCTCGACGATCCAGTAGCTTCGCAAAACCGTTATCCATGCGGTTGAATTCTTATTCATCCATTCCCATTGCTCGATCTATCCTTTTTATTATTCAAATAATCTCGTTTTTCATTCGTCATCGCGCGCTGGTAACTCTCTCGCTCGGAACTGTACGTGACTGAATTTTTCGTTTCAGGAAGGAGAGGAAAGGAAGATCGATTTGTGGCCAATGGAGAGACGAACGAAGAAAAACAAAAATACAATTCTTAAGAAGCGATGAAAAAGAAATCACGGAGAATATAACTCTCTTACGAGATGGACCCGATGGAAGAGAAGGTGCCTGCGGATCGGATTCAAGGAAATCGAGGAGCGTCCGCAACGCATATTTTATAGACACTTGTACCTATGGCTGTGTATATTCGATATAAAAATCTTATATACCTGTATATAAATGTACGCAGAGAGAGAGAGAGAGAGAGAGAGAGAGAGAGAGAGAGAGAGAGAGAGAGAGAGAGAGAGAGAGAGAGAGAGAGAGAGAGAGAGAGAGAGAGAGAGAGAGAGAGAGAGAGAGAGAGAGAGAGAGAGAGAGAGAGAGAGAGAGAGAGAGAGAGAGAGAGAGAGAGAGAGAGAGAGAGAGAGAGAGAGAGAGAGAGAGAGAGAGAGAGAGAGAGAGAGAGAGTATAAGGGCGTAAGAAAAGCCGCGGGCGTCTTACCGTTCTTTTGCGCTTTATTACGCTCGATTGCAAAGGCATCTGGGCGTTTTAACGAGCACGTCGTGAGCGAGCGCGAGAGATCCTCCCGGCCTCGGTTCGCCGCGTTCGTCGACGCGCCGCGGCCACGGCGAACCAAGAGAATAGCGTATATCGAGAGTGATCGCCGGGAGATCTCTCGCGAAATACGACCCGGTACTGGAATTATATCCACGAACGGTTCATCGCGAGATTATAATGGATCGATTGGCAACGCGCGCCCGGTATCGAGAGAACTTGTACGTAGTCGCGGCCTCTCATATGTAGAAGAAGTCGCAGCTGCTGCTGCTGCTCTTCGGCTGCCGTACCACTCTCGATGTAACGATAATATGTGTATATCGAAAGAGTGAAAGGACCGGCCGATCGCGTCAAAGCACGAGCGAACTAGTAAATATTCTATCCGAAGATACGAAAAAACAGGGACGCGCGGCTTGCACGAGTACAGGAAGATCGTTCTCTCGGGTATTAGCCGTATATGGGGCGTTTCGTGTCAAACTCCATTAACGTCACGATTCTTATCATTACTAGTAAGTCTACGAATGTGGAAATAATTAACGTATAGGTTGACAATATCGACACAATATTCCAAATTTAGCAATTTTTTGTTCAGTTTTGAGAAATATGCGTGGTAAAAACAATTAATGATTCGTAGAAGAAAAAAAACAGGATGAATGGAGGATAGTTCTTGCTCCTTGTATGATTGTTTGGAAAATAATTAAACGATCAGTGGGAGGAGGTTTAAAATTTTATTCCCGTTTTTTTCTCACATTCCAAGTGAACCGAGCGTTTAAGTTCATTAAGAAAAGTTGTTGCAAATCGACTAAAGAACAACATAGTCAAAATTCAAATTGATCCTACGTAAAGTTTATTTGTTATATAATAAACGAAATCATGAATTTTTGTTTTATAAGATTTGTTATAAAAACTAATCGAAGCTTGTTTGATGTCATATAAAAATGTGTGCAAAATTTCAACAGGCTTCCATCGAATAAATAATCGAGATACTCGTTGTATAATGTTGCAATATTTAACACGGGCTCTTACGGGAGATTGCGAAAAATGACGATTTGCAAGAATAAATATCATGATTTTTGAGTCGATAAAGGCCCTTGAAATTTTACACACATGTCCATCTGACATCAAAGAACGTTTCCGCAAATTTTCAATGAAATCTAACGGAAACATAACAATACATTAATAATTTAAATACGAAGTATCACATTTTTGAGATTTTTTTCAGAATTCTCGAAAACGAATCAGATTCCATTTTTTTTAACTCTTTCTAAAAGAAAAAGTCTGAAAAAATAGAGCGTAAAATATCGAACTAAATCGGTAATTCCACGGAATCGAATATTGATAAAGTTGACTCGGAACGCCCCATGCACCTGTCCCTATATATTCGTATCCCTATACGTTTGGTCTTTCTCTCGCGAAACGAAATGCGGGTGTTGCGATAAATAGTCGGAGGCGAATGCATGCCCAAGTCGGACCACGTGCACATCTTGATTTATTTATCTGCGAGTTACGTTTTTCGCTGCTACGTCGTGTATACCGTGGCACAGCTTTCCGCTCTTCTTGGCCAATGGAAAAGAAAGAACGAAATAAAAATAAGAAGAAAAAAAAACGAGAAAACAAATAAGCTTGCCTTACGTAGTTGCGATAGTAGACTTATTTGCCATAAAGTCACAGCGAGCAAAAGACCCCGCGGCCCAATAAAGTTTCTTCGGCCTCCGACGATTTAATGCGAGTCTCTATAACATGTCGTTGAATTAAAAAATATATTGCGGCAAACAATGCCATGCGATAAATATTCCAGCCGAGATATCTTGCCCAACTCGAGTCACTTCGAATATTTCGCGCGCTCAAAGGTTCTTTCATCTTTATTATTATACATATACATTGCGCACATACCACGCAAAGTGCAGCAAAGAGAAAGATTTATTAAATTCGGATTAATCGCATCTCTTAATCGATATTTATTTTCTGCAAACGAATTTTCTCCGTCCCGAAATAAAAACACGAATTTTTCGAGAAAGTATCGCAGAATTGGGTTACTCATTCTCGCATTTCGCGGCAAAAAGAGAAAACCGATGATATTTACGCGTTCGAGAAATTTGTGATTTTTTTTATTTTACGAGATGTGATTTAGTCGAATAGCGATATCGTGCACGTGCGCGGATAAATATCGTCGTGCGGAGAGAACCGAGTTTTACCGTCTTTTCATCCGATATCGACGCGGTATCGGGTTGTACCTGTCCTATTTTTCGCTGCGCCGAGTTATTTCTGTTTGTTTTTACGCGATTCCGGAGAAACGAGAAGGCGCGCGTTTAAAGAAAAGCGGACGATTGATAAAACGATCCCGCGACAATATTCCGTTTCACGTTGGGCAATTAAGGTATTGGAACGAGTAGTAAAAGTCGCGTGGATAGATTAGCGCCGCGGCTTGTACTCCGATCTCCTCGCTTTTGTCTCGAAGCGCGATGCAACACGCTGCAACGGAAGATGCAGAAAAGCGAACGACGAGGCTAGTTCTGTTGCCGTATATAATTCTCTTCTCTTTCTTTCTCTCTCTCTCTCTCTCTCTCTCTCTTAGTGCAAGGCGTGAGAAGTGGGACGTTTGCTGGTTGTACGATACGACACGATTCCTCCTCCCTCGTGGTACTCACCGACACATTACCGTGTCCAGATCGTACCGGGAATGGAGATCCAACTGCGCATAGTGCGCGCGGGATAAATGGGCCGATAAACGAACGATACTCCCGCAAATCACGTCGGGTCCCCGCTGGTTTGTGCCGATTCGACCGTTTCATCGTTTTATTACTTCGTTCTTCTCTTCTCTTCGCATTCTATTCGATATTCTCTCCGTTCGTTTGATCGATTGAGATTTTCGCAGATTAAACGGGGTTTGTGGAGTATCGGGTCAAACGGATAAATTTCATAAATTGTTATCTTATATATTTTCGCCCTAATTTTCCGAATTGGAATTTACGTTTTGAAGCTTGTTATTACGGGGTCGTTGACCTTTAATCTATGACCACTAAATTGATAGGATCTTCATACGAGGGCAAATTTAATTTTTGCTGAGTTTTCCGCTTCGTTGTTACGAGTAGTAGAAACTTGACGGTTTGAAGTTTAAAATGCTGCTTGGATCGACCAGCTGTTATTATTTTTCGATTTTTCACAGATTTATTAAGTTTATAGATCGTTCTGTGTCTTTTTTCTGTTTCTTCCTTTCTTTCTTCTATCTGTTTCTTCTTTCTTTTTATTTCTATAGATATCCGCGTCAGGTTTAAAAAACTCCCATGTAAAATCCAATCAACCCACCGAAATAAAAATTACAGTCGCATGAAAATTTCATATTTTTCGTTACTGCGAAATCTTTCAAAATTCTACAATGTCACAATGTTATTATTTTTCAAATCTTCAAGACTTCATCCGATCGGAAATTTACCACACATTGCGAATACAATAACCCCATTTTTATTTCCCATAATTTACCCGCCTTACAATAATAAATTGTAATTTTCATTTTATTATTATTATTATTATTTCCTTTAAATTTCTTTCATATCATCACGATACAATTTCTTTAGAAAGGAACAATAGTAGAATAAGTAAAAATAGAACAGGATGTAGCGATGACGTGGTCAATCATGTCAGCCTGAGTCACAAAGATCTCAGTTTCGATAACGAAATAATGGAAAAGAAAGAACAAAAACGAAAAATCATACGTCGATGTACATACGTACGCATTATCCATGCAGGAAAACGTGTATACGAATCGATCACGCGACGGTATGTTAAATGTAACGATATATAATGTGTTTGTACCGTGACAGAGCAAAACGCATTGCTCGTTGTTGGAACGGCTATGTATACATAAACATCTATATACACACGTGTATCGACGCATCCACGTGCCTACCCACGGATATAGAGAGCGAGAGGAAAAAATAACGATGATAAAAAAAAATATTTACGAAAAAAAAAAAGAAAAAAGAAATTAGTAAAAAAATAAAACGAAGAATGCTCAATCAGGATTCCCGTTAAGTTTTCGCTCCTCCTTCCATCTTCCGATGAACCGTGACTTACGTGCAGCGTGCACAGTACATATATAATATTAGCCCCGACCTCTCTCTCTCTCTCTCTCTCTTTATCTCTCTCATGTAACACACGTATACGAAATTTCTATCTGCAATCCGATTTCCCCTTGGATAGTCCGTGTTATTATTACTATTATTATTATTGAAACTCCTCGATGTACGATCCGCACTTTCACTCTTTTTTTTTCTTGCCCGTATCTCGACGAATTTGACAGTGGGCGTGCGTTATCAGTTACGCAGTTAGATAAAAATTGAAATTTTTTCGATCGATACGAACCACCGTGGTCGCACATATTGACCCTCGTTCTTTATACTAATCATTGGCGAGCGTTAGTCAGCGATTTGCTTCCCACCTGAAGTTTCCCTCGATAAATAAATATCCTCCTCTTCCTACCTGTGCCAAGAGGATGATGCTAGAAGCAATTGTTCGTATCGATATATTCAAACGATAGAGAAGAAAAACATGGAGAACTCGAAAGGGGAAGGAAAAGGAAAAAAGTTCTGGCACGTTTCCACTCTTTCTCGATCTCGTTCTCGCGAGATCAACCGTATAATCAGACCGTGCGATTCGATTTTTCTTTTACGTTTAATGCTTCTTCTTCTTCTTTCTCTTTTTTTCTTTCATTTCTCTTTTTGCCTCTCGTTTATTTCTTCGGTTTCTTTAATTCCGGAGGCGCGAGATAGGTGAAAGCCTCTCTTTCCACGAGGACGACGTAGAAAAATTACATTCGCGCTTGCGCGGACAGCCGGGAGGAATAGAGACGGAGTTCGCGATGTGTTCACTAGGAACGAGAGCCAGGAGCTGCCTCGTAGTGGCATTAACGTGCTGCGAGTGCAAAGGGTCAAGCGATTCGACATGCGCCGGCGGTGTGAGCTCTCTCGCGAGCGAGAGCAATCTCCCTACTTTTGATACGCGCCACGTCTATCTACTCTGCAGTCAGTTTGCGTTGCACCCCCCCATCTCTAGCTCCCTCCCGACTATTGCAGTCGCGAGACGACGTGATGCGGGATAGATAGACGAATAGATGGATAGATAGTACTTTCCTTCGCGGAAGCATCGAAGCGCTGGAGCGAGGCTGAGAAAAATGAAAAACGAAAACGCGAAGAACGGAGGAGGAGGAGAAGGAGGAGGAGGGAGTTGGTAGATGTACCGAGGGCATACACGCTCGTACCTCCTGACGTACGATGACGTGTGCTCGAGAGCGTTGATAAGAATCATCCATTAAAACCTGAATCCGGTCTATTTTGTTCAGAAAAAAAATCTCCCACCCCTCCTCCTCCCATTCGTCTTACAACGAAACCCATATTTTATATCCGACGATAAAAATGATCGAAAGTCACATTTCAACACGGAAAGAATTTTTAAGTATTTTTTATTGTGAAATCATAGTAACTGAGTGACAAATATGCAATTCTTCAGGTTTTTAGGAAATAAATTATAAATTTTAATGGAAATGAGTAAAAATTTACTGTTGCGTGACACAAATTTAAAATATTTTCAAGAATTTTTACTGAAGTTAACAGTAAATTTTTGTGAAAGGTAAACATTACTACAATAAGTTGAAGAAAGTGCTGATACGAATGAAAGTATACGGTGCATATTGAAAAATTTGCGTGTTTGTCTTGAAAATTTAAAAAAGGAAGTCGAAACTTTCCATGCGTTCACCAGAATTTTTACGTACTTCACAGTAAAACCAGTTAGTCCTAGGTCCCCTGACCGTAACCCGTGAGCTCTGTGTAAAGTGCGTAAAAATTATGCTACGTGCTAAAATTTGTACATACCTGAAAATAAAATATTTGAAACTCGTGTCAATTTTTAACTGTTTGCACATTTGTCACCGGGTTCAAGTTTTTAATGTAATTTATACCGAGATTTCACCGTAAAAATTAATAAGAAATTTTCCTCTTGTACGAATCATAGTCAATTTACAATCGAGAATATTATTTATATTTTTTCATCGTTTATTAAAGTTTGGTTCGAGTCGCGTACAGTCCTTCGAATTTCCAATGACGTCCGGATAGAAAAAAAAACCATTGTTATTGACGCGACAGAAGGGGATGCAAATAGAAAAGCCATTTTAATAAATAGAAAACCTCCTATACGAAAAGTTTTCACAATTTTATCTCAAAGCGGTCAAATGGATTTCGAGAATTGTTAATTAGAGACTATTGTAAGGTGCGAGGCCTTTCTAAATACAAGGTGTAGCGTACCTCGTAAAACATTGCCTTTAGGTTAGTTCGTCGTTGTGCAATATGTATATACGTGCATATACTTTCTTCGGTGATTCCGTTGGTAGAAAAAGGTAGAATATAAAAGGAGGTTGAGTTTGTTTGAAGATTGTTGAAACGGAGAGGAGACGAGTGTATGGCCAGGTGAGATGGTCGGAGCGATAAATTCGAGAATATATGTTATATATATATATACACAAATAATTGAGTTTACTCTTTCTCCAACAGGAGCAAAGGTGCATCTCTCTGAATTCCGGCCTCGCTACGATCTCTCGAGTATCTTGATGACCGGATTGATTGATCGCCCGATTATTATTCATACAATCGCTCGGGGTTGCCTCTTCCTCGTGAACCTCGTGGCACGTTTAATTATCCTCGCGCAGATTCTTCTAGCGAGTGCAAGATGCGCACATTAGACTCACGCGTTCGCAATTATCGCCAGTAGCAAATGCGGCAAGCACACACGTTGGATAATTAGAAAATATGCAACGAAAGACGAATGATATTATCCTCGAGGTTTCGACTATTCATAGTAAAAGTCCGAAGAAAAGCGTTACAGCGTGACGATCTTTCCTACATCTTCTCGTGGTATTCTACCGCTAACTCTCATTCCTGACTTTCTTCAATCTCTCGTTTGAAACAAAAAAGAAATCCAAAAGAAACAAAGTACCATAAATATCCAACACGTAGCTCGGAGATGAACGAATTAAAGAGAGCAGAATTAATTTCCCCCCTCTGGAAAAAATATCGTAAATATCTCAATCGTCGCTAAACGAAAGAACGTAACGGGAAAATATGTTTTCCTTGATCAATATCAAAGATTAACGACCGTAAAAATGATAGAAAATAATTCAAAAGGACGTCGACGTAATCGTAATAACGAATCATTTTTTCGCAACGTTATCGTTTTCCTCCGTACCTAACGTCGGAGTCGAGCATACCCGTTTTCGTATATCGATATTAAACCAGAAAAATCGTCTCGCGCTCGAATGCCTGAGAATCACAAGCCGTGGCGTTAAGATTATAAAGTAAAAGTATAATAATGGAAAACACGCATGATGACTGATTTCCGTGTATCCCTCACCGAGCTACGTCTTATATACACTCAAACGCGACCGGTAATGACTATATATGATCCGGAGAGACCGCAGATACTTTCCTTTGATAATCGAACAAGCGCCGCTCGCGCGTGCGACTTGTTTTCCCGAGATGGTCGATTAATAAAAGGCGCTCGTGCGCGCGTTATCCTCATCTCGTTGCCAATGGTGCGTACGTAAACCTCCCCCCAACCCCGTTCCCCTTCGCCCCCTCCTCGGTATACGTGAAACGTAGCGTGCCAAGAATCGATCTTGTGAGAAAGTCGAGCGATCATACGCGATCGTTACTCATAAATACAGACCAATGCACATACATTGCCGTTTATTAAATTTTTACGTTCGTCCGTTAAAACGAAGAAATTGAATGTACACGCGTATATCGATATATCGAAACGGGAGAATCGCGCGTACGTGCTGGAATCACGATATTAATACCGTTTTTACCTCCCCCTCAAAGTGGGGGGATTAAGCACTCGAGAGGCCGAAATATATTGCAAACTTTCGGATTTTTTTTCGAAGGAACTAAACAATATATCGAAATGGGGTAAAAAGTTACGCTTTGTATAACTATTGAGCACTGTTTATAAATTTTATCAGAGTTGTATTGAACAAAATGGCGGCTTTCCAGAGTTTTCGCAGCAACGTTTTATGTTTTTTGTTGCTGTCTGACAGAACTCATAACTACTGCACGGAAATAATTTTTAAGTACTTTTTACTGTGAAATCACAGTAACTGAGTGACAAATGTACAATTCTTCAGGTTTTTAGGAAATAAATTATACATTTTAATGGAAATGAGTAAAAATTTACTGTTACGTGACAGAAATTTAAAATATTTTCAAGAATTTTTACTGAAATTAACAGTAAATTTTCGTGAAACGTAAACATTGCTACAATAAATTGAAAAAAGGGCTGATACAAATGAAAGTGTACGGCGCACATTGAGAAATTTGCGTGTTTGTCTTGAAAATTTAAAAAAAGGAAGTCGAAATTTTCCGTGCGTTCACCAGAATTTTCACGTTCTTCGCAGTAAAATCAGTTAGGGCTAGGTTGCCTGTCCGTAATCCGTGAGCTCTGTGTAGCGCGCGTAAAAATTATGCTACGTGCTAAAATTTGCACATGCATGAAACTAAAATAGTTGAAATTAGTGTCAATTTTTAACTGTTTGCACATTTATCACCGGGTTCAAGTTTTTAATATAATTTTTACCGAAATTTCACCGTAACAATGAATAAGAAATTCCCTCCATGTGCAATTTCAATGCTACAATCATGATCCAAAAAGAATTCGCTATAGTATGATAACAGCTTTGGTACTACGTAGGATTTTCTTTTATATTCCATAGTTCAAATGTTATTAACAATTTTCGTACATTTTTTATGCGTTTTCTCAAAATTTTTGTTCAACACGCCACTTTGCCAAAAATCAATTAAACAAAACATCCTACGTAGTGTCGAAACTGTTATCATACTATATCGAATTCTTTTTGGTTCATTATTGTAGTTTTAAAATTGCAACAGTTATAAGTTCGGCAAGGCAGCAATAAAATCGAAAAAGCGCAGCTGGGAAAATGCCGCCATTTTGTTTACTACAGCTCTGATAAAATTTATAAACAGTGCTCAATACTTCTATAATAAGAATCTTTTTATCGAATTTTGATATATCATTTAGTTTCTTTGAAAAAAATCCCAAAGTTTGCTACATTTTTCGGCCTTTAGAGTAATTCACCCCCTTAAAAAAACTGATCGTGGCACACACGCTCGTGAAGATCTCTCACGAATAAATACCACGAGACTATTTGAATTTCGAACGAGTTTCGAACGTCCTGCGCCGTTCAAAAACCTCGAGAATCGAGCACTCCAGAACGAAAGATTACGACTGGAGCGCCCTCTGGACCGTTGGCGATATTAAGTAGTACATAATTCACGCTCGAATTCACTCGAGTATTACGGATATAGCGTGGGACTTACTACCTGATTCTTTTTTCTTCTCCACGGCGAAAACCCCAGCCGCGAACACGTACTTACATACGTGCAGAGTTTCGTTGTATATTTATGTGTAAAACGCAACGAAGCAGATATGCAGCCGGGAAAATATAATAAACCACCGGTGCCGCTTCATTTAGATTTTACGAGTGTCCGGATAGAAGCGAGAGCTAGAGAAAGAGAGATTTGGCCATAAGTGTTTCGTTTATCCGGTCGATAGAGTCAGAAACTACACGGTTGCTCCGGTGTTTGTGACTCAAGAGAGTTTGTACGTTCGTGCATAGACGAATCGGTGAATCTTACGACGACAACGACGACGAGAATTGCAACGAGACTTCGACTCGAGTCGATCGTTGATTTATCGATTCATTGTTCCCGATACTCGGCCCTCCCGCTGCACGCTCCCAACTTTATCGCGCAAAAGCCACTCTCGACTTTATATCGCGTGTGCTCCGTTTCGCGTTTGCTCCTTTAACAGTTGAACCAAGTTTCGATACAGATATACTCCTATACCTTTATATATATATATATATATCGTACGAGCTCGCGTGATTCGAGAGCAGGTGCGAGATTTGCGAGCTCGCGGTGTCCGCTAGCACGACGTCCTCCTCGTCGTTTCGCCCGTTCGCGCACCGATTCTCTGCCTCGCCTTTTACAGATACATTGTCCGTACACCTCCCTAGATACTCGAACTACCGTCTCTTCGTCTCTCTCACTCTTCCACGTATATTATACAGCTTCCGATTGTCCGATGGGGACGTAATTACTCCATTGATATTACACGGCTGTCACTGGCAGGTGTGTACACACGTAGATACAGCGGAGCTGTGCGAATATAAATAGAAGGAAGGGAGTAAAGGAGTGGACGAGCTGCGATAGAAATGATTAATTTCATTTGGGACCACCCCGACTTTGTATCGTCGTAAATAAATCGATGCGAATCTCGCGTTTGAGAGCAAAAGCGAAATGAAAAGGGAACAACGCTCTATTCATGACTATTGAATATTCGAATTTCACGGATCTCTCGTTCTCCCTTTCTCCCTCTTCTCTCTCTTCGTGAAGATATTACGTAATCGATTATTGTACCGAGCTCAGGATTTCGTGACGAGAACAACCGGGACGAGAATGAATTTTCTCGTACGATGAAACTGAGCGAAGTTGTGCGGTGATACGGAAATTTCTACGAGCCGGGTGATCAGCTTCATCGTGTTGTCTCGGTCCACGAGGCTGACGGCTTTTTAAAGCTTTATAATTTATGTAGGTCCGACTCACGGCCTTGCGACCAGCGCACGATCTATATGTTTCTTTTTATTCTCCAACTTTTATTATTATTTATATTTCTTCTCTTTTTTTTCCATGCGTGTAAAATATATACGTATAAACGAGCGTAATAGTCGTAGGGGAATAACGGCAGCCGGTAAAACGTGATCGAATGTATGGTGTCGTATGGCACGAGCAGGTATACGAAGAGGGTTGGCTCGTCCGGTGTAGCAAAGCCGATCGCATTCGTTCTCCTTTTACGCGATGGAAAGACACGAGCGAGAAATTGCCGAGGCAAAAGAATCGCGGCGTACGATGTGTTTCGAGACGACGACGATGAGAGAGAGAGAGAGAGAGGGCTTCTGCCCTTTTTTTGGTGTAGGTAAATTGCAACGGGTCTGAAACAAGAGACGAGATAGAACGTGGAGAGAGAAGAGGAGTGGCCTCGTGTATTTTTCCTTTCGACTTTGTTGGTCGCGCGGTTTCCGAACAACACTCTTTTTCGAAACTCTGGTTCAATCTCGCAAAACGCGAACGATCTTGCCACCGTTGTCTTTTCAACCTCCACCACGCTTTTGCTTCTGCTCGCTGGCTCTGGTCTCTTCTTCGTTCGATCTTTGTAAATCGTTTCGGCGAACCGCGATCTTCCCTGAGTCGGAGCTCTTGTATAGCTGTAAAGTCCACAGGCACGCCACTAACAGTAAGAAGAGCCCGATACTCGAAGTATATATTTCTCGAACGCCTACGTTTTTCGTGTCTTTCTTCCTTCGTTCCTCCACCTCTCCTCTTTCTTTCTCGCTCTCTCTCTCTCTCTCTCTCTATCTTTCTCTCGCTCTTTCACTTCTCGAGAGATATCGAACGACCAGAGACTTTTGTCTATATATCTATAGATTCATTGGCTTTTTTTCTTCTTCTTCTTCTTCGTAACAACTCGTTGGGTAGAGCGCGGGTGAATGTACCGGAGTGCAATGGCTTGCATGTGTACGGAGCACAAGCGCGGAGTCAGTCTCGAGGATATGTATCTCGTTCCTTTATCAATCGAACATTGTTTGTGGCTTCGAATGAATTACACGCCGCGATCGAAGATTGGAAATCAAATGGAACGTACCGTGTGTCATTGACCTCCGCGAGGTTTCCCTTCGTCATTAAGCGATACGAAACTGATTTCGAGCACGTGAAACTCGATACGGAAAATATCGACGATTTGTTACCGTCGTTGCAAAATAAAATTGTGCCAAAGTATATTTAACACTAGATTTACCAGACCAGTCATTTTGACTGGTCGTGCAATTTTTAATTAAAAATTCCTACTGCATGTAACATTTGTTTTCTGAAATGACGTTATGACTTCTGTAGCTGTAAGTAGAAAATATATTTAATGAACTCAATACAACTTTATATATATTCGTAACAAATATATTTGGATAGAAACAGGTATATGCAAATAGCTGGTAAATCTAGTGTTAATTATGTGGGATTAAAAAATTAATTATGTTTTTTTTCGGTCGTGTTAATTAAATCGATAAGTCGGCTAATTTTATTCGAAGCAGCAAATTACAGTGAGAATTCAATCTTACAACAGAAAAAATCAAAAAGACATCGTGTCAAATATCGTTCTTGGCTTGACGCTCTATCTCGCGTTACAATATTTAACTTTTCATCCAACTTCAGCAGAGTAGTCTCAATGTCGCATATGTGACACGTAAAGCAACGTTGGAAATACACGTAGGACTTGGATACTCCAGCGATAAAACATAACAAACTAGCGGATAGCGAGCTAATCTACCTCGTGCGATCGCATGCGCGCAGAAAGAGAGAAAGAGGGTGGGAGGGGGAGAAAGAGAGAGAGAGAAAGAGAAAGAAAGAGAGAGAGAGAGAGACGAGCAGCAGCGCGTTTCGCAATAAATCCATATTAATTGGTGATTAAAATCTCGGTAAAATGATGGTTTGACACATCCTTATTAAAATGTATCGAATATACATCAGAAGGGTAGTTACATATTGGATATTAACGAGCTCGTATTAGCGCGAGCGAGTTCTCTTAGGCGCATGCGCTCTCGGCTATACACATATAGTATGTATGCGCGCGCCGATAGAAGAGCGACACAGTCCGGTGCTGATAAGGTGACGAAGTCGGACACGAGCGTGGCATGCGAAACTGCAACAACGCCGAGAAACTTTTGCCTCGAGGGGACTCTCGCGCTTCTCTCGTCCTCTCTTTCTCGCTTTCCCGAGATCCTTGCACGTTACGCGTGCATACGTCTAGCGTCTTATCGTAAATCATGTATACCAGACGTCCCCAGTATCTATATCTATATATACGATCCTTTCATACGCATTTATGCATAGATATATACATACATGCACACACTATATAATATTATATCATATCGTATTATATTATATTATATTATATCATATTGTATTATATTATATTATACTATATTATATTATAGTATATTATATCATAATATATTATATTTTATTATAATATATTATATTATATCATATTGTATTATATTATATTATAATATGTTATGTTATATTGCATTATAATATATTATGTTATATTGTATTATATAATATTATGTCATATCATATTATAATATATTATATCATATCATAATATATTATAATATATTATATCATATTATATCATAATATATTATATTATATTGTATTATATCATATTATATGATATTATATAATATTATAATATATTATATTATATTGTATTATATAATATAATATTATATTATATCATATTATATCATATTATAATATATTATATCATATCATATTATATTATAATATATTATATTATATCATATTATAATATATTATATTATATCATATTATAATATAAATTATATTATATTATATATGTATATATTTGCATATATGTATAGATGACACACGTTGCTGGAGGAGCTCGAGGCGTGTGACGGGTTCCTCCTCTCCTCTAGCGCGGCATGAATATTCATGAAGATCGCGCGACGAGGCGGGAGTAACTCTAGACAGCGAGCCGCCGCCGTTGTACCATATCCGCGAGTATCTCTCCGCGCCCCTATCGGCTTGTGGGTAACTTATACTCGAGCTTCTTCTTCGTTCTCTTCGACCCTCGTGGCGGCATCGCTCTATTCACTTCAGTCCTCGCGACTCCGAACGACTGTGCGCATGCCCGTGTGTGTGTCTATGCATGCGCGCTCGTTTGTGCGCAAAGAAGAGCAAACGACACACAAGACTTTAAAGTCTAGAACGCTCTTTCTATTATAAAGTCTTTCACGTTACTTTTTTTTCTCCGTCTCTTTCTCTCGTTCTCTCCTTCTTTCTATCTCCTCTGTGTCCCGGAGGTATAAGAAAACGTTCAACGTTTTCTTTTTTCATCGTCGGGCTTTGTAACGTATTCACTATTATATACTAGCGAGCATTTTAAGCCGGGCTCTCGCGACGCAGGAGGCTGCGAGACTTGGACGAATCAATTAGCTCTCTCTCTGGCTTCGCTGCAGAGGGATAAGATCTGTTAGGTTTGTCGGACTTGGACCACGAGGGACTTGGGTCTTGAGCCCGAGGCGTGGAAATGAATGTTTCGTTTTTTTTTTATGTATTTAGGCACGTGATAACGTTTTAAAAGGACAACGCGTTTTTTAATTACATTTTTCTTTTACTGCTTGTCCTTTTTTTTTATTCTGCGGAATGTTTATAATGCGGTGTTGGGAACGCGGTTTGATTATTTCCTGATATAATTAGCGATGAACTGTTGATCGTTGTCGATTCAAAAAAATGATTCATGGATAAAATTATCGAACGGTAAATTCGAGGCAAATTTGAGGTTTTCAATTAAAATGATCGATGATACATCGATGATTGATATCGATTAATCATCATTTCCGCGATTCGATTCAATCGAAACGGACTTTTTCTTTTTTTTTAAGATTATTCAAACTTTCTTTGATCGGATATCGACCCGAGTCTAGTTTCTAGGAATACATCGGTGTTTCCTGTGCTTCACATAAATCTAGCGAAAATTTCAAGATATTTTTTCAGACACGTGGTAAATTGCGGCGGAGTGGAGGGAGCGAAATTCTCCACGAAGCGAGAATTCAACGCGCCATGACCCGTATTTTTACCCGCAGATTTAGTTTATCACCCATAAGATCGAGGCTCTCTCATACGAGACTGGCTTTGGGGAGAAAAAAAAACGAACTAAGAATAGACGACGGGTGTCTCCCGCGGAGAATTTTTCAAAAAAAACATCGGAGAATATTTCAACCTTCGAACTTGAACGTAGAAATTCTATCAACACAAACTGGCCAAGCTTTTAAATTAAAAATCGTATAAATTTGTGTCACGAAAGAAACGATTGAAATAATTAGAAATAATTTTAAAAAAATTATCAAATCCAAGCAATATTCCCGATAACTTTTTCATTCGAACAATCGTGATGTCTCTTGTCGCTATTGATGTATACAACTCCATCGTTAATTCGCCACGATTAATCGAACGATACGCGTCCTGAAACTGTGAGAACCGAAGAAAAAAAACGCAATTGCCATTACGAACGAAGCTCCAATCGTCAATCTCGATTAATTAATTTACGGCGCGTCCAGTGTCACAAATCTTCATTTTCTCCACTGTACGATAATTATCTCGCCTCGGTCCAAGCTGGTTAGAAAATTCAAGTATACTCCTGCCTTCGTAAACACTCTCGAGTTCTCGAGGTTCGCGCAAAAGATTTCGTTTCGTTTGGTGTTCTTTTTTTCTCGATCTTTCGCCTTGGACAAGCTCGTAGATATATCTCTCCTCTCCAAGTACATCGGTGCTGACGAGCGATTAATCCTCTCGTAGAACGCAGTGTACGGGACCAAACGAACTTCTGAAATCTCGTTAATTCTTCACTGCCAACGCTCTCGCGCGATCTTTCACGCGCAAACGCGCTTAAATACAACACGCGTGCATACACGTATGTATCACGCGTGTAATATTAATACCTCAATAAAGATACAAGACACTTTCACCCTACGAAACTTTCCAAATACTCTCTCGCGGGGGAACCCTTGTCCCGATCTCTTACGCGGAAACCTTCACCGATGCCTTAAACAATGATAATAACAAATATCCATAATAATACTTCGTTAATGTCTCTCGAAGTCAATCTCTCGTTGCCGGCACGGTTCGATCGAGTCTCGAATTCCCGACGAGTCATTCGACGCTACTAAAGTAGCGAAATGAGTTGGACAAAAGTCAACGTGCTCGATTGTAAACGGGCGCGAGTGTTCGTTAAGAACAAAATCGCTCTCTAATCACTTCCCGTCGGCTCGAACATTATCCCCGGTTCGAACTAAACGGTTATGGGTCAAATACGCACGAGTTACATGGGGAAAAAAGGAAAGGAACGAAAGAAAGAAAAAAAGAAACGGGAGGTAAGAGACAAGCGCGATAGCCAAGTGACCGTTCGACCGACATTATTCTTCCTCTTCTGTCTTTCTCTCTGTCTCCGTTTCGTCTCGGGCGGGTCGCAATTTCCCCGGAGGAAAATAATCATGCGTGCGTGTGTTTCGACAATGGTACATAGCTCTTGTAATTCGAATACCGAAAAAATAAATAAAGAAAAAAATATATATATATAAATATGCCGAGCAATAGCCCAAGGGTGAGCTCTCTTGGTTCCGTACATGATACGCTAATTATACGTGGGTCGTACCGGGAGAATCCTCTGGCGAGCGACGAGTCGCTCGTAATATTCGGTATGTATCGCGAAGAACCGGAGGAGTCACAACGCAAAAGAATTATGGGGCCATTCTCTTTTTTACGTTTCTTTTTTTTTTCGGGTGCTCCGGTCGTGCTCGTATGACGTCAACCCTGTTTCTCTCTTCCTCTCTGCCCCCTTCGACGAAGGACTGCCCAACTCGTTCGTTTCTTTTTTATAGTTAGTCGTTCTACAACTTTATATATACGTACATTAATACATACATATATGTATGGATATATATACAACCAAGTCCAGCGTGTATATACAGGGTGAATTTCATAAGGTGTAAAACAGGCTTTATTCTAAAATAGATGGGATCATTACAAACAAAAGTTGTAAATATACATTGGGGATATTTGTAATAGTTTACGAGATATACATTTTTTAAGTTGGTCCAATCAGAGCGCTCCGCGGTACGCAATCCTAGCGGTAGAGATAGCACAGTGTAGGGCTTTACATTTGGGGTTGCAAAATTCAGAGGAGTCAATTTTATTTCTTATATCATTACGCAGTCATTTTTATTTCTCGCGCATTGGCTGCTAGGGAGGGGAGTGGGCGGTTCCAACGCTTCTCGGCGCGCGCGGCCAAATTCGGAGCAGTCAATGCCCGAGAAATAAAAATGACTGCGTAATAATATAATAAATAAAATTGACTGCTCTGAATTTTGCAACCCCAAATGTAACCCCTACACTGTGCCATGTCTACGGCTAGGGCGGGAATGGGCGGTTCCAACGCTTCTCGGCGCGCTCTGATTGGACCAACTTTAAAATTTGATATCTCGTAAACTATTAAAAATATCCCTAATGTATATTTGCAACTTTTGTTTATAATGATCCCATCTACCTTAGAATAAAGGATGTTACACCTTATGAAGTTCACCCTGTATAAGTATGTAAAAATATATATATACGTATATGTATAAAAGGAAGCAAGTCCAGCGACTCGATGGTCGGGTTCGTTCGCGCCCGAGTGGTCAGGGAGACCTCGAAACTCGACGAGAGAGCCTCGCGCGCTCTCTCACCACGGTAAATATATTCGTGAGAGGGAAAGAAACACAAGAGACACGGGCGAACCGAAATAAGAATGTGAGAACGACGGGAAAATATATTTCGTATATAAATAAATATATGTACGTGTGTGTATGCATATCAGAGGATGGATATGTGTATGCACACTTTTTATAAATACGTATAAATATATGTGTGTGTGTTTAGAGTCGTATATTAGAAACAGAAGAAATAAAAGACACGCTCTCGAGTCCGTCTCTTTCTCGATTGAATTCGTTCGAGTCGAGTGGAGTTGGGTGCTTGTTCGACCTGGGCACGAACCCGAGAGCGCTTTGCTCTTGGGCATGTCCCACAAAACAACGTACAGAGCGAGAGAGAGAGAGAGAAAGATAAAGGTATACGGTAAACCACCGAGGATGGCGAGGAAAAAATCTAAATAAATAAAATCATATATCGAAAGACGCGAGACTGAATAATCGGGCGATTAAACACGGGCCGTGTCTGACAACGACGACGAGATTCTCGTGCGAGAACGAATTCGACTTTCTAACGTGTTATATTCGCATACGACCCGCGCGCGCGCATACACGAGGTAACGTATGAAAATCCATTCGCATGAATGCATACGTCCACCTATAATACGGTTCCGCAAGATGTAACGTAAGATTATATATATATATCTATTCTATAATAATAATAATATTAATATAACAATAATAATAATAATATTAGAAAATATTGATATACGAATATTATTATAATAATATAATATAATATAATAATAATCTAGTATAATAATATTAGAATATTATTATAATACTATAATATAATAATATAATAATAATAATATTATAGTATAATACTATTAGAATATTATTATAAGACTATAATATAATATATAGGTAATATATAATATAATATAATAATATAATGATATACGTATATTATTATAATACTATAATATAATATTATAGTGTAATAATATTAGAATATTATTATAATACTATAATATAATAATAATAATAATAACATTATAATATAATAATAATAGAATATTATTATAATATTAATAAAATAATATTATTATGTATATAATATATTATTATTATTATTACATATATATACGTTATATGTCGTACGACTGTCGAACCAAAGGAGATCAGATCGTTCGGACGACCAGGGACAAGACAACTTTCTTTCGCGATTCTTTCTTCGTCTTTCCTACGCTCTTTTGTAATTCTGTATATAAAATATAATAAATTCATGTTGAAATGTGATATTAAAAAAAATAATTATAAGTACTTGTACATAATAGACGCATATATATATATATTGATATTTCATAGGACGTTTGTGCAAGAATATATCGCAATTCTCGCGCCGGAGTTGCTGATTCATCGACGATGCTGTAAATGAATTAATCAACGGAATTGTCTTCCGAGTCTCGTTTAACGCTATTTGCCTACGTGTAAAAATCGTGACGACTGATTCGAGGAAATAGACGATTGATAAACTTTTATGGATATTCGTACGGGCGTCCTATTAATGCTCGATAATTATAACGATAATAATATATGTAATATATATATATATACGTGGATGAAATTATAAACGGGAGTAGATCGAGCTCTAATAGTTCCGTTAACAACTTTTCAATCTCGATTAACGATCGCAATAACATCCACGAGGTATTTCATTCTACCGTCGTCTTTAAGCAGAAGCTTGCAATTATCACGATTCCATGATGATGATGATGATAATGATGATAATAATAATAATGATCGATCCGTTATCGTTATCGATCGAAGGCACGTTCGAGTGGACAATTTTATATCGCTTTTCAGGATCGTTCGACGATCGACAATTTTCTACGACCTTCGATAGACAGATTCTGTTCTGTTTGTTTTCGAGCTCCTCGATCAACAATATTGTCACGATATCTCGATACGAGTGAAAACTCATTGCGTCGTTAACGAACGATAACGATTTACGTCTCACACTCGTCTATTTCTTTTTTTGCTTTCGTGCCCGATTCGCATTAGTCGAGATACGATAATTCGTATAATTCTTTATCAATAATGAAAAAATAATCATTCTACGATTCGATACGAATTCGTTAGGATTGAATTTTTTTCGGCAAATATATTTCAATAAATTTGTAACTTAATCGAAATTCGATACGAAAAAAATTGTCGTCGTCTCGAATAATCGAGAACGAGTCGGGTTATTTTGATTTTTGTAACGGTATCCTCGTCGTATCGGTGGACAAACTACATCGGGCTATTTAAATTGAGATCTCACGAGGCCGAGAAGGAAACCTTCCGTATGATAATATTATCGTTTCGCACCGTCCAATGCGCACACTTCTCGTTTATATTCAAATCACGTCGTTACCGGTAGTCTCCCATAGAAAATTGTGCACCGCTAAACGTCGTACACACGTGTGTGTACTCGTCGGGACGTAGGTACGTCTCGTTTGGTGAGAAAGTCACGAAGATATCGAGACAAACTTCGCGCAAGAGATTGGTGAAACCGGATAAAGATCATTCCCGTCCGCCTTTATTCCTCTTATCTTCATTCTCTTTCCCTCTCGGACATTTGCCAATTTTTTACACCCACACCCGACTCGACTGGCCTATTCTCGGCTCGGGCCGAGATATTCTCGGCTCTATCTTTCGGAACGACGACTGGCTCGTAGCTCCTCGCTTTTTTTCTATCCTCCACTCGTCGACTCCACTCGATACAGCTAATGTCACAATATTATACATCTCGTATCAATATCCGTATAATTATAAATTTGATTAATTATTTTATTGCATAGAATCAAAGAAAATGATTTGTATTGATGAATCGTCAATTTTATTCCTTGAATTTATTCGAATTTTGAAAAAAGCTCTTTTTTTATTTGTTTATCTTAATAAATTTGTTTATCTTAATAAAATAAAAAAATTTAATTTATATTGGTTTAACGATAATTTCATTGCTCATTACTCCTTTCATTTGATCAAATATTACCCGAATTTATACGAATTATCAAAAAAGCTCATTTTTTTTATTTGTTTGTCTTAATAAAATTAAAAAACGTAATTTATATTGGTCTATCAATAATTGCATTGCTCGTTACTCGTTTCATTCCATAGAATAAAGTAAAACTAATTTTTGTATTGGTTAATCGTTCTCTTATTTTTAAATCAAAATCTTTCAAGGATCGACAAATAAAAGAATAAAGAAATCGTATAGGATTTCTCGAGACACGCAACACCGAGACACGGCAAGGTAGAATCGACACAACTCCGCCTGCACGTATCTCCTCCGATATATAGGTTTACTCTTGCCAAGTGGATCTACTTGCTTCTGATCGGCTTCTCTTTCTCTCTCTTTCTCCGGCGTGTCGAGAGGCAGCACAGCAGCCAGCACTAGCCCGTATGATTTTCCCGTGCGAGCTGTGTAATCAAGATTCTCCCTCTGATCGGGATCCCGATATCTCTACTCCGCGGGTCTCTCCTCTCCTCAGCCTCTTTTCCCTCCTGCTACTAACTTTGATTTTGCTCTGTGTAAGCCCCGCTCTCTCTTTCTCTCGCTTCGTACAGTCGCACGTTCGTAATTCAATCTAAGCGCTCTCGTCTCTCCTCGCTGCTAGGATAAACGGGATTGGCCTCCTATATAAGCAGAAGCTGAGAAAAAAAGGATCTAATGATTGGCACAGGTATCGATCGTTGTCTCAACATCTCGCGGTAAAATAAAAATATTGAAACAAAAAAAAAGATAACAATTTTATCAAATAAGAATTCTTGACAATTGTCATTAAATCGAAAACGTATCAATCGACTCGACGAAGGTTTCTTTTTAGATTTTTGTCGACGATCTTTGGCGGCCGATCACTGTACTAGTGAACAATATTTGTAACGATTGCAATATGCACAACATCTCGCGGTAAAATAAAAATATTGAAACAAACAAAAATAACAATTTTACCAAATAATAATTCTTGAGAATTTTGATTAAATCGTAAACGTATTAATCGACTCGACGAAGTTTTCTTTTCAGATTTTTGTCGACGAACCCTGGTGGCAGCTTACTGTACTAGTCGCGAATATTCATAACGATTGCAACATAAACGGTGCACAATATCACGCGGTAAAATAAAAATATTGAAAGAAAAAAAGATAACAATTTTATCAAATAATAATTCTTAACAATTTTGATTAAATCGTAAACATATCAATCGACTCGACGAAGTTTTCTTTTCAGATTTTTGTTAACGAACCCTGGCGGTCGACTACTGTACTAGTAGCGAATATTCGTAACGATTGCAATACAAACAGGGCACAACATCTCGCGGTAAAATAAAATATTGAAAGAAAAAAACATAACAATTTTATCAAATAATAATTCTTAACAATTTTGATTAAATCGTAAACGTATTAATCGACTCGACGAAGTTTTCTTTTTAGATTTTTGTCGACGAACCCTGGCGGTCGACTACTGTACTAATGGCAAATATTCGTAACGATTGCAACATAACCGGTGCACAGTTCAAAAATTCAGACTGCAGCAACGCGTGAATATACGTTTATACCAGTCGGTGAACTCTCGCGTCGCGTAATCCCGTAAGTGCATTCCACGGCACGCCGAATAAGAAAGAACGTAGTAATACGAGGGGGTGACCCGAGCCACCGAGCGCGGTTTATACGCAATAAAAGACCCTCTAGCATGCTCGTGGCTATCGGTAGTCGCGTGCCGATTCCGCGGTTTCCCGCATCTCACTCCCCTTCATCATCCCAAGGATTCTTGCCTCTCCGACTGCATCGTCCGTTATCCCCCGATAAATTTCCTCGCATTAATTCGCATCGACCGATCTATCATCTAGCTACATCGTGCCAGTATATTCGCGGTTAAAGAACATCGGAATGAAATTTCGAAATTTTCATAATATTCAAATATTCATACAAAATTTCTTATTAACCGCAAAACTTTAATTATCCTTCCAATTGCATTGAATAACCGAATAATAAAAAAAAACGTTCATTAATCATGTCCTCGCCGTATATAAATTACGAATAGTTATGTAAATCGCGGCGCGTGTTCAATTAGCGCCGCGGCAAAATGCGTTAACGCGCGAATGAACAAAAACAACGATTATCCGTTGATATAAAGCTGGGATAAATGCCACATCGTAAAATTCAAGCTGTTAATCACGGCGATATGCGCGAAAACGAATCGTGACTCCCGCGATGCGGACGAAGAGAGACGAAAAAAGAGAGGAGATCGAGCATTGACGATATATACGCGTTGCGAAAATTATAACGTCGTGTTAGAGACCAGGGTGTGGAACGTAAGGTACCACACACCGCGCGACGATTCCGCTTTTTGCACGAGTGCACATTTCCCTTCCTCTCTCCTCGAACAACTCCACACAGATCTATTAATCAATCACGTTGTAATAACGTAAATACCGTCTACATTGGTATTATCACAGCTAATACCACGAACCGAACAACGCTTTATCGCCCTTCTCCTCCTGTAAACGTTACTTTTATCTATACGCACGTACAGAATCGATATATCGATAGGAAGAGGTGAATCAGAGGAAGAGAATGGCAAATGATGAAAGATAATTCGCGCTTCTCTATAAAGCGCGAGGTTTTCTCGCGCGGGCGGGCCGAGAGGTGCGCCGCGTGAAAACATCAAGTATTACGCCAGTTTTCACACATAGACACACATAGACACATATACATGAAATTATATCGTAAATTTAACAATTCTTCATCGTTCCACTTATTCGTCGAATGAACTTTAAACACTCGCGTTTATCGTTGTTCGTATCGCTGTACAATCTCGACTCTCCTCCCCTGAGCAGAATCAGGATGTCTAAGATTTTCCATCTTCGTTCTACGACGAAAAGATCCTTGGAGATCCGAGAGCTGAAACGCGGATAGAGAAAGAAGCTACTTTTCCCGTTTAGCGTGAATGACGCGAGGAATATTATACGGGAAACGTGTGTTGTACCGGTGGTGTATCATCGCGTGCACGCGAATACGAGAGAACATCCACTTCCCCAACTATCGTCGAAGATTAAATGGGAACGTGCGCGTTCTTTTTCCGTTTTGTAGGAAGTTTCTGTAACCGAGAGTACTTTCTGAAGTTTTGAACCGGCGATGAGAGACTTATTTCCATCGAGCGGTCTCTTTTCGCTCATCTTCTTGTTGGATAACTATAGATACGTGGATAGATATATGTCTAGTCCTAGGTATATCATTTATCAATGTTTTTTATTTCTTGTTTCTCTTCCTTTCGCCCGGGAACCTCCTCGAGTCATTTCCCACCTTAAGCCGGAAGGCACACCCGGGAGATCACGACGCTCTCTCCCCGGTTATGCCTTGTTTTATGCATAAGCAGCACAAAAGTGAAATGAGAGAATGATATTGCGGGAGATGGTCGTTTGCGAGAACGCCCAGGAGAGAATTATACGCTGGCTTGATTATTAGCGGTGGAAATACGTATCGAGGTGAAACCGCGCGTACTACACTTGGAAATATAGTTATTTCGGTGAGTATTCTAGCTAAATCGTCCCTCGTATCGTACCGCTGGCTTTCGCACTTGCTCGCTTATTCTTTAACGAGAAAACTATCACCAGGAGAATTGGGACGTGGTGGTAGCTATAATTTTTTATACTTTGTGTATTAATATTTAAGTTTGTTCAATTCAAAATTTAACATTTTTATTTGTTTCACGACGAGAATTTGGACGTCGCAGTAGTCACAATTTTTCATATTTTGTGTATTAATATTTATTTTTTATCGATTCAAAATTTAACATTTCTATTTATTTTTATTTGTTTCACGCCGAGAATTTGGACATCTTAGTAGTCACAATTTTTCATATTTTTTGTATTAATGTTTATTTTTTTTCGATTCAAAATTTAACATTTCTATTTATTTTTATTTGTTTCACGACGAGAATTGGGACGTCGCAGTAGCCCCAATTTTTCATACTTTGTGTATTAATATTTAATTTCTTTAAATTAAAAATGTAAAATTTATATTATTTTAGTTTGTGATTTAAAAAAAAACCGAGAAATTTAATTCGAAAACTTAAAAAAACAAAAGTTATTTTCGATTTGGTGAAAAAAAAAGGTTTTTTTTCGTCATTTCTCGAGGAAGCACCGTATTCTATTACAACTCGAATCTCTTTACAAAGTTTCGTTTACGTAGCGCACCCTCGTTTCTCCAATTTTATTATTCGACTATTTTTCTTGCTCTCGTTGCGTTCGTTTCTTTTTCCACGAAAGAAAATAAAAAGAAACGCAACGACTTCGGAGAACATTTTTCATGTGTATATTATCATACGCTAGGAGAATGTAAACGGGAAGCCCCCATGAGCCATTAGCCGAGTTCCTTTTCGGTGTATTATTATGGTGGACATACGTGATGTGTGCTGGGCGGAGTCGGGCGTAGCTAAGAACGTCGACGAAAGGGCCTTTATAATCTGGAGTTAGGAAAGCGTATATAACATCTGTCAGTCAGTCTTCAAATTCTCGTGGCACATATCCAAGAGATAACGTCTTTTCTTTTTCCTTTACTCGCCTTTTTCTTCTTTTCCTTTTCTTTCGTTTATTTTTATTCTTGCTCAGGTACGCAATAAGTTTACTCAGTCTGGTTTCCCGATGGAACGATTAATTGCTTTCTCGTAATAAGTACTATCAGTGAACGGTGATCTGCGAGAGAAAGAGAGAGAGAGAGAGAGAGAAATATGGAATAAACAAAAATGAAACGAGAGAAAATCTCATCCGGCGTAACCGCAAAATCGAGCAACAGCTGTGCTACAGCAACATCCTCCGGGCAAACTTGTATCGCGTTTATGGAGCACTTACGAGCTCGAAACTCCGATAAAAGATAACGCTAATACCGTGGCACGATAAGAGTCAACGCGCATGCGCGCCAACTGCATTCGGAAAATGAAGCGTGGCTTCGCCATTCTACGTTTAATATGCTCCCCTATATCTATATATTTATGTGTCTATGTGTGGGCGTGTGTATCTATGGATGTGCGAGTGTAGAAATATTTATGTTTAAACTCAGCGGTATTCAGGACGCGGAAGATAAATTCTTGTTGTTCCCGTTGCATACGCATCGGGTAATCCATAATTGTAGCTCGCGGTGCCATACTCGACGCGAAACCGGCAACATAATTAGCTCACGCATCCCCATACCGGTCTGTAATTACTCTCTCCTCGTTCTACCCACCGGAGCTTTCTTTCGAGATCGATCGAATTTAATCGAACCGTGTTACTCGACAAATCTGATAAGCAGGTGCAACAAGATAAACAGAGCTTCGATGAAATAATTAGCTTACATTTTTGAAACCGGACATTAAATAATGTTCCTCGTAGCGCAATTTTATTCATTATTTAAAGAAAAAAATTGTTTCAATTGAAAAAAATTTAATTATTTCATTTTTTTTATTATTAAATTCGATCGATAAAAAGTACTCGTTGCACGGGAATTAAATCCGTCGAGTTTTACGGATCGACGATTTAGGATAAAATTTGTAGCTCGTACGTGAAAAGTGACGAAATAAATAACGATAAATTGTCGATTCGACGCGGTTTTTTTCACACGTTACGCGCGACCAACTTCTCGACGTTTGAAAAAGCTCGTTAACCTACCGCGGATGGAACGTTCTAGTCGGGGCATGCTCGCAATTACAGACTCGTCGGTTGCGTTGCTATTTTGCTCTTTCTCATTCGCTGCTCCCGCTGGTATATTCATGGGAAAAGCATGGTGTTCTCTCGTAACTCGGCGAGTATGGGGTCCCGCAAACGGGTCACGGAAGGTTAAACTCCCTCGTATACGGGAAATTTATTCTTGCTATCGGGTAATAGAGGGAAGAACTCTTCTCGCATCAGTGCCATACTATCAGTAATTTAGTATACAGTTCCGTGCAATTTTTCTCGCTCTCTTCGCCGTGTACGTACTACCACAATATCTCTTTCGCTCTTTCTCCCTCGGTTTTTCTTTTACCAATGTCTATCTAAACGAGTCGCGCGCTGACTCGCTTCGTGCCGTCGCTCCGCAAGTTTTCCTCTATTGTGCAACTCGAGCCGGGTAATTACCCCCTTGTGCATAAATATATATATATATATATATATATATATATGCATGATACTTTTATAACGTGCCGTCGCTTCTGCGTTACTTTTATTTTCGAAATCTTCGAACGTCTCCTCGTCGAGTTTCACGTACGCCTCTCATCGTTCCACCTCCTTTTCTCTCGCGTCAACCAAGGCACGTTTCGTCGAAACAACGTTTGACGTCGGACTATCCACCGGAACGTGTACACGTCCGGGAAAATCAATCTTGACGCGTAAACTCTACGGAGTGCCGTTTCGTGCGGGAAAAGCACGATTGATATTTTTTTGTTTCTCGATTTCCTTTCCTGCATTTTTACATTTTATTCTTTTTTTTACGATGTTTTAAAAATTTGTTTATTGAAAACTGTTGTCATTTTATGCGATCGTATTTGAGAAGGTTCGACATATTGCAGCGTTAAAAAATGCATTTACAATTTTGTTTTTTCCGGAAAGTATATTTATTTTTTTATATGTCGTTCAAATTTCATGAAATTCTAAGCAGTAGAAGTATGTTAAATAATTTGTTTAAGTTAGCGTTTCTATTCATTAGAAATTCAAACTTTTTCGGAAAATCGAGTCTCCTGAAAAGTTATGTTTTTTTCACCTGCAGTGTATCTTTTCTCAAAATCTACTCATCGTATCGGGATATTTTTTTGTTTAACGTAACAAGTACGTCCAAACGAAGGATGGGTCGAATCATTTTTTCCGAAAAACGATTCAGGCCCGAGAAAAATATATTTGAAAGTAAAAAAACGTGATAAAAAATTTTAACAAAATTTCAAAACGATGTCAAAAAATTCTGAAACAAAATATCAAAAAAATGGCTCGACACATTGTTTATAACACTTTAATATACGCGCACAACAAAAATGGTCAAAATAGGACGTACGGTTTCTGAGAAAAGGTACATTGAGAATAGGCATATTTTCGAACCAATGTTTTTCGACTTTCAACTGGTCCGAAAATTTTTCTATTTCGAATATCCCCAAAAAACCTACACACAATTATCAATAAAGTCTGTCTGAACAAAATTAAAAAAATCATCGCAAAATGTTCAATAGTTTTGAAAAATCTCAATTTGAAACAAAGAAGATCGGATTAAAATTTTATTCTCGTTTTTTCTCACATTCCAAGTGGACTGAGCGTTTAAGTTCATTATGAACAGTTGTTGCAAATCGACTAAAGAATAACATACTCAAAATTCAAATTGATCCTACGTAAAGTTTATTCGTTATATAATAAACAAAATCATGAATTTTTGTTTCCATAAAATTTGTTACAAAAACTAATTGAAGCTTCTTTAATGTCATATAAAAATATGTGTAAAATTTCAACAGGCTTCATCGACCATATAATCGAGATATTCATTGTATAATGTTGCAATTTTTAACACGGGCTCTTATGGAAGATTGCGAAAAATGACGATTTTCAAGAATATATATCGTGACTTTTGAGTCGATAAAGGCCCATAAAATTTTACGCACATGTACATACGACATCAAAGAACGTTTCTGCAAATTTTCAGTGAAATCCAACAGAAACATAACGATACGACTACCTTAAGAGCGAATTTCTTTTTTGCCAATCCTTGACCAACGAATTTTACCCAATACATTTTTAAAAATACAAAATTTCACCAATAAAAGTATCAAACGAACTAATTAAATGAATTTATATAATTAGTTACAAGATAAATAACGTCTTGAAAAAAAAGAAGAAAAATGGAGGATTATGCAGAGATCCGCGTATATGGGCCAAACGTCACGTCGGGAACGAAAGAAAGTTTCCCCTCGTGCGTATCCGCGAAAGCCAAAGTCCCGTTTCGTTCGTACATTTAAATTTAAATCTCGTCTTTTTTACGAGGTTGGTTTGCCGTCGAGAAGAAACTAAGGGTGAAAGGGCTATTCCGATAATTGCCAAGTTCGCATACATCTTCATCCTCGAAATTCAGTCCCCACCCCCATCGTCCTGAATTTCCAACTTTCGCACCGCCGCTTCGCGGCACAACGAGCGAATAATTGTTCGCGTTCGGCCCGCGTTGTTCATACATCTCGTGTACGTACGTGTCCATATACTTTCACTAGCCGACCAACGGCCAACAAGAGGCAAGGCAAAAGAGAACACCAGCAACACTCTCGCGCGGCGTCGCGCGAGCGAGCGCGGCACACGTTAATTAAAGCAACAATTATCTCGGCTCACGGCGGCAAAAGAGACGCGCGAGCGTTATTGCTCCCGCTACTCGGCGGTCTTCTCGCACCACCAAAAGACTGCTCTCTCGGTGAGCTTGGTATTAATCTACGGTAGAGATACGTACGGTAGGTAAGAGCTATCTCGACGCTATATCTTCGACAACATCGCCAACGGAACTCGCTCAACCTCCTTCATTTATTTCATTTATCGTCGTTAAATAAACCAGTGCTATAATCTCCCGAAAGCACCCGTTCTCCTCCTCCTTCTCCTTCTCCTCCCCCCTTCCCCTCAATTCTTCCAGTTATATCTCATTATAATCATAATGAAAATTGGCGTTAATAAGTCCGGGAGCGACGACTAATCACGATTAAGAAATCTTTCTTCGATTCGCTTTAATTATTATCGATTTCGCGCCTACCGTTCGCGAAACCTTTCTTCGATATCTTATTAAATCGCCTCGGTAATTCGACTCGTATTACATCGCGCTCTCTATCCTTCACTATTATTCGCGATCAATTATAGATTCGCCGATCTCCGATTATTCCACGTGTATTCCACCTTTTCCTCGATTTAACGAAGTTATTTTCGTAGATTCGAGAAACGTGTTCGACATGGGCGCGCCCCGAGCCCTTTTGATAATTCGCCGAGCGTAAAACGGGATTATTTGTTCGATATTAAGTATTTTCCTTGGAGTTGTTAATTTTTTATTTTCATACGAAAAAATTCGTAATTTTTTTGTATGACAGAGATATTGTTCTTTTTGTAATTAGACGCGTTCTGTCTCGCGAGAAGTAGTTGTATTACATACGCTGAATGCGATTTGTAAAAAAAAAAGAAATGAAAACAAAAAATTAACGAAAGAAACTGAGAAAATTAAGTATCCTTCCCGAGGATTCATTGGCTAGAGCTCGTTATAGAGTTTATACGCCACCCGTACGCATGTATAAACGCTCTTTTATCCCTCGGTCTCTTCTCTCATTACTTTCACCGCTATAGAAAAGCCCGAGAGCATGCGCGTTCCTCGTACAATCGTAACTGCCGTCGTTCTCCAATTAACGAAACAATAATTTCCGCGATACTCGACGCGAGAAAAAGTCCCTCGGTGGGCTCCCCCGTGTGGTACCGGCTCGCGCGAATTATTCATGCACACCTAGAGACAAGCATTTCTTTACATTCGTACCGGAAAAACGATTAATTAAACAAAACGTAACGTTGCGCCCAGCGCTAATTTATTGTACACACGGAGATAATTTATTAAAATGTCCGTATGATTTCAATCGACTCGACGAATGCGCCTGTATCCACTTTTTTCCTTTCCCATCGTACACTCTGCTTCCCTCTTATCCATCGCCGTGCATAATTAAGCATTGGACAAAACGTCAAACGCATTAACGTTTAGTAGCTTTTAATTAATATCATTATATTATTTTTATTATTATTATTTGTTGTTATTATTGTTATTATTATTATCGTATATTACAATACGAGATGGAACGTTAATAGCAGAATGGAGTCGTGGAGACTTCTCTCGAGGCGCGAGACTACTATCCCCCCCCCCCCCCCCCCCCCGCCGGCCGATCTTTGCTTGCTACCACTTCCTCCCGCTGTGGGTCCGTTGTCCGATAAATTTACCGATTAAAATCTACCGATGTACACTCCTGGACGTTGTACCTCCTACCGAGTGGTGCCATACGATACAGCCACGCGGTAGCGAACCGAGAATCTCTCTCCGCGTTGTTCCAGCTCTTTCGCTCTCTCTCTCTCTCTCTCTGTCTCTCTCTCGCTTTCCTTTACTAATATATATATTTTCCCCCCTGTGCGGTGAAAGTGCGCTTTACCGTGCTTGTTCGAACGTTATCTAGGTCCGTGATAACCCTAAGCCGGTCGGCTCGCCCGACATCCGTCTCCTCGGCTACGCCGACCCTCCGACAACGAGCGGTTCGAGTTCAAGAAATCCTCTCTTTGGCGCGCTCCAACGCGTTTATTACACGAATAATGCATGAGGCTACGGTGATTTGGAAAAGAAAATATATTCTTCAAGAATATATCGTAAATAATGATAGGGCAATTAATATTTTGTAATAATTGAAAGGATAAAATATAATTATCGATTAAATATTTTCTTTTATGCCAAATATTTCGATCATTTTTTCGTCAATTCTCATCATTATTCGGTCTTGTATATCTATGACAGGAAATATGAAAAATAGTAAACAGCGAGGAATGAGAATGACAAGAAAAAATGAAATTCCGTGAAAAAGAGAAAACCTCTCCGTACCGTGCGAATAGAGAAATGAGTCGGGAAACGCACTATGTTGCGATGACGACCGGAGATTGTTACGGGATCCGCCCTTTCGCCGTTTCTCATCCTCTCTCTCTCCTCTCCCTCTCTCTCTCTCTCTCTCTCTGTGTATCCCTCTATGTATTTCCCTCTCTCTCTCACTCACCCCGTGTTGTTCCTGCATCTGGCTTATTCGTTACGCACCGGCCGCTAGTGTTCCGCACGTTGCATGTGCTCACATTATTATGTGCACTCTACCGTTCCCAAAGCCAAATATATATATATATACATGGGGCATTCCACGCCAAATCGGACACATTTAGCTTTTGGATCTCCAATTTTTTTGAAAATTTTGTTTGTTCTAGAATTGGTTGAAAGAGGGCTCTGTGATTTTTTTCAATTTTTATTGTCGAATCGTTTTCAAGATATCGATTTTTCAAAAATTACGTTACTTTTTTTTTAATCGTCCATAACTCGGCGAAAAATGGGCCAAATTGAACGTTTTTTGTTCATTTTTCTTTTTAAACGGACTTTTGATAAAAAAAATATCAAACAAAATTGCCAAATCGTATTTCTATACGATTTTCAAGTTTTAAATATAAATTGTTGATTTACAAACAAAATCACGTACCAATAAATTTTCTTGAAAAGGCCATAGGCCGATAAGTATAGTGAATCGGCCCCAGAAAGATATCTGGCTTATAATTTCAGGGTATGTTGGTACTTATGAGATACTTCGATACTGCAAGTTTCAGCTCTTCATCTCATACCGTTTTCGAGAAAATCGAAAAAAGCTGAAATTCAGAAAAAAATTATTTTCTCAGAAACCCGTGAACCGATTGATCTGAATTTTTAATATGTTCTGGGGGATGATGGTAGCTTCTAGAAGAAAAATTATGAGCTATATTGGTTCATAAGAACCTCGAAAAAAATGACGTTTTTCTTTTAATTTTAATTTTTAACTATGATAGAGTTTTGGCACAATTATGAAACTATTTTCTTTGAATTCCTCATTCAATTTCCTGTGGAATTATGACTTTTACGAATATTAATAAATGGTACGCCATATTGAAAAAAAATAGAAAACCATTTTTTTATTCAAAAATCAAGTTATTTCAATGTTTTTATTCATTAAACACTAGTTATCGCTATATTTGAATACATTATTTTTTACATAGTAAGAAAGATTTTCTGTGATCCTCATGACTAATCCTCCTCGCTATCTTCATCAATGACCGTGGTAATATTATCTTTATTGAATAAGGAATTAAGTATTTCAGCTGGTCTGGGGATTTTAGCCAAATATCGAGCGTGTGCTAAGTAGAAAATTATTGCAGCGACATGTGAACAACAACCAATTGTTCTGAGTCCATTAGCACATTCACAACAATACCTTGATATTCCACTCCATCCAATTGTGTCTGGTTTATATTCAATAAAACATCTGTAAACTTTTCTTCCGATATGACGAGATTGCACTTGAGCCTTCAACACATTGGTTTGATCTTTGACAAACTGAATAGTTATATTATCTGATTCATCCATCATTTCTGCTAAATATGATATTGCTTGTTTATATTGATATGATCCCGTAAATAGAAGCTTCAAGTCCTTTTCAGTCATTTCCGGAAAGTCCATTAATTCACAAGATGAAATTGTTTCAAATGGAAGTTTCTTCCGCCGCCAACCATTTTTATCTACTTCTTCAGCTAATGTATTGTCCGTATTATTTCGAGATTCCATCATTTCAACAATTTCATCAAAATACTCTGCATCTGAAGACAGGCGTTTATTGTATTGATTGTGAAGAAATGATGCAATTCTATAAAAACTACCTACTCTAGGAAGCATTTTATTGTCGAATTTCTGGTCAAGTAAATGATATTTTTGTTTTAGCATACCATGTACTGCTTCTACTACCCATCGAATTTTTGTAATGTACCTTGAAGCATTAGATTCAGTCGTCGTTAAATGATTTCTTTTACCTTTCAATGCGGGCATCAATACTTGATAACCTTTATCTTCTAAGTGCGCCTGCACGTCACGAAATCCTCGATCAACAACAAAAACATCACCCGGCTCCAATAAGTTGCAAATACCATCAGGAGAATCGATAATCTCTTTCATTATAGCAGCGTCATTTAGGTTGGCGTAATATGGCCCTAGCATATCAACTATATAACCATTTGTTGTACAAATAGTAAATGGTTTACATAGCGGCACTTTCTTTTGCCCAGAGAAAGACTTTCTTTGATATGCATTATTAGAGCTCTTTTGATGACGAGCATATGTTCCGTCACAAATCAGAAAAAGCTTATCACTCAAATCAGCGTACAAACACTTTAATAGCGGAGATGAAGTATTTTGAACAAAATCAGTTCTGGACATGGCTTGACAACCAAAGTAACGAGGTAATACATCTTTTTCGAATGATTGTATTACTTGTTCGCAATACTTTGAAACCAACTGCTCATTTGGTAATTGTAAAGTCGCTGATATCAATTTGTTTGAGTTGCCAGTACGAAGTTTGAATAGAAATACAATAAGTGCTTGAGTAACCGTGTGAGAATCTGTATTTCTCATTGTTATTAATAAATCACGTACTTCTATTATATTTTCTCTTCTTAATCCAGTAAATATATAAAGTTGTTCATCAGAAATTCGAAAATCATCCATTTTATCGAGCAAAGTAGAGTCACAGTCAACAACCAAGTTTTCCATAAGTTGGGTTAGTTCTGACGATCTTAAAATACTCCAATTGGAAAAAACCTTTAACCTATCTAAATTCTCTTCATAAAAACGTTTTTTTATCAGATGGTCTCTGCAGCATCGATTTCCATTCGGAATAAAAATTCGTCGCTTGATGAAGCATTGAGTACGTGCATCTTGAGGAACAAGTACAAGATAGGTATTTGAAACATTACACACACAACAGTATCTGTGAGTAGCAACAGTTCTTTCAATTTGAATTTCAATACACTCCTCTGTATCATGAGATACAAAATTCAAATGATATGATGGATCATCAGAGCTTGATTGCGACAAAGTCATCGATGATAAGTTTGATTCAGTTCTTTCTAACATGCCACTCAAATCACTTATATCTGAAGTCAATTCATTTTCTCCAAATGTTTCCGTTTCTTCATCATCAAGTTTCATTTTTTTATATTTTTTTACACGGCAACATGAGCACACAATATCACCAACTATAATTGGATAGTCGAAAATAGTTGAAAGCTCTGCAGCATCTCCATCACTTTCTATATGTTTTGGAGCACCAGGTACTTTTTTTACGAATTTTGAACAAACACAACATTTTGGGTTGTTATTTTTCGACGTAGACATATTTGTATTTATATAAAATCAGAGTAATAGTCCTTTTTATATTTTGGAACAAACGATAATCGAAAAACAAACCAAGCTCTTTTTCAATGTAAACAGTGAATTTGAAGGTTAGTTTGTAAATATGTCATTTTTAATTAAAAGTAGAAAATAAGGTTACCGACTTGTAATAACAGTGCCATCTTACAGTTACTGAATGAACTAATTATTATGCGGGAACAATAATATTTATTAAAACGTAGTTATCGAATACATAATCGAGAATAATATTCGAGTGAGCACCATTCCTGCTGTTCATTGAATAAAAACATTGAAATAACTTGATTTTTGAATAAAAAAATGGTTTTCTATTTTTTTTCAATATGGCGTACCATTTATTAATATTCGTAAAAGTCATAATTCCACAGGAAATTGGATGAGGAATTCAAAGAAAATAGTTTCATAATTGTGCCAAAACTCTATCATAGTTAAAAATTAAAATTAAAAGAAAAACGTCATTTTTTTCGAGGTTCTTATGAACCAATATAGCTCATAATTTTTCTTCTAGAAGCTACCATCATCCCCCAGAACATATTAAAAATTCAGATCAATCGGTTCACGGGTTTCTGAGAAAATAATTTTTTTCTGAATTTCAGCTTTTTTCGATTTTCTCGAAAACGGTATGAGATGAAGAGCTGAAACTTGCAGTATCGAAGTATCTTATAAGTACCAACATACCCTGAAATTATAAGCCAGATATCTTTCTGGGGCCGATTCACTATACTTATCGGCCTATGGCCTTTTTTGTAAACAACTATCATTAATTTCACAACTTTTAAGCCTAGGTCGATAATGGAATAAAAATAAATCTATTTTTTTCGATTTTTCATTTACCATCTTTTATTTATCCGTGTTGAAAATAAATATTAATCTTGTTTTTCAGACTCACCTGCAACGATCATTATCATGTATGAAATGAAAAAAAAAATTGGAAATGTAAAATCTAAATAGTGTCCAGTTTGGCGTAGAATGCCCCATATATACATATACATATGCTCACGTATACCCTATGCCGTGTAACGTCTCGTACACAGCCATTGTGTCGGCTTATGCGTGCCACGTACACGTAACGAAGCCCATGGACGGTGCTTGCGAACAGAAGACTCTTGAGCGTTATCGTTTGACGCGATTCGATACGCGATTAAATTCGCGCGAGAGAAAAAAAAATATTGCTCGTGCGAGATTCGTGATAAGACTGAAAAAAAATAATCTTACGGTAGAGCGAGTGCGAAAAGCAAGAACTTGACGTTTATTCCTTACGAAGATATATCTACATATTATTATCTTTATTATCTGCACGATACAGATGTATAAATATATATATATATATGCATATCTATATATTTGTGTGTGTGTGTGTGCGTGCGTGTGTGTGTGTGTGCGCACGCGCACGCGCGTGTGTGTGTGTGTGTGTGCATTAGTTGCTGTGGTATAATAAAATTGCTCCCGAGCGTAAATCGCAATGCAATTATCTCGCGATGAAAAAAAAAAAAAAGATAGAAAAGAATTTAATTCAATCTGGCAAATGTACGAAGCGAAGTTATAATGATTGAATTTGCCTCGGCGTCCGGATCATTTGAATTCTCCTGTACTTGGCATAAGATCGGGAGAGAGAGAGAGAGAGAGAAAAAAAAAGTGGCAGGCAGCCTGCAATAACAGAGAGAGAAAAGCTCTTCTTCCTGCTAAGTAGGAAGCGATTCTCCCGCTGGGAGAGAGCATCCAGCGTGGCAATTCATTTTACCGGAGCGCTTTCAGCGTGCACGCATCTTTTCTCCACGTGCAACTGGTAGTAGTACGACGAATAGTAACGCTTCGGTGTAGACCTTACATACCGTATAATACGTACTATACACGTACGATGAGACTACGTGTTGTGGGGCATTATTTATTTTTATTTTTATTTTTATTTTTTCCTTTTTGTTTTTCCTCCTTTTTCTTATTTTTCTTCTTCTTCTTTTTTTGCGTACGCTCGGCACACTCGCATTTTGCCACCGAGCGCACACTGTCATTATGCACCGGTGGGACGAAGAGGAAGAGAACCTTGCGCTAACAACAACGTTGCAGCTGCGCTCCCGGTTCAACAGCGATTTACTTATCGAAGAACTAAGCCCCCATCCATGCCTCTCGTATAAATACCCCATCGTTGTAGAAACAAAACAGAAAATCCCAAGAGCAAACCCAAACGAAAAAGAAACATCGACAAAAATGACTTTATTTGACGTGAATAAAGTTTTATGCAAATTCGACGAAATTCATTTGAATAAATTTGTTGAAAATTTGCATCGAGGCAAACTCGTTTTGCAGGTGGTATACGTATACTCGGTTGGATGTCATCGTACGAACGAGCGCGATACGACCAATGTGAAAAAAACGTTGGCGTGGAATAAGATTACTCGACGATTACGAATCGTTTAACGATTTTTTCAATAATTCAAGGATTGGAGCTAAAGAGATTTTTGGAATTGTAAGGGGCGTTTACGTTGTAAGGGATTTCATTCCTTCTGACTAGGCTTACCATAATCATGAAGGTCTAAACCGGGACAGGGCAAGAGGAAAGTCGAAATGGAGACAAATGTGTCAAAAATTTTTTTGAAGGTGACCTTCTTTTAGAGATACACTCCAGAAATTTCGACAACCAGCATACCAAATCCTACTCCCCGACGTCATTTGCCCTCAGTTCTACTAACTTCGCGCCGAATTTTGTTTTCCGGTGGAAGAGTTCAATTCTCATACGCTGTGTAGTTTGCCTCATACGGCAGGTCTAATTCTCATACGCTGAGATTGTGTTGAGTTCCTACACGTACGAGGCCGGGTAACTCGGAAAATCGACCGGGACAAATTACTCAACCGGCCGCGACGCCGGGTTTAAAACCGGGATCAATGTTTAAAACTGGGACAAACCGGGTTAAACCGGGAACTATGGTAAGCCTACTTATGATTGACTTCTGGACTGTTGACCTGTCTCTCATATACCTGTGGTCATCAAATGTTTTGGAATATTGGATGAGTACGTCTCAATTCTTTCGAGAACGTTTGAATGTCGGAACTTACGTACTTCTATAAAGCCGGGACCACACGCTTGGCAAACCTCAACGAGCTGTCACAAATTCAAATCTGTGGATAGAGTATGTGGCTAGGTTTGCGCTCGTAGCCGAACCGGGAGTTTCGTTTTACTGTCACAAATCAAAGGAAATTTGCCGCAAGCGATTGCGACGCGTTCACACTTTTGTGCGCACTCGCGGGTTTGTAGAGAATTGAAGTTTGCGGCAAGTGCCAAGCCGTCACAATTTCAAACATGTGAATAGAGTGTTTGGCTAGGTTTGCATAGGTTTGCAAGCGCTCGTAGCTAATCCACGAGTTTCCTTTTACTGTCACAAATCAAAGGAAATTTGCCGCAAGCGATTGCGATGCGTTCACACGTTTATGCGCACTCGCACGTTTGTAGAGATTTGAAGTTTGCGACAAGTGCCAAGCCGCCACAAATTCAAACGCGTAGATAGAGTGTTTGGCTAGGTTTGCGTAGGTTTGCAAGCGCTCGTAGCTAATCCACGAGTTCCATTTTACTGTCACAAATCAAAGGAAATTTGCCGCAAGCGGTTGCGACGCGTTCACACGTTTGTGCGCACTCGCACGTTTGTAGAGATTTGGAATTTGCAGCAATTCCCAAGCGTGCGATTCCGACATAAGGATCTCACAAAATTCTATTTTTTTGTCTAGTGAGAAAAAATAAGGAAACGGTTTACCGTAGTAACAGTCCGTACCGGTAGCTTATTTGGACGTTCTAACTAATTGCAAGAATACCAAAATACCGGAACACACGTTGCATCGACCGTTGAATTTACACCGAGAATTACCGCGCGTTTCTCTCTTTCTCTCTCTCTCTCCTTCACGAAGCTTCGCAACGTAGGTACTTAAGAGTGACGCGAGTCTCCGGTGTGCCAGAGTGAGTGGGCACTCGCATGCAAGAGACAAGCCTCGGGGACCCCGCGATGACGAGCTACTTGCCGTTCGCCGCGCTACTCCTCGTCGTATTTGCCGCGCTCTTGTACCTACTCTACGGCAATATCGTAACTCGGGCTACTCGCGTGTATTCCCCACGGGCACGCGACATACAGAGCGCATCGAGAAAACGTAACGCACCCATGAACCTCCCCCTCCCCCCACCCCCTTCCCACCTCTCATTCGTTCACTCTCCGTCTCTCTTTTGATCTTTCGCGCATGCGCTCTTGCTGGCTCTCTCGGCAGCTTGTTCGCGAGTGAGTTTACCGGAACACGCACGGCCAGTCCCTCGCGGCGGCGGCACGCGCTCGATCTCGAGCACGGAGCGAGGGAATCCACCGTGAGGAGTAACAGATACGCCAAGAGAATGAGACAGAGAGAGAGAAATTTTTCCTCGATAAATAAACATCGTTACTTGCACGTAAATTATTTTTGCATAAAGTAAGTCTGATGAAGCCATACCAGTGCACGATATCGTTCGACGACACGATCATTATCGAGTGTCATTCAAGAGGGAGGATAAAAATAACAGCAACAAAAATTCCCAAGTAACGGGGAATCGATACGTTTCTAATTTAAGAATCATACACGCGTTTCCTTGATTCTTTCCAACGAAACAAAAACTGTTGATAATTCATAACGAGCGAAGTTTCTTTTTTTATCTCGTGACTCCTCTCGTCTACTACGTGGCGAGTTTTCAAATCGAAACTTGTATAGATTAAGAAAATGGAGCAGAAAGAGGATGAGCGCGAAGAGAGGCTTCTTCTTAAACTCTCTAGGAGCCAAAATAATCCGACCTGGCCTCGTTTTATCGTCAGACCTATCGGCGAAATATTTTCTCCCTCTATCCCCCATCCCTTCCTCTCCCCATACCCCCCTCCTCCTTCCTCAACGTAGCTTCTCGTCAGGAACAGGGTGAGCACGGTATGCCGCGATTTTCTCATATACGCCACGGTCGAAATAGCACGTGGCCGGGACGAAAGATCCCACCGTCGGTGAAACGAACGAGAGTAGTTCCGCGTGCGGAAGAACGCGGGCGCGCGTTTGCTCTCTTCGTCTTCACGCGGAACGTATCCTAAATACAACCGCGAAGACACAAACTCTCTTCTACCGCGGGAATATATACGCATAGCGGTTTGCTTCGCCGCCACTGCCTCTGCGTACCCCGCGAAGCGACGGATATTTTTGGAAAGACTTTGGCGCGTCGTCGTAGCGTTTTCTCGACACGTATACACGCATATAAATTCATTCTCTCGCGAGTGGATCTACACTGTCTCTTTCTCTCTTTTGAAAATTCGGTTTCGTTTTCTCTCGCGTTTGTTTATTTGTATACGTTGAATTAAATAAATATAAAAACGCGAAACGATTTAGACCTACACAGAGACAATTTCTTATTAATTTTTACGGTGAAATCTCGGTAAAAATTACATTAAAACTTGAACCCGGTGATAAATGTGCAAACAGTTAATTAAATTGATACTAGTGTCAATTATTTTACTTTCAGGCATGTACAAATTTTAGCACGTAGCATAATTTTTACTCGCGCTACACAGAGTTCACGGATTACGGCCAGGTGACCTAGACCTAACTGATTTTACTGTGAAGAACGTAAAAATTCTGGTGAACGCACGAAAAATCTCGGCTTCCTTTTTTAAATTTTCAAGACAAACACGTAAATTTCTCAATGTGCACCGCACACTTTCATTTGTATCAGCCCTTTTTTCAACTTATTGTAGTAATGTTTACATTTCACGAAAATTTACTGTTAATTTCAGTAAAAATTCTTAAAATTATTTTTAACTTCTGCCACGCAACAATAAATTTGTTTCCATTTCCATTAAAATTTCCATTTCCATGTAAAAATTACTTAAAAATTCTTTCCGTGTAGGATGTACGAAGACTTGGAGCGAATTTGGACCGAGCGATGGCGGAACGGACCTTGGACGATGCGAGTTTTTAGAAATACGTTATTCGCGAAATTCTGGACTGTGAGAGTTGAGTTCGAGAAAGAAATAATTCACTCCTTTTTGACGAAGTGGGAATAAAAATTGTAGTCTCGTTCGAACGATTGGAACTTTCATTTCCGCTAGAATTTCAGCTCGGGTATCAATCCCGTTCGAAACTCGATCGTTCGAGCTTCGAAACATCACCTGGTTTCACTCGCCTACGATTATTTGTCTATGATTAACATTTTTTTAAATTCAATAGATCGACTGGCGTTAATTCTTTCACGACAAAAACCATTACAACAAGGATGAAAAATTATCGTTCGAATAGTTTAACGTGCCTCGTGAGTACGAAAGGTCGTCCTTCGTTCGCGAGATCGTTCAGCAATTAACGAGGTAATTATTGCCTCTGAGGCAAGAGTTAGCGAGAAGCTTCTAGGCTCCTTGATTTTTCGACGCGTCTGTTGTTCGAGGTCGGTGACTGAAACTAGGTCAGTGGTGTATGAAATCTTGAAGAGAATACCGTCCGAATCAAGGATCTCTTATCGTTCTAAGATCTTTGCACAATGTGCGAATTGCTCGGTACAACCAGTAAGAGAAATTAGTCTCGCGCGTGACAAACGAATATAGAGCACAACTTACTAATATTCCTCCAATCTTTTCAAACCAAACTTCCGGTATGTTCTCATAAAAAAAATCCAGCGTTTCATTCAAAATTATACGCACAATATTTTAATCAACAACGTTAGATTCGCGATCAACGTACGACTCTACCATTGCTCGAACTTGAACAGCCAATAATCTGTGCGATGTGTTTCCTTCTTTTTAAATAAAATATCGACTAAGCAGATTCGGAATGATGGAGAGCCCGAAAGAATTTCCAAACAAATATTTCACTCCTTTTTAACAACAACGTTAGATTCGCGATCAACGTACGACTCTACAACTGTTCGAACTTGAACAGCCAATACTCGTTGCGATGTGTTTCCTTCTTTCTAAATAAAATACCGACTAAGCAGATTGGGAATGATGGAGAGCCCGAAAGAATTTCCAAACAAATATTTCATTGCTAGTTTCCTAAACGCGGCTTCTAACTTTTAGACAAATGGAAGAAGAGGGAGATGAAGCTCCCGCGGAGGCGGCAAGGATGATTTTCCTTGTAAACGTGTGGGACGTCGTGCGGCGAGAATCGAAATAGAGCCGGATATGCGGGACGCAACGAACGAAGCAAACGAACACGAGGGGAATAGGAGTGGATTGAGAACAAGGTGCGGAAGAAAGGAAGAGAGGTTAGCCAGGTAGAAATGGTTATCCACGCGCGTTTGTAAACGACCAGAGAGTGCCATGGCGTTCAAACTGACTAATACTAAATTGTAGCCCTACGTATATACATAATACAACTATTACATATATATATACATGTGAAGTATAAGGGACGAAGAAGAGCATAGGGAAGGTAATTTATGCGGGTGGTCGACCCGTGACCCACGTGACTTCGTGGCAAGCTCTCTCGTATAATTCGAAGCGGTAGAAAGAGAAGAAGAGAGAGAGAAACGAGTCGAGACGAGAAAGGGCGACAGGAGCGCAGGAGGTCCGTAGGCGGAAAAGGACTGACTGACTGACTCGAGGATATAAGCGCTCCATCAGGAGAATACTTATGCGCCCCACAGAACCGTCGAGCATCACCATCAACGACAGTAACAGCAGCATCGTGAGCTGTTTTACGGATTAAGCCTATACTACTATAACGGATCGGTGTGGTTTTTACAACTAACTACACATAAGTATGTGTGTGTCTTTGTGTATGTACATACTTATATATAAAATGCAACAAAACGAGTATACGAGAGAAACGTTTCGAGATACGGAGTTTACGGAGAGAAAGGCAGTTCGAGGATAAATTGCGCTTAATTCGTTTGTATTACCATGTATTTCTCAATTTTACGTTACCGGCGACGCGTTTTCAAGGGAAGAATATCATCGAGTTACGCATTGGAAAACGGTATATAAGCGGATTATCGTGACGTACGCTGGAGAGTGACAAGTTTCGCGTATTATTAATAGCTGAAACGAGACGATGAATCGCAGATTGACACGCATCTAAAGCATTCGAAGCGCCAAAGATAAATTAAATACGCTTCTTTATTTTATTTCTGTTAACCTAGTGATTTTTGTTTGTTTTTTACATCAATGATATTTTTACTTGAAGAACGCGAGACTGTTGCATGGGTGAAAACTTTCCAATACGGAATATCCTTCGTTGTATTCGTTGGTTTCGTTTTCACGAAGGTAGAACCGACGCGCGAATCCTCTCGATAATTTATACGTGTGTATATGTGCCAGAATCCAAGAGAACGACGATTCGTTGGTTTAACTTTGCATGTGGGAGCATGAGTGATTGCCGTTTGCGGTGTTGAGTGGGGGAGTAAAAAATCAGTAGTGGTACACGTACGTGACGCGCTCGTGACTTCTCTCTGTGTCTTCAGGGTCAATTTCACCGAGACGATGCGAGCGAGGTAGAAAATATAACGAAGAAACGAAAATAAGGATAAGAAGCGCATATATGCGACGAGTAGAATACCCGTGGCTCTCTTTTATCGTGTCGTTAAAGTGTACGGAGTAGCCCGAAAAAGGCTCTCTACGAGCGTCGATTCCATCAGGATGCTCGCACGCTCCGGGCACACGATGCTCGTTCTTCTCGGCGAAGCTCTCGTTTCTCCGCGTACGGTCTTGCGATGTCTCGATCGCGGCGAGGCGGCGATGGTGGCGGCGGTGGCGGCGTCCTCTTCGTCGTATCCGTCGCGCGCGCGCGTGAACTCGCTCGACCTCGAACGACCGACTTCAACGACCGCGAATGTCGCGCGACTCGTGCGAGAGTTCCCGCAGAAAGAAAGACAACCGAGGGAGGCCACGTGCTTCTCTCTGTCTCTCTGTCTGTCCCTCGTCGTTCTCTTTCGAGAGAGAAAAAGACGTAGGTGTGCAACGATCACTCGAAGACATTTTTCTCTCTCCCTCTCTCTCTCTCGCTCCTTTTCTTTCGCCCTCCATTTCTCGCACCCTAACGGCGCGTTACAGTACGGACAACGCGAAGAGAGCACCTCGTGACATTTATCCCGGATGAGCCGACGAGAGAAGAGCACGGATGGAAAGAGAGAAGACCCGCGAGTCCTCGTTTCCTCCGCTCGATTCGACGCGATACGAGCCTACTGTAATAAAGTAATTCGTTAAACGATACGCGATGACCGTTGACGGGAAAAATTTGATGAACGAGCGAGACTAGCATCGTAGGGCTCCGATGTGTTTATCGGTATTAACGCGATTCACGACGGGCAACTTTCGTAAGAGAACGCCTCGACCATGCACCACGAGGTACGTACCACGTCGCTCGTTAAACGGACAGAGACAAATGACTCGCGTCAAAAATAACCGTTTGAAGAAAACGAGAATGAAACTATGCGAGAGACGAGTTCGTTCTTTTCCTTCTTCGAACGTTCGTATCGATCGATCATAAAACGTTTCACAATGGAACCGATAACAGGAACACGCGGTCTTTGAACGCTGAGAGATAGAGAGACGGAGAAATATTTTATAAACGAATAACGCGAGTAGAATAATAAAAAAGAAAGTGTTAATTAAAGTGGCGGCAATTTTTGAAGTGTTACGCGATACGTTAGCGGTTCGTCGTTACGTTGGGAGGAAGAATATAACGACTAGCAAAGCGTCCTGACGAAAACAATGACGTTAGCCGACTGTTACAAACGGGATAATCGAGGCCGCGCGATTGTAGATACGAATCTTGCGTGAGATAATAATTCCTCGCGTTCGTTATTACATATATAAAGTGACTCACCAAAATGAGTTGTCCAGTATGAGCGTCGATACTGCGAGAGAAAAAGAACTGCACCGTATTAGCCAGGAAACGGGTTTGCGCTCGATGAAAACCCGCGAGAAATCGATGTTTTTTTATCGATTTATCGGTCGTGTAGATCGTCGAGCTTGGACAAAAGAAAAAGCACACTTTTTCGTCGAAGCGAAGGATTCGTGTTCGTTCGAATCGAAGAGTGAGAAAAAGATCTGGGCTGTTTTCGTCGATACGATTCTCCTTCTCGTTTTTACCATCGGTCGGTAAGTCGCGAGGCTGTGTTGTCGAGGTGCACGAGGGCGAAGGAGGCAAGAGGATGAATATATCTTCCGTTTGTGTGTATAAATCGCCGATTCCTTCCTCCTCGTCGTCTTCTTCGTAGTCGAATTCGTTACACTGCTCGAAAGTGTGGTGTACGACTAAAAGAAGCCTTCGGCAACGAGAATATCAGCTTACTTCGGACGCCTCGCGTACCATCTATCTTCTTTGCCACGAGGTGAGATCAGCGAGCGTTAAATCGTCGTTCACTTCGGGAAGTGAAGAATTTCAGCGTGATCGATTCTTCGCCGAGTCTGCCGCTCCATTCGCGATCGTTGCTCGAACGAGTTGGAAAAAAAACTCGAGAAAAATTGTAACGAAGCGAAAGACGATGGAGAACGGAACAAAAAACAACACACACACACACACAATATCGAGTGCCACTTGAAACGAGAAGAAAAAACTTCCCGCACTTTCGTTACGTTTGAAAATTTGCCCGCACTTCCGGTAAGATTGAAAATTTTCAAACAAGCTTGAGCCAGTTGAAGAACGAAGAAACTATCGTTGCGAAGAATATAAAAAGAGTTTCATCCGTCGATGAAAATTGAAGGCGAACGCTACCGGCACGAGTCGTAACACCGGCGTGATATCATCGTGTCTCTACGACGCGGAAGAAACGAGCGTGAGAGAACGAACCGAGGAAAAAGAATAAAGATTCTTCTCCGACTTCGTGGAAAATCGAGCATTCGCAAGCTCGTCCGTGTAACGCTGGGATAAACGCGTCGTCGTCAGCGTCGTCGTGATCGTCGACGCGAGGCGCGACGAGCATTCGAAAAGTCTTCTGGGAAAGCACCGCGAAAGCACGTAGAGCCTCGATTCTAACCCGAGAGGGTTAGTCGCGTCCCCGTCGTATTCCGTAACGTCGCTGCTTGCGCACTCTCTCGCTCGCGCCAAGAATCGTTCGAGCGTGTACGAAAGCCCTCCCCCGAGAGCGAACGGATCGAGACCGAGGGCAAAGCACGAAGAGAAGATCTAGAATTCTAAGCTCGCACGATCATCGGATCCGCGAACGCGCGCACGGTACACGTCGCATCGAGCACTAACGCGATCACGAATCGCGATCGAGTTGCTCCGACGATTAAAACTCAAGGAACGAATCATCGAGCGCGTTCCGACGATATTATTTCCAACGTTAATTCGAACGATCCATCATCGATCGTCGAATAAAATACAACGCGAATCATCGTAAACAACGTCAAATTCCTTCCGGTTTCACTTTCCTTCCCAGCGATCGGTCAACGTCGATGCGTCAATGCGCGTTTCGTGATTCTTCCGGTACGTTCCGCCGGTTTTGTTGACGAAACGAGCCATGGATCTTAGAAAATTTGATTTTCAAGATTGGCTTCCGATAGAAATTGGTTCTCGTTACATAGCCGCGTCGAACGCGTACCCCTCGATGTTATCCCTCGACGGGTTCTCGTCGCGGTCGTCGAACGCCCGTCGTTATTAAACGTTATACTTGGAATTACGCGTTATATATATTTATATAGACGGCTGTGTGTCGGCACGCGGAATGAAAAACGATATAGATAACTCTCGCGAAGGGGTATCGGTGGCGGGAAGCGAGAGCGGCTGCGTCGGTTACATCCACCAACGGCCGTGGAACGGCTAACTCTGGCAAGCCGGCTGGCTGGCCGGTAAGCGCGAGCCTCTGGCTTGAGGCACCTACTCCGATATAACTATACACAAAACTCGCGATCCCGCGGCCGAACATTGCCGAAGCCGCGAGCTCGGCGAACCTCGGCTTCTTCGTATCGTGCCACTACCACTGCCGCCGACGTGCTACGTCCACATATACATATATACACACAAATGTATACTTTTATACATATATATATGTATATAAATGTATACATTTGTATTGGAAGCGAAGAAGCGGGCTCTTGGCGATACGCGCGATAGGCCCCCCTTCGGTCCCTCCGCTTCTTTCCTCCGCTCGTCGACGAGGCGCGTCGTTGCCGAACGACTACGCGAAGATGGTGAGAGAGAGTGAGAGAGAGAGAGGGACTCGACATCGACAACCCCGGCGATGCATCCAGCTTCCGCTCGCCGCAGCGCCCTACGGTCTCTCGGGTACAAAGCATCTCTCGCCAACTGCTCGTCGCGAAGGGACCCGGAGATCGTGGCGAAGAAACGTTTGCCCGCTCGGCCGGGGCCCTTCGCGACCCCCGACACATGGCCTCCCTCTGGAATTCTCGTTACCGAGAATATTTCTCAACGCGCCGTTGCTCACGAGGAGAAGAGATGAAGATTTAACCGCGAATCTTTTCTACGTGTTTTCTTACTTCGTTATATTAATATCGAAGAGATATTAAACGGGTGAATAAAAAAAAATTATATTTTTCAGGAAAACAGCGACGATTTTCGAAAGGAAATTTCCAGATGGAAAAAAGGAGATGCGAGATATTCCGAGAATCGAAGCTCGACCTCGTGGGCAGACGGTGATCGTCGAGGTTCCCTTTGCCATTGGTCGTATCGACTATCTCCACTGTCTGGTGTGAAAGAGCGAGTGAGCGAGACAACGATGATGAAACGATGATAAAATTAATGGACGAAGAGAGTCTAGGCTGGACCCGAGTTGTATATACAGGCTCGTTCTCGTCCTGTTTGGCGTGGGTGCGGTACAGTTTGATGCTCGACGCTCGGTTCTCCACTCGTCGCTCCGGCGAACCTTCTCGCTGCCTCGGGTTTCTCTGGTACAGTTCGCTTTCGAGTTCCACCGCGAGAAGCCCGTAAAAGCGATAACCGATACGGATACCAAGTCTCGCCAAGGCGAAACGCGCCCTCGTCGATCGGTCCAAGCAACGGACACCCGGTATAACTACCAAAACCGGCATAACGATGAACCAAAGCGCGTTTATCCCGTCGTCGACTCGCGAATTTGAGAATTTTTTGCACCGCCTGTCCCCACGACGAGCAAACTCTCGCGCGCATGGTCCACGATCTTCCTCTCGTACTATATAGTAAACCATCGTGTATAGTTTCGTTGGTCGTTAACTGCCGACACACACGCCAATACCCTCGTGCCCCGTACGTTTCTTTTGAGCGCTTCGGGTCCGTACTCCTCTCGGTCCTACGTTACCGCGTGTGTTCTCCAAGAGCGATAGAGGCGAGGAATAAATCGACGGTGCCAACGCGAGCGGACGAAACCAGCCAAACACGGGAGAAAGAGAGACGCGAGAAAGAAGGTAAAAGAAACCTTGAGTCACCTGCACAATGGATTTGAAGGGCGGTGTTTTCGAAATACTTCGTACAGGAAAAAAAAGAACCCTTTCATTTCTACACGCGAGAGGCAGGTTTTCGAGTTGGAACGGATTCTAGACTCGGCGAATAGAATAACCGGCTGAGATTGCTCGATCTTGACGTATATACAGAACAGAGAACGCGAATGGTGTGCTGGGTTTGCCATGATCGAAGCATGGGATGTTAGTACACGTGCGGTTTCACTATTGCGGCTATTGCGAGAGCGCACCCTCACACACGCCACGCAAACTACGCGTATTGTGAGTCTGAACAATAAGCTAAGATTTCTTGGAAATTTATAAAGAGCAAGAGACAAAGAGGGGGGAGGACTGGAGGAGATCCTGAGGAGATAGCGAGGCGGTAAAACCGACGAGGTTTTTTCAAAGTTTGTTAAATTGTAATTCACGTAATTTGACAGAAGATCAACCATCGAAGAGGCCGATTCGAGACATATTTCCATCGGTCCGACCGCTATGAGATCCGCTACGTACCCGACACTACTGTAGTTCTCTATATATCGAAGCATCAATTAGCGGCTTGAACTCGCGTATTTCTCGATAATAAGCGCGGTTGTAACTGATCAACGTGGAGGAAAGAGGGAGGGATAAAAAAGAAACGCAAAAAGGAACGTTTCGCGGAATCTTGAGTCACTGGTGGTGAATGAGAGAGTCAGTGGTCAGAAACGCGTTCGTATCTTGCGAAAAAGAGAGAAGAACCTCCGCGGATGGATCATAGCGTGGAGTACCAGTCTTCTCGCTCAAACTCTGGCGTAGACTACTTTCCAATGACGCGACTCTCGTCTGTCGAACTTGCCGTTAGAACCTCGTCGCGTTGCATCGTAATCCACTTGAACTTCGGCGGGACTTTGAGTCTGCGACGATCTCGACCGACGGTCGTATATCGATGTCGGGAAAAAAGGACGGACCCTTTTTTTTACCGGTCTCGAATCGACGTCGCAGATGTTCTCGAGAGCACGAAATAACGTTGATAAAATGTTTCCACTTGGGAACTCTACATTCGACCTTATGACACCAAAGGTTTGTGTATACAATTTTTATTCCTTCGTTCTCTTGATGGAGATCGCAAGATCCGACGTGTTTAAACGAACAGTTAGAAAGCAGAATTTCAAAAATAAAATTCTCAAAAGGTGTCCTTTTTTTGTTAATAATTTATATATGAAATTATTATTGCGTCTAAAGATCGAAAGAAAGGATTTTTTTCGTCTAATTACAAACTAAAATTCAGAATTCAGACTCAAAAATTGTGTCGACCGATTGATACAGTTTTTGGGTCTGACTTCTGAATTTTGGTTTCTTCTACGTTGATAATAAAGGGAAAAACAATTTTCTTTCATCAAAGTTTGTTTTTGTAGAAGTTAGAACGATTTTTCGAAATTTTAAGAAAAATGTCTGATTTTTTAAATAATTTTATTATAAATCACAATCAGAAATTTTTTTGCTGGTCATCGGAGTCTTTTTAAATCAAGAATAATGATTAGTAATAACATACAAATGTAAAATTATAAAAAATCAAGTTAAAAAATGAATACTTTCAGTGTTTTTTTATGTTTGTCGGGACTTTCTTGCATTAAACCTCAAATACAATCTCCCATTATATTCTCCTTGTGCTGTCCCTTGGTAACACAGTTATTGAGTATTCAAGTTACAAAGACATTAACATGTTCGAAACTTTTAAAAATTTTAACTTTTACTTCCTCACCGTCTAAAGTATTTTTGCAATTAACATAGGCAAAGTAAGGTTTTTATTTTTTATCTTGATTTCAAATTCGCAGATTAAAATAGGATTCATAAGCTTTGCAAAGCTTTAAATTTGTTGCCAAGGAAAATGTTTTGCTTCGTACTTCAATAAATTAGCGACAAATAAAACAGAATGAATCAACATCTTGACGCCATTTTCTAACTCATGTCAATAATACACAAGAACCGTTGTTACAACTCTGATAGACAAGTCAACACTCACTACTGTGCCCTACGCGAGTAATATACAATTTATTACTATCATTTTGATCAAAGTGCTACCACCTGCTGCTCGTAAGATCAATTAAAGCCTTAAAAACTTACTTATCGACGTAAGACAGACAAAGGAAACTTTAAATTGTAAGAATATTTTGGATTGGAAGGATATTTTGATGTTTTCCGATACCAGCATGAGAATTTATGCACTAAAACAGAAAGCCAGAAAAAGAAAGTTCTTTCCTCGACCTGTGTAATAAATTATAATTGCAATAATTTACAATTATTTACAATAAATAATGATTATTGAATTATACGTTATAAATAATTAATAATTATTATTAAAGTCGCATTATTTCTAAATTACCAAAAACAAACAAATAAACAGTTTTTCAAACTCACGCCACGATAACGACCGTCTATACGCGAGACGTTTTTCAATGCCCGGTAAATCCGAGAGCAAACATATACTTTTCCTCGTACTCGCATACAACGCGATCTCCGAGTGAAAATCCCGTGGTTAATCCACGGGTAAGAAGTTTCTTGCGCTACCGACTCGCCTCCTCTCAACGCCCCGTCGTTCTTCATCTCGTTTCCTTAACGTTCCTTAATACGCACTCAAACAGCCCGAAGAGTCCCAAAGGGAACGAGTAGAAGTAGGAGAGAATCGTGGAGAAGAGCAACGAGATGCTGAGGGCGATTGGAACGGGCCAGCAAAGAGACAACCGGAGTCCAGTTTAGCATGTGCTCGTTGAGCGAAGCAAGGAATGAGAGAAAGAGAGAGAGAGAGTCTGAAAAGATTCTCTCATCAGGCGAGCTTCGTTGGTTCTCCCACAGTAGCGCAACGAGATCGTCCCGTCTGCATTTGCCCTGGTGAGCAAGTAGAGGCCGACAAAAAACACCCACGTTACAGTCGGTGGCTGCGTGAGCTCCGTACGCTCCACAATCTCTCTTTCTCTCTCTCTCTGTCCTTTTTTCCGTCAGCTATTCGCTAGAAGAATTCTTCGCGGTCTTCGGGCATGTCCCGTCGTTTCCAGCGCCCGTCGTTCTCGTAGCTCGTCTTCGACGGTCGACTTGACTCGCGTCGGCTCACCCGTGGTGGCTGGATTTCTCGTGGCCAGTTTAAACCTTATGTGTTCCGTCAGCTCGCGATACTATTTTCTATCCAACAGACGCCAGTCTCTCTCGCTCTCTCCTTCTTCCTCTCTCTCTCTCTCTCTCACCGTTTCTCCTCCTTCGCAAGAACGCGAATGCGACCAGAGCCGAGATTCGCACAGATCCGGACTCGAACCTCCTTCTTCCTCTGTTCTGTTGATCTTCTCCACGTTTCTATCCCTCCTCAAGACTCGTCTCGTTGGGACGACATGCGTCTCGACGCGGGTGGCGCACGAGAATCGCATGGCTCCTCTTGCTCGAGTTCAACGGAGTCCAGCACTCCGCTTACGTACACGTTAAAACAGTTTCGAGACCTCGACCAACCATCCTATTTTCCCCTTGCTCGGCGGGGTCATCCTCGAGTCAAGGCCAGGAACACGAGAGTACATCGGATGTTTATACATGTATGAGGGAACTTCTTCTCGACTTCTCGATACTTTTATATGAAGCTGTTCTGTCTCTTCTGAATGTGTATGTGTGTGTGTGAGAGAGAGAGAGAGAGAGGGAGGAAAGGGGAAAAAGAGAGGATGACCGCGACGAAAACTCGTACTTTCTTATCTCGCTGCACTCGACAGGCCGTTTTCAAACCTTTGCTGGCATTCGTTCAGGAGTCGAGTACATAAATTCTTCCTAGAATTCCACGCGATTCGTCGCGTACCACTCGTTTCCTCGTCCTGTCTGACTCCGTTCGCAAATGGGTAAATATTACCATTCGTTGAGAAATTCTCAAGTGGAATTGTTCTTTTTTCTCTCCGTGTATAGTTTTCCTTCATTCGACTCGGCGCAGCTATTAAAACCAAATGATCGAATCACTCTCTTTCATCGTTTCGTTCTACCCCCCCCCCCCCCCCCCCCCCATCTCTCTCGCTACCTCTCTCGCTCTCTCACTCTCCCTCGCGGATGTTTCGTCGCGATGTTTTTCGCATGATTGAAAGGGAGGCCTCCGGGAGAACCCTCGTATAATAATCGAGGTCTGGCCATGCTTTCATTGCTCTCTAAGATAGCGTCCTCTCGTTCTCTCCCTCTCTCTGTCTTTCTTTCCCTCGCGTTTCATAACGTGTACTTACTGTCGTTCATTGTGCCGATTCTCGCCAATCGCGTGTCCGTCTGTCTCTCTCGCTTCTCTCCTTCGTTCTGAATTCAAACTTCCTAGCTGCGCACCGCGCTCGTGCCATTTGAACGAGCTTCAATATTGCAGACCTGCTTGACTCGGCGAGTCGACGAGCTAGCCCATTGGCACCGGCCGTATAATTGCGAGAGAGGTACATTGTAAAAAGAAAAAAGGAGCTGCTTCTCCCCCCTCCCCCTCCCTCTATGACAGTTCTCTTCTAACAAAGACTGTGGTAAAAATCAACTCAGAATAAGTTACGAAAACAAGAACACAGAAGTGGATGAAAATGCCGAGATACCGCAGCCGAACTCGTCGATATCGCGTGTCTCGCATCGAAATGTGAACATTCGCAGCTGCGCGAGGATCCAAAGATGCAAATCGATAATATTCCAAAAGACAGCGTCTGTCTCTCTCCGTGTATGGCAAATATATCTTTGATCTCGGGTTGGAAAGGAATAAAAAAAGCACAAGGGGACAAAAATACGAACGATCCACCGTGAAGAATCCATCTTTCGCTTCTCGTTGTCTCGCAACTCGGCTCAAACACGTATACAACGTCTCTCCCGGCGCTCTTCTCTCGCAGCTGCGGTAATTGTTTCAATTGGTTATATCTCTCTCTTTCTCTCCCCCTCTCTCTCTGTTCTCTCTCTCTCTCTCCCTCTGTTTCACTCTCAAGCGTATATATGCGCGAGAGACAACGGGCCGCAAGAGGCCGCCGGTCCTTTAACGGATTCCTCTACACACCCATTGTGTTAAGCCTCCCTCCCGCCTCTTCTCTCGTGGGCTCCTCTCTTCCTCTCTCTCTCTCTTTACTCTTCGTGAGTCACGCAGCCATCTCTCGCCGACTTTGCGCCTCCGTAGGAATTGCCCGCTAGCTCAGTCTCGAAACTTTCACTCTTCTAACTGCACACACGCCACGAGCAATAGCGTCGAGACGATAAAGCCCAGAGAAAAAGAAAGAGAAAGAGAGACCCTGGTGTCTAACACGCACCAAAGAAGCCCAGAGTTCTTATGCAATAACCAAGCGCAGAGAACATACCAGAGAGGGTACCACTATCGATCGATAGAGCCACGGGAATACACATATCGAGAGGCTTATCTCTCACCGATATCTCTCGCGTTAACAATCCTGTATCTACGTCGCTCCTTTCGTCGTACGTAGCCATGAATCGTGATCGTACGACGGCAACGCGACACGATCCAATATAACACGAATATTCGAACGAGAAATGTATAACTCGGAAACTGGCCTGCGACGAGCTTTACGATTGCGTTTAATCCATCGTTTTGTATTAATAGAAAACACGATGTCGTATCGAACTTTATCTACGATTACGAGAATATTTCCGTCGTAATAGCAAACTGTTATGATAAATACACGGTAACGTCACGGATGACTACGATTTCTGTAAAAAGTAATTGAAAATAATTTTAAGATCGAGTTAATCGCAATTCTGTTTTTCTTAAAAATACTTATCCAAAGTATCTTAGTATTTTTCTTCAGCTTTATATTTATATAAATGAATAATTAATCTAATTTTATATTTTTTGTTTCCTTTGCTTTGCGTCGTAAAAATCTTTTAGAACTATTGTTCGCCACGATTTCAACAAATCGTAATAGAAAATAATTAAATAATCGACTAAACTCGAATTTTGTATTTTTTTAAATAATTCCGTATTATTATCGTACTTTTTGTACCTAACATTTTTAAAAAATAATTTTTAATCGTAAATTTCTTTATATTTGTTTATCGAATATGTTTTTTTTAATTTTTGTGTTTCAAATACTTACTGTACTTTTTCGATCATCGTTTATCTTGTTACTACCAACCCGTGCCTGTTGCGCGTACATAAGAGTCACCGTAGCAAACGTTTGCATCTTTGTGCGCAAATATACGAGCGTTGCGCGGATCTTCTGTTATCCCAGGTTTAAAGTCTAAAACTTGGCTTATTTTCAAACCGGCAAACGCGTCATTAGTTACGAAGATTTCCGGCCCGAAGCGGACGAGCAATTATCCTGGCTGGTCTTTAGAGGTGCGGAGAGTGCCAGGAGGGAGAAAATCCTCGCACCATGTTAAAAGCAGACATTACGCTGTTGGACTCGTGACCAAAAGGACGAGAAGGAGGCGCACGTGCACACGCGTGTTATATCATATACAGGGTGAATCACATAAAATGTCGCACAGCGAATTCTGAGGTAGATGAGGCCATTACAAACAAAAGTTGCAAATATACATTATGGATATTGTCAATAGTTTACGAGATATAAATATTTAAAGTTGGTCCAATCAGAGCGCGCCGAGAAGCGTTGAAGCCGCCCACCTCCACCCTAGCCGTAGATATAGCATAGATTAGGGCGTTACATTCGGATTTGCAAAATTCAGAGCAGTCAATTTTATTGATTGCATTAGTACGCAGTCATTTTTTGTTGGCGGTCATTGGTTGCTCTGAATTTTGCCCAGCGTGGCAATTAGCGTTGAAGCTTGAACTTTTGTTTGTTATGGACTCATCTACCTCAAAATTCGCTGTGGGACACTTTATGTGATTCTCTCTGTATATGCGTGTGTATATATATATATATATATATATATATATATTACACATACATACACGTGTAAATGTAGACAAAGATGGTATATAGGCATAGCTTTAATATTATAAGTACAAGCTTGCCTCGAAGGTGTACGCAGAGGGTTTCATGCACGTCTTCCAACAAAATTAACGATCGGGCAAAACCGGTGTGTGTGCACCAAGGTGGATTGTGTTCCACGGTCACTACGTACACGTCCCATGCCATGGAACTCGAGTTTCGCGCAAGAGTATCCTGGACACAACACCAGGTCCCACTATAATTAACATATATCTGTAGAATCGTCGTTGGTATACCGCAACTTGGACGCGATGCAAAACTTCTCGTGGTGTACACACCGCTACGATACACAATACATTGTGTATCGTGTCATCTGTAGCTGAGAGACATAACAGCATCCTTCGAAGTATCATAGTTCTCGTTTATTTATTAATTTGTTTTTATTACTTCAACTCTATCCTACGAAGACATATACGTATGACTAAAAACACATCGAACAAATTGAAGTTTTTCCACGACCTTTCGCGGAGTTTCTACTAAATCGAGTTTGTTCTATGATTTGTGATAAAGATGTTTTTATGACGCGATCACACGCTTTTGGCACTTGTCGCAAACTTCAAATCTTTACAAACGTGCGAGTTCACACAAACGTGTCAATGCGTCGCAAGTGCTTGCGGCAATTGTCTTTGATTTGTGACAAAAAACCGACACTCATGGATCGACAAGCTCGTGGAAACCTACGCAAACCAAGCCAAACACTCTATAGACGCGTTTGAATTTGTGAGGGCTTGTTGAGATTTGCCAAGTGTGCGGTTGCGGCTTTAAGTTCCCTTGGGAGCCCGTAAGTTTTTTTATGTAGGTAAATATATCAGGAGCTCAAAGCTTGTCGCGATACGTCAATGAAAAAAACTGGAAAACCCGGAAAAATCACTTTTTCCACCTGTTTGTTATCATTTTCATATTTATTCTCAGCAGCTGTAATAAGAGTGGAAGAAACGTAAACATTCGTCAAGCGTTGAGAAAAGTTTAAGAGACGAAAATAGATTTTATTTTGTATAATAATTTGAGATCGTATCTTCGTTCCAAATTTTATTCTCTTTTGCAACAAAAGTTTAAAAACCATTTGCATCGCCACATAGAAATAAATGCATATAAAATTTGGTTTATTCTCTACAAAAAAAAGGTGTCTAACACCCGTATTCATAGTCGCTCCTTGAGGAATAAGGCGTCCTTATTCCTCACTTCGCGTTTCATAAACGTTCCTTGCCCAAACGAGCCACCTTATTGCCTTCCTTATTTTATTCATAGTCCTTCCTTGAGGAACAAGAATCCCTCATTTCGCATTTCATAGACCTTCCTCGACAGAACAAGGAGCCTTATTGGCCTCCTTCTTTCAAGGGAGGTGTCTAGCTTCCTTGAGGAAGCCTTCGGCACTGTGATTGACTGTTTCGTTTCATACAGCCAACGCTTGCGCTTGGCGTCGATGCAATTGTGACCTATATAACGCAGAGATGACAGCCAGTCTACAAGTTAACCTTAAAAACAATTAAAAATGGAGCGCGTAAACAGTTTCGAAACATATCCTTTTCGGAAAAATGTGTAGTATTTTCGCAATTCATTTGTTTATTTGACTCCAATCCCACTCCAAACATAAAATGAAAATTCTGAAGCGATACGTGAAGTAAGTAGCAAACATCATCAAATGCTTTCGCCACCAGCGGGTTACTAATATCCCTATAATACCGCTCCCTTCTCGGAGGAAGGCTTGAGGCTTCTCTATGAAACAAGGGGGCCTCGAAGATTTAAGGAATCCTCGACAGAGGTGTCCTTAATTCTCAAGGTAAGGTTCGACTATGAATACGGACATAATTGTATTAATAGCAACCGCTATTTTCCCGTAAAATGCGTATTATTTTTCCGATTCACTTTTGGTTTCGCGTCAAACATAAAAGAAAATTTCATAAGCACTACGTGAAATGAGTAGCAGACATTTTAAAATGCTTTCGCCACCAGCGGGTCACTAAAATCCCTATAATACCGCTCCATTCTCGGAGGAAGGCTTGAGGCTTCTCTATGAAACAAGGGGGCCTCGAAGATTTAAGGCGTCCTCGACGGAGGCGTCCTTAATGTTCAAGGTAAGGAACGACTATGAATACGGGTGTATATGTTTGTCGGAGTCGGCGCTAGATGGCGGGAAATCTCGATTCGAACATTTTTCGGACCGAAATTTGTCGTCCCAAATTACAAGATTCTCGAATTTGAGTAAAATCCGAGATGGTCGTTGGAAAACTCTTCAATTTCATCCGTTCTTAGTTACGTATATATACATACACACATTGTTATGCTACATCTGGAACTCACGTATTGCAAATAACGATAATCATCTGTGTTTCGACCGTGTGTGCCGTTCGAAAGAGAAGATTTCATTGCAATTTAGCGACGGAGCGTGCAGGACTTTGCACTTTGGCCCATGCGTCTCGGCGACCGAGCGAAGACACTCGCGCGAAAGGTACGCTTTGTGAATTCTTTCGTTTTTGTTAGTACGTGCATCACGTGCTTCTGACCCCCTCACTTCACCACTCTCTCTCTCTCTCTATCTATCTATATTTAGAGACGTCGCCAAATTTCGCTAGTTTGCCGCTACTCGTAAATTTATTGGTCATAAGATAATTAACAAAAAGACGATTAATCGCGCGATACACCAGAAACAATTTTGCACGGGATAAATATTGAATTCGTCGTAGATTCACGCGTGTAGTCGAATCAAACTGAACGGTATAAATTTTGATCGACGGTAAAGCTTCTTTATTGAGAACGAAGGGGAGACTACTGCCGGAAAGAAGGTTCTCGAGGCGTGGTTCTCTATAAATCAAAACGATTTTCTGCGGGTACCCGTGTAAAACGAATCGGATCGGAGGATCGAGTCGTGCGCGGCTATGATTGCTACAATGTATCACAAGATGCTGACAGCGAGACCGTATACGAAAAAACAATGGGCCGCGTTTTCGTGCTCCGCACGACTTCGATAATCGCATCACGCTTTCCCTCCGGGAAGGTGATCTCGCGCCGAGAGAGGACCCGTTTCAAGGGTTTTTGTTCGTTTCGATCGTTTCGTTCTATCGTCGCGCGCGGTGTTACGCGATTTCGATTTTCTTCGTCGATTCGAAACCCATTAAAACGAATTCAACGTGATCGATTTACCACGTGAATACGAGAAACAGCAGCGAAGATTTTATCGTAGCGTTGCGACGATGTTTTCCTCGATTAAACAAAAAAGTGTCCAATAAAAACGTAATTGAGGAAGAAAAAAATGCAATTATCTTTTGACCATCGAAAAAAGAAACTATATCGTTGAGTTAACTGTACTTCCTCGTTTAATATCTTGCCTCGAGTTAAAACAATTATGTACGAACGCGACGAATTTAAAGAGAACGTGAAAAATCTTGAACGTCGCCAGTGGCGAGTTTGCAAGCTGAACCCCAAAGCGTTAATACGGCGCAGCGTATTAAGTGCGTAATAAGCGTTTACGTGTGACCGAGAGGAGTCGCAAGCCGCAGTGTGACCCACTACCCGGATGAATAACGATTCTGCACCGAGAGTAGCGGTATACCAATGGAGCAAAGAGTACATAGGACGCGTGTACAACCTCAGCTCGCTCGGCGGTCTTCTTCTTAGACTCTCGGTCGTGGCTCGTCCGTGACTCGTCCTACTCGTCGGACATGACGAGATAAGAAGAGCGACGCTAAGAGCATAAGCTTCTCGCTGCGGGCGCTCTCGCTCACACTCGGCGAGACGCGCGTGCGCGCGCGCGCCGGCTTGCTTTTCTCGGTAAACAATTAGACGGCGGCCGCGGCCTGGCCCAGATGTTGCAACTACCGTTGTCCCCCCGGCGAGATGCGCGAATGCGTACACCCGAAGCGAAGAAACGATCCCGTCTCCCAAGAGTTATGAACGCGATCATCGCGTTCGCGTTCATGCGATAGCTCTCTTAAGATGGCTTATAAGCTATGTACAACTCCCTCTCCGAGAGGATATAACATCACTTTTATAAATCAACGTCGGGAGGAAGCTCGATCCCTCCTCGGCTCGCTTCACCTTCTTCTCATCGTTCTTTTTTTCTTTCCTTTTATCGCATTTTATTGTCTTTCTTTTTTCATTCTTTCTCGTTTCGAACTAATCATATTTCATTCAATCGAATTTCATACATCCTTGTCTCTTCCTGGGGAAATTGATTCACCGACGTACCGCCCTAACCACAAATCGTTCCTCGCGTTCGCCGCGCATACATGTATATACGTACACACGATTTTGTATCGTACAACCGATATACAGTCTTGTAGCGATATTTACATCGAAAACATTGGCAATTCGTATCGAAATACATATATATAAACATAACCCATATAGACCGATTGCATTATTCCATCGGGGCGAAAGGATATCCACTAAATTGGTGTCTGAATTGAATTGGCACGGAGGCACGAACCACGAGAATGCAAATATATGCGAAGCGAGGGAAGGGAAGTGATCGATGACTAGAGCGTAACAATAGAACCTCTGTAATGGAACATATAACTTCGGTTGCGCGTGTTGTCTCGCTAGGGTCAAAATGTATGTACACAATACGCCGTATGGAATTATTCGCATGATGGATAGACGGTATTTTGTATCGAGATAGCGAAAGTACTAATGTTACTTTCAGTCGCGATTCAAAGGGCAGTATGCAAACGGTTATACATAGAGCGATCTCGATGCATCCCCGCAACGAGAATATTTGTTTTGGCTTGATATAGATAGAATCGAGATAGGGAGTGTGGAAAGAGTCATCGACTTCTCCGGGTCATGGACGAAGGAATAAACAGTCTTTACCGATCTATTCTCGAATGCACCTGAAAAATCGGCCGACACATCCGCCCGCTTCTCTATTTATATTTATATATATATATATATATATATATATATATATTCATGAAGTATCGGGGTGGTCCAGCAGCGTAGGTTATTTATCGTATATATGCGCGCATACGGTTTATACCGTGCCACTGCACACGCCTCTTGCCCCCAATGTTCTCCAAATTTTTATTACGCCTCTCATAATGATATGCCTGTATATATGGATAAATATTATTGGCGTGGTAGGCGCGCTGGTAAGCTCAAGTTTTCGCTCGATTAGCAGCGTTGGCGTACGGAGACCGAGTGTATGTTGAAGAGAAAGAGGAGAGATTCGAGAATGAAGAATCGGGCTGTTAGAACGCTTTCTTCCTTGATCTACGTTCGCATTAGCGCTCTAATGTTCGTTACACGCGTTGCCAAGAAGGATGCTGTACAACGGCAGTACCATAAGGCGACGCAAGAAAGCACGGTATTGTTCGCCTTGCGATACACGTGGGGACTCAGCCTCGCCCCGTAAAACAAGCCTCGTGCAACTTTCTCGATGTGTACTTAATGTACAATGACCGCGATGGACCCGAACTAAAAAATAAAAAAAAAAACAAAGATATGAAAAAAATAAACTAAAAACATTTCCCGGAAACGATCGTGACTCTTTGATAACTCGGTGAGCACGTAGCGAAGCCACGTTAGCGATCAAATAACATTCTTAGCGAGAGATAGATAATACGCCTGGTTATATCGCGGGCTCAAGTACTCGTGGCGTTTCTTTGTTCGATTCTTGGATCTAAACAGATGTACGGCTGTCAGATGTGGACACGAAGAATAAATCTGAGAATAGAAACTGCGCAGGAGCCATTCGGGAAACGGTACACGGGCGATACTTCGCGTTCCGACGTGTCGCAATTTTTCGTTTCGAGGATCTCTGGATGAAGAGATACTACGGATAAGTTTGGAACAAAATGAATCAACGGGTTAATCAAAGTATTGTCCATCGGTGATTACTGCCTTTTCCCACCTCTCAGGCAATTTTCGAATTCCATCTCGAATTCCATTCTCAAGTTAGAAGCCAATTTTGTATTTCTGCAAAAGAAATGAATCGGTGACCTGCCAGATCGTGCTGCATCCGTGGGAACAACCAGTAATCAGAAGGAGCAATGTCGACGAATACAGCGGGTACGGTAAAATCAGGGATGGTAGATGACTCTCAAGCTCCTCTCGTACCAGCCTAACCAAATTCACTAAATCATGAGTGGTCAACCTTTTCAGCAGCCGGGCCAAATTTCATAAATAATGTTTCACGTCGAGCCGCTCACGTAATTTTCCTTTTTCTCTTTTTTTAGAGATAGAGTTCAGAAATTCGGGCAAATAGCATAGCAAAGCTACTCTCGGACGCGACTTGCCCGCAATTTCCGTAATTTATCGGGCAATTTCTTTCGGTCGGAAAGTAACATTCGCGTACTTTTCGGTATGACAATGTACTTTGTCTCATACCCCGTAGGGCAGGTTAATATTCTCATATCCGTACTCGAATTCTCGTACGTCTACCATCCCTAGGTAAAATATCCCAATATTTTTTTACGGCGTTTCCGACATGAGGCCTAGCGTTATTACGCAGAAGAATAATTTTGTTGTCTTTGCTCGTATTCCGGCTGTTATTCGTCGTAATGCTCGGCTCTAACGAATCAATTGTAAACTATACCGATCGCCCGTAAGAGAATCGCTAGGTTGTAGCAACTCAAATTTGTTTGGCTGCCCAGTACGAACACTTGTCTTCAGCGCTGAAATCACCATTCTTGAAACGTCGAAAAGATTCCCTACATTATTTATCAGTTGGAGTATTGTCACCATAAACCTCCACAACCATTCGATGTGATTCAGCAGCACTTTTCTTCCAACTAAAGCAGAAAACTAAAACCTCCCGCAAATGCTATTTAGTTAACACAAAATTTGACATATTCGACACAGTACAAAACAAGGGTTTTGAATGAAACTCAAAGCGTTATGAACTGAATATTATGGTCAGATGTCTAAACTCGCTGAAACCGCGGAAGCCAGCTGTCACTATGAAATATTCATATCAACCAGCGCCATCTTTTGCAAACGGATTGAACTAATTTGTACTACCAATATCCCTGACAAAATCAAGCGCGTTTTAACCACGTTTCGTTATACGCTTTACCACGTTTCAAGTACGTACCAAGCATGTTTCGAAACACGCTAAATCATGTGACAAGCAAGTGAATTCGAACGCAACCACGTTTCAGATACACACTATACTGCGTACCAAGCGCGTTTCAGAACGCGCTTTGTCCTCTCTTTACCACGTATGCGGTATGCGTTTTGCATATAGTATTTTGATCGGAAACAAGCTTGTCACACGCTTGTTACGCGCTTTATTGCCATTTCGTACTACTTACTTTTAAATAACAATCATCTCCGAGATAATATTGTAATAAAACACTAATATAATGAGCTGTTTATGAGAACATAAATATAATGAGCCGTAAATAGAAATACATATATCTGATTGTAAGATGGACGTGAACCATAGGGACTACATCTTTTTCGGGATAGTGGATTGATTCGCAATTTTCATCACGGTTAAGAGATTGATTTTTTCGGCAAAGCGCCCGTGTTTATAATCGCAGTGGGACGTCGCTTCAACCGTGTGACGAAGCGCGGTTGAAACACGCTATTCTGCAGTCAAAGTCCGTGTCGACGGTACGCGAAAAAGAACGTTTCAACTGTGTAACGAAACGCGGTTGAAACGCACTATTCTGTGAGAGAAGTCCGGATCGACCGCGCGCGAAAAAGTACGTTTCAACCGTGTAACGCGAAATGCGGTTTAAACGCGTTATTCTGCAGCCAAAGTCTGTATCGACGGTCCGCGAAAATGTACGTTTCAACTGTGTGACGAAACGCGGTTGGAACGCGCTATTCTGCAGCTACAGTATGTTTTAAGTGCGTTCCCTCAACGAAACGGACTTGGTACACACTCGAAACGTACTTATCCGTGAAGGTTTTTTGTCAGGGAACTTGATCGTACCTTGGTCTTTGGAACATCTCTCGATAAAAAGATGATACGCGCAAAATATTAAGTAGAGGACAAAGAAATCCATTATTTTGAATGCAAAATTTGGACGCAAATGGTTTAAAACTGTTTTATGATCGATCTTTAGGTCGTGGGCAATGTGACGACTGCTAACACGTCGGTCAACTTCGATTATTTCTGTTATTTTAGCGACATTTTCGACCATGGGCCTACCTGTGCGAGGTGCATCTTTGACATCAAAAATACCCGAACGAAATCGACGAAACAAAAATAGCGCGTGATTCGTTGTTACAGTATCGGGACCATAAGCACCATTCTCAATTTCAGCTGCCTGGCTTGCATTTTCGCCTTTATCAAAGAAAAACTGTAAAATGGGTCGGATTTTCTCTTTGTTGAGTTTCATTTTTAACACCCTGTAACTCGCGTCTCAATGGACCAAACAAAAAACAATAAGCAATTGTTGCAGTTGTTAGATGCCATGAAATTTGGTTGGCGGATGTCCCGCACCGAATGCGAGGCGCGCGAAGATCGCGGTCGAGCGAGAGTGCACACGACGGGAGTCCGCTGCCGGCATTAGGAAAGGCAACACCTGCGTATAGTTCATTTTTGTATTCATTGTTTTAAATAAATATCATTTTCTATCCAACGCGCCTTACGTGAGTCATCCGACAAAAGGAGAGTTTCATTATTTTATATTGACTCCCCATATATCCTACACAGTGTGGAATGTCACCTTTCCAACGAGCATAAACCTGAAATTGTATGATTGATACTTTACGAGATATCGATCACTACCGCCATCTACCAAAGAAATAATGGATTTCTTTTTTCCCAACTTAATATATTCGGCTGAAAAAATTATTAAACGGTTGGGATATCTTGTTACTCACCATATGCTCTGTAGCCTTCTCCTCGAGCTCGGATCTCGTCCAGTCCACGCGAAAACTGAGAGGTTGAAGCCGTGATTCCATTTCGCGAAGCCACTTCCTCAAGCACTTGACCTCGTGGTCGAAATCTGTTCTCAGACAAAAGTTCGGTCGTACGGAGTTTAGAATGGAAGAAATCGTTTTGCCCGACGGTCGATCGGGATACCGTCCGATTCGAGCTACTCTTCCAGCGTAGGTTATACAGAGTTCTTTAAGACCGCGATCGGCAAACTCTTCAACGTCACGGGTTAACTTCCCGACATTATTTTCTACGTGACACGAATAATCGAATTACCTGCGGAAACGTCCTGTTGATCGGACATTGGTTGTATCACCGGTGCCATTATCTGTTCGACCAGTTCCCATTTGGCGTTTAGATGATCGACCCGCCACGCAACTTCATCTTTGAGAGACGGTGCTCGAGATACCAGTTTTCCAGCCTGCTCGTTAAACAGTCTCCTTCTGTACGCCTTACGCCGCAGCTCCTCCATGTGAGCCTGAAGAACGCGAATCGTAATTAGCAGTGGTTTCTTAGTCAAGTCCACGATCGTGTAATCACAAATAAACGTGACATTCTCGGGATATTATGTTTACTTACAGCGCGAAGACTCTTGTCCAATAAATTCTCTTCCTTCGAATAAACCATCTCTTGCAAAAGTCCGAGCCAAGAATAGAGCTCCGAAAATTGGCAGCTAACTTCCTTCAAGCCCCAGGATAGAGTCGATACGTCTCCCTCGTCCCATACGAGTTCTCCATTGGCTTCCTGTTTCGAGAACTTCTTTAATTACCGGCTTTAACCTGTATAGTCGATGATACAGCATCACTCTACTACCTTGCAGCTATCAATTAAATCGGTGTCCATGATATAATTGTAATTAGAACGTATTGCTGCCCAGAAATCATCTCTGCAATCATCACGGCTACCCCAACTATTGCGCTGACAATGTTCCTGTTTTGGTTCTTTCCTATAACGGGTGTGTTTAAAAATCGAAATAATGATTAGTTATTTTTCTTGCCTTTATGAACGTAACTAAAAATGTTCAAATTATTCAAAATTTCAAGTATAACCCCTCCGCCATTTTTTCCAAATTTTGGGTCAACCGACTCAAACCTTGTTTTATTCGTCAAGAAATTTATGGTTTCCTGCTTAATCGATCCGAAACTTTAATCTCGAAAAATGAGCAATTTTATAAAATGTTATTTTCTTCTCGAACACTTGAAATTGATATTGTTTACGACTATATTGCAGGATTATAGAGAGTACAAAATAGTATACAAATTTGTCGTCGGTATCTTTCGTCCAAAGTAAAAAAGAGCTACGCTCGATAATAAATATTTCGAGGTAAAAAAATAAAAAGACGTAGATTTATAATTTCCTCACCGGAAGAGACAGAGAGAAAGAGACTTGGTTAAGTGTACAGGCTCTACGTGAGATTATGATACCGGAGCGTTCCACCTTAATCATAATTATCCATGACCGAACAGGTCGAGAAGTCGTACCTTTTTTTCGTGAGACTGTTGTATGGTCGGTCTACTCTCATCCTCGCTTGCTCAGATCCCTCTAGACTATCGCTAGAGCGCTGCAGCGAGGAGCACGAGAAACTCATCTTCATTGCTTTGGAAGGGCCTGAAACTGGAAATATTATTTCTCCAATATCGATCGTATCTATCGATAACAATAATGGCAATTCTCTCATCGCCTTTCACGAATTACCCGGCTGTATCACGATGTACCGATTATATTTTCACACGACGCTCTTAGCAACGAGTGTTTATCGCGCGATTATAAAAAGCTACATCTCACAATACTGCTTCTTGAATAAGTCATTGTTCGCAAACTAATTTAATTAATGCGACGGAGCAGTCGTTATTACATAACAGTCTCAAGCCATATACCGTTATTTAATGTGCGATAAACGGCACCAAGCGTCCCCTTTTAGTGTATATCACTATAGTAAACAGTCCAAACAAACGTGCTTTCGGCTCGGTTAGATAACTCAGGTTTGCCGATCCTTTAAGCCCAAGCTCATTAAGTACTTGCCTACGTAGTGTTAGTCACAGAGGTTGAACTTTCGTGTTCGCCAGGAATGGCCTATTTAAGGTTCGGTCTATTACCAGAACGTTAGGTCAGGTACAAGAGGTTAAGGATGTATAATTAAACCGCTCGGGTATATAATCGATTTCATAGCCAAACTTATCGTGTTTTATTTATTATTAAACCAGTGTGTACATAACAATACAGAAAATAGCTAAGGAAACGCAGAGAATACCAGTGCTCAAGCCTTATAGATTAATAGCAATAGGAATGTAGTTATTAACAAGTTTTCTAGCGACATAGTCAATTCGCAAATACATCATTGAACGATAAACAGTATTTTATCCCCATAATACACAAAACCATTTGAAATCGATATTAGCAAGATTTAGTTACAAGCATCACACCAAAAAAAAAAAGAAACAAAATTCATTCGACTTACGGTTGTTAATAATAATTCGTTCCATATTCAGTGTCCATGTACGTTATCCCGGTCGCGACATTTTAGGGTTTGTTGTTTCACCTGAAAGAAAATTGGCTCATTATTTAAATCGTCGATTAATCGTCGTATCATTACGATTTCATTATTCCATTGTCTCAGTGATAAACGATGCAAAATAGTACGACCCTAACAAACATAACGATCCTGTGCATTGAAATGGACAAATGCCTGGCTACCGTGTTACAAACCATGGGTAAACTATGAATAAACCGAGAGGAAATGCCTCAGACATGAGTGAGATACCTTTACGGAGAAATTCTCGTGAGACGATGATTCACAGGTAAAGTAGTCTTCGTCGAATAATTAAATAGTAACAGATGCAACAAGGAGGTAACGATCACCGCGTGGAGTCGAGATGCAACCGTACCGAAAAGCCATCGCACAGCTCTTAATCGTCTAATACTCGAATACGAGAATAGTGTGTTAGAGCGTGGACCGACTCGAAAAAGCCCGAGAGCGTGGTGCGTGCCCTAGGAATTCGAGCGCGAGCAAAAAGGAGACGGGGGATTCTATCTTTGAAAGCGACACTTGCCCCGTGGAACGCGACGAAACTGCAACGGGGCGTCCACGAATTCGCGTGAAACGACAGACATACCAGACCCAGCGGAAGAAGCCAACTCTCGCGTCTCTCCGTAAACTTTCGAGAAGAGACATACGACTCGATTGGCGAATAGAATGCAATTTTTTCTTCTTTTCAACCGGGAATTACGCTTTATCCTCGTTATCGTTGTCTCGGCTCTTTCCCCTATACAAATATAAATATATATATATAGATATACACACATAGATAAAATATATATAAGACGCATCTGCCGTCATAACTCGTTGGAAATAAACGTTACCGCAAAGGCTCCCCACGAAGCTCGCGAAAAGAAGATGAAGAAAAAAAAAAACTCGTACGAAATGACTTTTACCGTGGAGAGCTGTACGTGAAAATGCCATGGCGCTTCGCGAACGCGCGAGAATCGCGCATTTCTTCATCGAGGCATAAGACGGCTAAGGAACCGGCCTTCCTTGAACCCATTTTCGTCTCGGCGATGACGCTTCGACGATGTTAAAATATCTCGAGATCGAGCCGGACGTACGAGAACGTTGATCGAACGACGAATATCGGGAGATTGAGAGAACCGAAGGGCTCGCACTGTTGGAGGGTTGCTGCTGTTGGTGCTGCAGCACGCACGGAGGGAGCGTGACACACCTGTGCCCACCTCGCACATATACACAGAAACGAGAGACGGGAGAAAAAAAAATCACGGATATCGTCGTATCACGGATTGGACTTACGTCTCACTCTCAACGACCACTAGGGTCTGATCACTTCCTGGTGCACCATTGGATCCTCGTCGCCGTCAAACGACATAACCTTACACTCTCGACCGCCGCCAACCGAAGTTGTTACACGCAAAACAACTACTTCGGGCCCAGGTTTTTTCACGGGCGAAGCACACCGCCGCCGTGTGAGCTTCGGTGCACTGCGAGGAGAATTGCGCCTGCGTGTCGTCACGGACCACCATTGGACTCAGGCCTGCCAACTTACATCAGGCTGTGTCTGTACAGGCGAGCGAAGCGGGAACGTTTGGATGAATAACTGGAGAAAGGTCGGAGGTGTCGGGTCGAATCAAATATCATCCTCGAAATTCTGCACATTTTTTTAGTCATAGATCGTGTGAATGTTTGACAAATTTTAATCGAATCCATCTTTCAGTTTCTGTGATATTCGTGCGTTAATGTTGAATTATTTAACCTTGTTAGTATAGAAAAGTCGCTTTTTGATATTTAAATTTACTTTGAGAAAAATTGGCTAAATAAATGTGAAGAAAAAAGTTCCTGTATCAAGGGGGTGGATTTCGAGGGTGAAATGTCAAAAGTTGAAAACGATCCACTGTCTCGTTCGTAACATACCGTAAATAGAAAGGAAAATTCCGTTGGAGCACGTGGGGTCGATCGGGACAGAGTAGAATGGGCTTCTCTCTCCCGCACTCGACGCAGCCTCCTCCCTCCTCTACCCGCGCGCCATCTTGTCCATCCCCACCATTTAACGGATAGATGCGTTATCTTTTTAGTCCGTAGGGCGCTTCGAGACGTGTACTTTCGTACTATCAGTAAAAAATTAAGCTTCGGACAATCAAATTGCTAGATAACGTACCTAAGTAATACGTGGCGCGATAAATTGTTGAGAAACGACTTAATGGAAACACCTACAGGCATTAAAAACTAAGAAGAATCATATTTCGCAGTAACAGCACAGTTCTACAATTTAAAAATAAATTCAACCGTCAGTTTTGCATTTAATTCGAAAAAAAAAACTTGCTTACTCTTTTCAGCACTCCACAGAAACTCCTCATCAATTAAAAACCGGCACGTTCATTTCGAAATGCAATATCTATCGCCTTATCTAAAACGGAAAAAAAAAATTGTATATCGTACATGGTAAGAAAATCCAAATTACAATTTCCAATCAGTCAAGTAACAATAACAATTTAACAAAATGATTTTCTTTCTTCCACAGCGCATGTCAGATATATAAACCCGGAGGGTCGAGACAAGAAAGTAAATTCTCGTAATACTCGAGTCGAAAGATTAACTCGTACTCCATACGTGAATTCCAAATGCCCTCCAGTTCCATGCTCTACAATTGACCGCTGTTTCATTTCGCGCACGCGACTTCTCACTTTCTCACTCGTGCACGATAATAATCCTCGAGATATATTTTACGTATGGAGCTTTCACGTGGCTGATCGCCCCAAGGTCTTCACAATGTTACATCGAGCCTACGTAAAATCGCGTGGGCCCGCCAATGCACTTGCAGCATCCAGCGCCATCCACGCTCTCCCAACGAAACAATAATAAACAAGCTACGATCGAGAATCTCGCGAAGGAGCGTGTTAGAACGCGCGTGCGACACGCGCGCTCTCAATGTATCGAATTCCCATCGAGAACGAAAGGAAATTTTCGCACGATTCTCTTTTTGTCTCTGTTTTTTTTCTTCAACCACCGTTGGCTCATAAAAACCTACGACTCGCGCATTAATCTCGTTAAAAGAGCGGATGGCAAGCGTATTCGCGAAACGTACATTGCCCGCCAATCCGAGCACGAGTCAACCGGCATTTCCCCCTCTCTCTCGCTATATCTCCCAAAGTCTAATGAATAGCCGGCTAGATGGCGATCGCGCGGGGAAAGTCACAAAACGAAGCGTCGAGAGTCAACACCCGCACGCTTACCGAGTGTCTACACAACTGTATCCGCGTTACTACGTGAAACTTTTTTGTATCGTTCGCTCTTCGCACGTACCACCACCTGTCTCCCGATCAACGAACTTTTATCATCTTTTCTCTCTTTTCCAACGGAACAAAAGAGAACAAACGACGTTACAATAATTCGTTACGATATTTCCAGGTTATATCGGTGTTGTTTCGTCGCGACGTTCGTACGACTATTTCCGTGAGTGTTCGTCACCTCTCCGTAGCTGTACACGTACTGAGGCGCATCGTCGCTTATCCAAGAGTAATAACGCACGTGAATCTACGTTGTACCAGCGGGAGATGGTGCGTTTACTTCTTGTATACGCACAATCGCTCTCGCTCTGTGCACGATACGCAGCATCGACGTTCTCAATGGGCCCAGACTTTACAATCGTGCTTTACACACACATGTATATATAACGAGAGTAAACAGTACGTAGAAACTATAACACTGCAGGTACAGACTCGGATGTGTTGGTGTATTTGTCGTACCGGACTCGGGTACGACACAAGGTGTGTAAACAGTCTCCCTCGTATGTGGGACAGGCTGTAAAACTTCGGTCCTCGTACAATTTCTTTTTTTTTGTTTTTTTTTTCTTGTATTTCACGTGCAATAGTAACTACCACTGTCGCTCGATGGCACTCATCAACGGTAAAACACACACAGGCGTATCGGCCCAACAGTGCACGCCACCGTGTGTAAAGCGGGCAACGATAAAATTACACACTAGGAATATTTATCGTCGTTGGCCTCGTCAAACGGGGCCCACCATGGGTTCCAATGTACTGACTATATTTGCATACTTATGGGCTAATGCACCTCGAGTCGTCCAATACACTGCAGGAGAGTCGTAAACGTTTTTTTTATTTTCATTATTTTTTGTTTTAGTTATTTCATCCACCGAGTGATACGTGTGTGTACTAATCTTTTGTTTTCTCTTTGTTATCAGAATGTGTACTCGGCGAATAATAGATACGTGGATGATCTCGAGGATTCGATACGACTAAGAGGATATCGTAGAATCATCGATTAAACAAAATCCGTCGTTAGAACAGAAGGCGAGTTTTGACCGTAAACTGAGACGCTCGCGTTGGAAAACGTTGGAGAGAGAACTGCGCTAACCACGATTATTGTAAAATCTTCACCTTGATCGCCGGTGTCGAGTGACAGAGTGTGCAACTACGTATCCGGCCAGAATTTATTTGCACGCTCGTGCAACTTTTCCGACACTGAGGAGGAATTGTACTTTTATCGAGACTGGCGTATATACGCTTACGAGATAATTCACGTATCGCTTTCATGAAACTCTTTCGTACGGGATGATTGTGTGCGTGCTCGTAATACGCGCATACGTTTCTAATAATCATTACTTTTTTTTTCTTCTTTTTCTTTCGAAGCATATATTAGAGAAATGAGCGGCTCGAAGGTGGAGCGTGACCGCGGTTTATTCGCACGACGCCATTTTTTAACATCGGGACGCTTATGTTTCTACGCTTTGTTTCCATGGCGTGTATTTCTTACAAACTTGTTTATTCCGTACAAAAGCTTTAATGTATATTTATATAAAGTATATTATATACACGCTCGTATAACTTCGAATAAAATTATATCGGTAGAAATGTAATCGCAACGTCACGATCATCTCGCACGAATGCAGCCGAGACAGGGAACCATAACCCAATAAGTTCCACCGGCGAATTGCATCAGACTCGCGAGTTGTAGACAGAGCGACAGACCTGTAACAGTTTTAGATTTGTTATTCGTCGCGCGACAGGAAGATGGCGAATTAATTTCTTCGGGGAATTGGTCGAACGTTGAACGTACTTTGAATGAACGAGAAGGATAGAATTGCCAAACCAACGAGGGTAGAAAGAATTATGTGGGCTTTTCTAGCTGGTTGAACTCCCAGAGCGTCCTGCAACGCTGCGTCGATACTCACGGCCGAGCCCCCAACGCTAATTCCACCGAAGAAAGCGAACATCATGTGCTGGTTGTATCCAAAATTGCAGGAAAGACCTGTGAAAACGAACATGCGGTTATTTTATATCAAAATTTACTAATTTTTCGTCAGGTTTGTATTTTTATTATTCTTAACATTTACACAGTTTTTATAACGGGTGAAATCAAATTTGGTTCGAAAAGGCAATGTAGAATATAAAATTTAATTCTCTTTAAAAATTTAACAATATTCAAAATGGAGAGCATGGTAGAGCTTGTCCAGAAACAGCTTTATAAAAATACGGTTTGCGTTATCACAGTATCTTCGGATTGGCTGATGTAAAGATCCCGCTAAAGTGGATAAATAAAATTCTTCCTTGCTACAGGCAATTTAAAAAAATTGATATTTTGAAAAGTCATAATATGCTGAAGGTAGTTCTATCGTTTTATCGTTTTCTTAAGATTTTGTTGAAAATTTGGATATATCTTCTTTGATGTCATATGTACGTGTGTGATAATTTTTGGAAGGTTTTACCGCGCGGAAGTTGAGATATTTATTGGTGAAAATCAAAGTTTTCGGTAGTCTCTCATATGAGCGCGTGTTAAAAGTTGAATTTTCATTCATAAATATCTAAGCTTCTACTTGGTGAAGCCTTCTAAAACTTTGCATATATTTTTATGCAATATCAAAGAAGCTTTATTTAGTTTTTCAAAAAAATCTAAAGAAAAGAATTTTCGCAATTTTTGTAATTATACAGCAAGTACGTATTATCTTGGACGACCTTGAATTTGGAGTATGTTATTCTTTAGTCAATTTGCAACAATTTTTCTTTATTAACTTGAGCCCGCAAACCATTTTGTATGTGAGAAAAACTGAAAAACAATTTTTCGATTTTAATGCCACGATAGAACTACCTTAAGTAAAGAATAAAAATTCTCGCGTTTCAATTCATATTTTTTTTTATAAGCAAAAATAAAACATGAATTTAAAAATCCTATGACAAGTTCTAGATAATAGTATAATAGTAAACTGTATAAAATTGCAAGCATCTCGGCTTGGTGTTTATTCGCCTCATGGTTTCAAGAGTTAGTGTTACAGGTGACAAACGTTTCGGAAATGCAATCCATAATTTCTTCGGTACTGAGCAACAGATCGCGCTAAAATTTGAAGAGTATCTAGAGAATTATTAATGGCTAAAAAATTTGTTTCCCCAAAATATTTGCCATAATTCTCCAGATACCCTCATAATTTTAACGCAATCGGTTGCTCAGTGCCAGAGTAAATGCAGATTGTGTTTTCGAATTGCTCGTCAGATGTAACACTGTCTCTTAATATTTCAATATGAAATTTTTACAGAATATATTTTCGCGAAATAATAACAGCGAAAAAAACTATAACCATACAGTTGATTTTTTTTTCACATGTACAAAGGTAGGGAAAAGGCGTGCGAGATGATCCGTTGAGGTAAGATGATCCTCTCAATTGCGGTGAGACTGTGAGCGCCATCTAATCTTTTTCTCTTCTAAATTGAAGCTTTATTCATACCGATTGTTTTTAGCATATTCTTATTATTTGACTAGTTATTATAAAGATTTTTTACGTTTGATGTTCATTATAAAAGAATTTGTTATTTTAATGATTTTCAGAGATAATCCATTTTCGTTAAGGTAGTCCTATCGTTACAGCGTTTCCGTTAGATTTCACTGAAAATTTGCAGAAACGTTCTTTGATGTCATATGTTATGTGTGTAAAATTTCAGGGGCCTTTATCGACTCAAAAATCACGATATTTATTCTTGAAAATCGTCACTTTTCGCAATCTCCCATAAGAGCCCGTGTTAAATATCGCAACATTATACAACGAGTATCTCCGATCATTTGGTCGATGAAGCCTGTTGAAATTTTGCACACATTTTTATATGACATCAAAGAACCTTCGATTAGTTTTCATAACAAATCTTATGGAAAAAAAAATTCATGATTTTGTTTATTATATAACAAATAACCTTTCCGTAGGATCAATTTAAATTTTGAATATGTTGTTATTTAGTCGATTTGCAACAACTTTTCTTAATGAACTTTAACGCTTGGTCCACTTCCAATGTGAGAAAAAACGGAAATAAAATTTTAATCCCCCATCCAACGATAGGACTACCTCAAAATTATATTATACGTTTGATGTGTCAAATATTGATTGCAATTAGTATTTTTAAGACTGAATGATTAGCAAATCGGGCTTGGTTAAAGTCTAGTTCATTAAAATAAAGGTCTTCTAGCCTCAAAGTTCTCCAAATGTTTTAAGATTACGTGTTTAAAGACATTGTAAACTCTAACAAGGTATTGTTCTCATTTAACACCGCGAAAATCCGGGGGATCATCTTGTCCACGTCTTAGGGATCACCTGGAACACTGGGGTGTCTAAGATGATCCGTTGGAAGGTTTTATAAAAATGTAATAATAAACTAATGAAACATTAAAAATGGAATATTATAAATATGACAATAGCACGATTGATTAATTTTCCATGAGTAGTTGCTTTTACATCTGAATTCAGTTGAAAATCCTTTAAACGACGAGCATTTTCCCTTACGAGGATCATCTTGGACACATTTCACCGACATAACGTCTCAAAAAGTAATCGATACTTACCCAAAAGTACGAATCCACCGAGCCACGATGCACCACCGAACCACAAGCTTCTCCATCTCGCGGTGGTCGGTCTCCAATAAGCCGCTGCATTCGGCACCATCGTTCCCATTCCCGCTACCATCGACAATATCACTCCATCGGAAAGATTGGCATCATTAAAACGAGTCACCACCAAAGTTGGTAGAAGGAACCAGAGAAAAAGAGCACCAGCCTTGGTACCAACGCAGGCGACCGTTCCAAGCCAAAACTTAAAGTTTCGAAGGACCTGGAACTCCTGTTTCCAGCTGAAGATATTCGATCTGGCGGATGGAGCGACGAATAGTTCAAGATCGTCCTCGGTGTCTTGATAGTTGAAGGCGTTGTTACCTTGGGCGAAGAGAGAGGGTGGATCGTCCTTGCTGGTACCAGGTTCCTCCGTGAAAAGCGCAACGGGATTTGTCGACGTTCCTGGGCCCTGTGCATGACGAATATCGTCGGCGGTCACACGTGGAGACAATTCATTGTCCTCTTCGCTCAACAGGAGTGAGTACGGCGAAGCGTGAGAACGCAGAATCGGCGTACGAAGTGCCATCGTACCAAGAGCAGTCGGGGTGAAGATACACGCCATCATCAACAGACCCGTGTGCACTCCGGACTCGGAAAGTAGAGCCAGAGCGAAACCCGGCGTCAGAATCAAGCCGCCCGAGAGTGCTAGACTCTTCAAGGTCAGAGCCAGCCTCAAACGCTTCCTGAAGTGTCGGCGCAATACATTTTCGCTCTGCACAAGGATGAAACTCGTTCCTATTCCCATTACCGCCCCTGCACTTATTCCTGCCAGATAAGCTCCCACGCCGCCTGTCGCCAAATAACCGGAAGCCAGGAGACCGATCGACATCAAGGACACCCCGATCAGCCCTATCAGGCGTGGTACAGAAGCCAGGCCGACGATTATTCTCGTCCATGGATCTGTACCGAGAGCGACGTATTTCACTTGCCTTCTTCCACCATGCCCTTCCCAGCTTCAAACGAATTATACATTTATATGTACAAGGTCGTTTGAATTGAGCAGCGATTTATCGCGTTTTAATGCTAAGAGGCATAACAAGCATCAAGGTTGTTCGAAATACCATATCTTTTTTCAAATTGTCGCCCAAATTTTGTTTTCTTGTGAAATTTAATATTTTTATCAAAAATCGATCTGGACATTGTGTAACAAATTTCTACATCAATGACCCAGTAAGTTCTGGAATAATCGGACTCGCCCTATCCAAGAATAACTCTTTTCGTTAAGATGGATTATTGATTACGACACAATTTGAAAAAAAAAACATGGTTATTTTTAACGGTCCTCAAAGTTTGCATATATCTCGTTAATATTTCATGTCACCTGCTATGCTACAGAACGCCGTGAAGAGTATAGGCGTGAGTGCAATTTCTTCCGTCCACATGTCAAAATCTCCATCGGTTCTTGCCAGATAGCCAAGAACGACACCGTACATGGACGATATACTCGGCACGGTCATCTGCGTTACGAAACAATTCGTAATGTGAGTCAACGGATCGAGGAAAGAGAAATAATAATTTCCATAAACGGACTTCGTACCGTACGAGAGTCCAGTGTCAAGAATTTCAGAATAATGAGGACGATAATAATAATAATAGATGACACGAGAGAAAGAATCCTATCTCTATTGTCACTCGTGCAAACGTCAGATGCGACGTGTACATTTTCGATACCTGAATGGCCATGACACCAACTAGAACGATCCATGAATAACCACCGTCGGGAAGGGTCGGACCCAGTTCCGGCATCGAAGTTATAACTCCATCCAACCGTAGGCGTCCACCGTGTGCCATCTTACGAAAAACTCGTGGTATCGCAATTCTGAATTTTTGCGCTTTAATTTCCCTCGTGAATAAACAAAAAAAAAGTAAACGCTTCGACGTTCTGCTTGGCGTCCCGCACAATGATCGAGTTGCGCCGAGGGTACAATAACGATACGAACCCACGTCGACACAGCTAGGGTATCTAATCTCATCTGAAAGGAGTCAACACGATAGCTATACGTAGATAAGAAAGTATGAAAAAAATTATTCTACATTGTACGAAGCATCGGCTGGATATTTTTGTTCAAATCCGTCATCCCGACGATGCGAAGCGAAGCTACTTGTCCGACAAAGCGGATCAATGAATATCGTTTAAATATCGAAATTTTATAAGAGATATCGAAATTACATATTTATTGATAAGCGTATATTATTCTCGGAACAAGTGGCGGTTTCTTATAAAATATATACACTAGTCGATTTAATTGCGATAACGGAGCTTACTTCGAGGACTATCCTGTAAACATAAATACTCGTAAAATAATTATACCTAGAGAATAATCACGTTCTCGTCATTCACAGCGAAGAAATAGTAATCTTTGTATATTTAGAAGAAAAATCTAGCACATATTACGCACGCATACGTACATACCACGTTAATGTATATATTATTATTCTTCTATCTCAATAAGCAGCGCTAATCGCATCTGGACCCTAACTTATTCTCAATTATCGAATAGATCACGGTTGCGAGCCGTTCGCATAAATTCGCTCGGGCTCCGTAAAGCGGCTCGTCCCGCTCGAAAAATAAATGGAGTAAAACTGTTTCATCGGTAGATTCAACGTTTCGATAATCGAATACGTTTTCCATTATTATCATAACATTAGCGTAGAGTTTCGTATGTGAGTGTGGAAAGCGTGAATAATTTTGTTTCTTTTTTTCTTTTTCTTTTTTACGCCTCGTTCTCTCTGGTTTCGCCCGTCGCTATGGAAGTGTATCTCACTCTCCGATTCACCGACTCTATGACCGGTCCCAATTTTTTCTTCAACTCCTCGCGCTGAACGTAGATCAACGCGCAGATGAGAGCAACGAGGAGCAGTGAAAGTACCGTTATTGCCGCTATACTTCCCCGTTGGCCATTCGACGCGCCGAGTTTCGATGGACAATTCTTCGTCTCCTGAAACGCTCGCTGCTGTTGTTCTCCATCTACGATTGCGACAAAAAGAAAAATCGGTTTGATATTTCGCTATTGCGAATTCGAAATTTCCTCCCGGTCGGGGAAATGAATATTTATACTCACGTTCTCGGCATCGCAGAATATTTTTATTTCTGACCGTTATCTTCGTCTTTTTCATCCACTTGATAAACGGATTCAATTTACAAGAGCACTCGAAGGGATTGCCGGTGAGATCGATCGTGACCGATTGATTGTGTTTGGCAAACGTGTCGAGCGTTCTCAGATCTCGATCCATCACTCGAGTGAAATTGTTTCTTTGAAGATCGAGGAATCGCAAATTGTGGAGACACGATAAATTGAAATGGAGGGCTGTTAGGGCGTTGTCACCAAGATGCAAATCCAATAGATTCGGCAAATCGCAGAATACGTTCGCGTCCCGAAACTCCGATATCTCGTTCTGTTCCAGGTGAAGCTTGATCAGCTGAGTCAAATTGCTGAAAGACATTGATTTTCTTAATTATATAACATTTCCGACTCGACGTAGATGAATGCACGGAAAGAATTTTTAAGTAATTTTTACTACGAAATCACAGTAACTGAATGACAAATGTGCAATTCTTCAGGTTTTTAGGAAATAAATTATACATTTTAATGGAAATGAGTAAAAATGTACCGTTGCGTGACAAAAAATTAAAATATTTTTAAGAATTTTTACTGAAATTAACAGTAAATTTTCGTGAAACGTAAACATTACTACAATAAGTTGAAAAAAGCGCTGATACGAATGAAAGTATACGGTGGACATTGACAAATTTGCGTGTTTGTCTTGAAAATTTAAAAAAGGAAGTCAATTTTTTCCGTGTGTTCACCAGAATTTTTACGTTCTTCACAATAAAATCATTTAGAGCTAGATCGCCTGGCCGTAATCCGTGAGCTCTGTGTACCGCGCATAAAAATTATGCTACGTGCTAAAATTTGTACATGCCTGAAAGTAAAATATTTGAAACTAGTGTAAATTTTTAACCGTTTGCACATTTATCACCGGGTTCAAGTTTTTAATATAATTTCTACCGAGATTTCACCGCAAAAATTAATAAGAAATTCTCTCCATGTGTACAATTTTAAGAAATTATATAATACCTATTGACAAAAATATCGTGAAGAGCGGCAGCGAGATCGGTCGGTCTCGAGGTCCAACTGGTGTCTCTCCTTGGTCCATCCTCAAAAGCGTCGGTCAAGTGAAGTTCGAGTAGCGAGACGAAATTTGAAAAAACCCTCGGATGATCGGTGCCCAACGATAATTCGTTGAAATCGAGAATGAGTCTCTCAACGTTCTGAACGTGATGATACGTCTTGCCGTGTATCTCGCGTATTTTGTTGCTCGACATATCGATGACACGAAGACTCGGTATGCGATCGAGAGTGCCGAATACATTCCATGGCAATCTCTCAAGATTATTACCCGTGAATATAAGAACCTCCGTAGAATTTGGAAGATGACTAAGGGGCGTTGTGTCCGTAAATTGAGAATTTGTGCAATTAACGACGTATTGATGTCGACCGTTGTAACAAGCTTTCTGGCAGTAGCAACGATTTTTGAAAAAAGGTCCGCAATTCGCCCTCGATGATTCTGGTGTCTCTAGGCTGTGCCAGTTGTTATCGACGCACAAAGTCTCATCGTCGTAACAGCGAGCATTCGGTATCGCCACAAGAATTAACAGCAACGAGGCTGTACTTAAGCCGGTCCAAATAGGCCACATCTTTCTTACCCTGCAAAAGAAAACAACAAATCCATAAGTATAACGTATAAAAACGAAAGCAAAGGGAAAGTTGTGCCAGCGTCCTGAGGATATCCCTCTCGACGCACGTACGCGAGAGTAAATACACGTTTGACTCAAAATCTTGATGTGAACGCTAAAAATTCTCACGAAAATTGCTGAGAAAGATGAAAAATAAATAAGAAAAAAAAACCATCTATTTAAATACACGAGGGCGTGCGAGTATACGGGTCGGCGATACAACATGGAAAAAAAGGAAGCAAACCGGTTTCGAACTGTCCACCTTTGTACAAGGGTTCTCTCTGAGATCTCTTTCTCTTCGTGGACCGTTCGATGAGTCACGAGAAATACTCTCTCGTCGGATCGCAGCAGCGGCGAACGTCCTCGCTCATCCACGAAACGAAAACCGAGATAGAAATTTAATAATATATATATATTTCTTATTGCTTGAAACCCAAGCATGAACACACTGAATCGAGCAACAGGTGCTGACAAATAAATCCAACGTGATATTATCGACGCATCTATCGTAAAATCAAGTCTCAAATCCAATCCAGAATCATGACACTTTTTCGCGACACTGATTTATCAATTAACGGTTAAAAGACATTCGGAAATTTCATTTAGGAAAATAAAACCGGATGTGACAGAAGGATCGTTCGAACGCGCCTGAATTATTTTCCCAAGACGCCGACCGTTTTCTACACAAACTCTCGCCCAAGCGCATACACACACAAGCGCAATCTTTTGTGTATCGAAGAGGATCTCGGGTGTAGACAGTGCGACTAAAAGAGATGAGAATACCGAGAGCGTCGTTGGAAGTAAACCCACGCTTCTTTATCTCGAAACAGGTGAGATCCTCTTAGAAATTCTCGAGCCAACGCGGATTTTCTACGGTCTATTTTCTTCCAAGGTGCACTTTATCAAAGAAGAGAAAAGAATATATTCCACATAACTCACATAGCGGTGTATGAAACCGGTAATCTTCGACTGGCGTCGCTCGTGATAATGGCACAACAGTAATGTTTAATTCCAAAAAGAAAAATGATCGTAAGATTCGTCACGAAGCTACATAGTTTGGTTGTACGAGCGGAGAATATTTCCCGACGATTATATCGAGTTTGTGACAACCGTGTGTGTCACGTGGAAACAGTCACAAGTGAACAAAACACACACAGGAAACCGATCCACCGATTCCTCGTAGGAAGGAAGAATAGCGGAGGGCTTAGAGAGAGCCGATTCGCGTCACGGGATAGACAAAGAGAAACTAAAGGGAAAAAATTGAAATGTATCAGGTGATGTAGATGACGATCACGGAGCGAACGATGTAGGAAGCCAGCATTGCGCAATTTTTGTGATGCCCTTCGGAGTGCGAACGGTGATGAAAAAAATAAAAAACGTGACAGGAATTTTATAACGTCGTACGTGAACGGCGACGATTTCACTCGTTGCGGCGATTGTCGTGTGTCCGGTCGATGGTCAACCACGATGTTCTCATCGTACGATGATATACGTTTGTTTTATGCTGTACGTTACAAGTAGTTGTAATCCTTGTTCAATGTTGCACGGTTATTATTATTATTATTTCGTTTCTTTGCGATCTTTGTTTGTTTGTTTGTTTCTTCGTCTCGGAACTTTGAAGATGTTGGAGGCCAACTCGCTCAAAGGTGTGTCCACCGTCTGATCCGTTTCGGTTCAGGTAAAACGTAACGACTGCGAGCAATGGCACAGGTTAAACGTACGAGCGCGGAGGAGGCAAACAACGCGCGTAGGCATTCCAATGTATGCGCGCGCGATAGTCCACACACCGTGTGTGTTCGTGCACCACCGAACAGCGTTTTATCGGCGTGCTGCGGTCCGGAGAACAGCGGCGCAACAGCCTCGCAGCACCGTGAGGTAGCCAAGCCGCACCTGCAGCCCCTACTCCACCCGATGCTAAGACCTCGCCGGTTTTTCCACCTCTTTCCTTCCGTCTCGGTTCTTAATCGCGCGGGCTCCGATTCTTCTATTCAGATCGGAGTGGGTGTTCTCACTGGCGAGTACCACCAAGATCCGTTGGGAGATGTAGGAAGCTTATCTTCTCTTAGGTGCAGCCTTTCTTGCTCTCTCGCGGGGTATCTTGAAGCTTTGAGAAAATGGAATGGTTATTGGAGTCATGAAGTTAATTAGGCTGGGAGTACAGGAGCGTTTTTTAACGTCCTTTATGACAGACGTCGCGATGGGGATTGTAGGACTCTGTGGTGATATTCACACGGACGTTCTACGTTACGGAGAACGTGCATTGTAACGTTCTATGAAATCGCTGTATGTTAGCTTACTTTCGCTATGACGGACGCTCGTACGCGTCATAGGACATTGTAGCAATATACATCATTAGCCCATTCGCATCCGTAAGCGCATAAATCCGCACACCGCGATTGCTATCTATCATCAAGCACGAATTATTTCGAGAGCCACGATTGGGTTTTGTTTTAATAATCATATGTAAATCATAAATAAAATCGAAAGTAATAAAACTATCGTTATTCAGGAACAGTCGGCGATACGGCTCAACTCTCAGTTAAACACCACAGATGTCTGAATTTACTAGCGTAGATAGAACCAAATGGGTTAACCCTTTGAGACCTGAGTACTTTCAAGCTTATGTGGTCCGCAGACGCGTAGGCTGACGTATGTGTGCGTCCTTAGAGCTCAAAGGGTTAAGGGGGGAAACCACATTAGGAGGCTCATTTTCATTGATTTTATAGAATTTTTTTTTGGGTGGGAAGAATTAATTAGAATTCAAGCAAATTTTAACATTGTTGTATCCGTATTTCGGACAACTTTCGGGAATTTTTTTGAATAATTTCAGCCAGAAATAACAAAGCTATGCTCTTATGTTTGCTAAAGGTTGTAACTAGAGTTCTCCAATTGCGGAACGTGTATTCATTCCAATTTTCATCTGAAATCAAAAAGGCTTTCATTTTACATTAATAACTTATCTTATAATATAAACTTCAATGTAGTTGAAAATAACGAAAATTACAAATTTTGCAGGTGTTGGAAAAATTTACTTTAATTTTTACTATTTTTTTCACGGATCATGGTAAAAAATCCTTAAGATTGTTCTATCGCCTCAAAAGTTGGTTCATATATTTCGTAATTTCATAAAGAACCATACTATCAATTTTTATAATGATCGGTTTATTACTTTTTGAGTTAGACTTCCCGCAAATGTGAAAAAAGTCATTTTGGGAAAATTTACCTGTTGTGCGTTCGATAGCTGTAGATTGTACTCGGTTCTACGCTCATAAAATCTAAACGAATGCGAAGTTCGCTTTAAAATTTTGACAACGTATTCTTGAATAGTTAAGCTAAGGATTTATGCAATAAAAATCGATTTTTCAAATCTCCTATTCCGCTTCACGAGCGTTCGGAAAACATCCATCGAGCGTAATTTTGTACCAGCTTTCATAGAGGAAAGATGTTTTGGCGAAAATTTTCTGGAAGGAAATTGCAGTAGCAAAAATTAACAGATTTGGTAACGGGCGTCATTTTTGACGTTCGTATATTCATATCTCAATACGTTCGTCAAAATTAACGTCCGTTGTAACGGACGTTAAAGAAACGCTTGTGTACCCACAGTCTTATACAAAAAATCGAATCATCGCTAATTGTAAAAGCCACTTTTGCGGTTGGACATTTTATTTTCATTGCTTTTGTGTGTGTGTGTGTGTGTATTTTTTTCGACATAGTGGTACTTATACAATGCAGCCTGGGAGTACAATAATTTATATAAAAGTAAATGCGGCGTACTCTTCGGTTACGAAAATATAATTTTTGTTGTTGTTGTTGTCGAAGGACACGTAGACTACATAGAGTACTATGATATAGTACAAGTCCACGAGGCTGCCATTTTACACACAAATATTCCTTTTTTCGTTTCTTGTTTCTCATCGTTTTCCCTTTTCTCCAGTCTATTGTTGTTTTTTTGTTATTCTTTCTCTCGCGCTCGTTTTACAAATTATAGCGAACAGTGCAAATATATAAAGGGTAAATAATATCGGAGACCAAAGGAACGTAGAATGATCGATGGAGTAGCCCGAACGACGGGCGAAGACGAATTACCGTATCTTACGTTCTTGGTCACCGATTGTTACAATCATATATGGCAGATACAGTTGCAAACTATCTCTCGATCGTGTGTCTTAAGCTTAAGGTTTTCATTTTTATCGTTTCATTAATATATTAGTAAATCTTTGAAGTAAGCTCCTCGAGAGCTATCTACGAACTAAACGTATGACTTATTGCATTGTTACGACTCACACACTCCTCAATGCGAATTTTACGATCTGCGAAACAAACTTGCCGATACGCTTCGAACGAACTGAGCTTCCGGTATGATATACGCGCATTAATATCAGAAGCACGACACTGTGCGAATGTAACGTACATATTAAACGCTCGCATCGACATTCGACAATACACCATATTATGCACACCATTTTTTTAACGAGATTCTCTTACTGATCGGCAACGTCGACTTTCTTTGCTCTATCGTTTTCTTTTCGTATTATAATATACATTTATATATATAATATAATATATATAATATATATTCAATCTTTTGAAACATTAAATCTTTGTCATGGTTGTAGAATTACATTATAGCGTAACGATGAGACGCACTTGATGATTATTGTGTAGACTCGAAACAGGAAGGTCGGTCGATAAACACACTTTCCGCCGAGATTCCTAAACCTTACGTTTCTTACTCGTACGAAACATCTAGAGTCATTTAATCATAGAGACGATTTCACACAAAAACTCACGTCTTTCCATAAAGAGATTATATATTATATATTGATATATAAAAAAAACAGGAAGTAAACGACGTAAATGTATTCGTGTATAGTGTGTATATATTCAAAAACGATATATAGAGTTATTTTCTTTTTGTTTTTTGTTTTGTAAAGTTTGTCAGACAACCCTTTCTGCAGAGTTCAGGTCGAAAAATAAATACGCGCGTATAGAAATTTCAGGTCTGGTATGTTCAAGTAGATCTACATAATATGTATATCGAAAAAAGACAGTATTTTAGCTCGGAGTATCAGTGACGTAATCGTCGAGAGATTTTCATCACACATTGAGATTAAAAAAAAATATTGAGATTCCGTGGCATTGCTGATCGAACATTTATATCAAAATATCGAACACAGTCAGCAGTGAAAATTGACGGGCCTGTCAAGACGACGAATAATCTGTAAAAAAAATCTTCACGCATTGGTGAAGCCTCTCAGTCGTTTCTAAATTAATACGCTTTTCGAATTCTCTTGTAATTTCTCTGAACAAACCGTTGATCGAAGCTAAATTCAGTCCAAATGCTCGAATATAGATCTTGTTCTAGATTTTCACGTTGACAGCAGTCTTTTGAGATTCTACGAAGTGCGAAGTCGATCAACGCGAAACGAAACATAAATCTTTGGTAGAATTATCGTATTGTTTTTTGTTCCTTTCTCTCATCGTATCGTTCTTTACTCTCTAAGTCTCTCGATGACATTCAAATCTCTCGGAGAGATTGGCGAGACTCTTTTTTCATTTTGTCGAAAATAACCGCGAGCCTCCTTTCGCGAAAGGTGTTATTTCGTACTCGGTCCAACTAATCGTTACAACGACGACAGGTACTGAATGATTTTTCGACATGCTGTCTAAATCTCTTACTGGTAAAAGCGTTGTGCTATCAGGTTTGTCTCTTTTTTTCTTTATCTTTTTTTCATTTCCGTTTTGTCTTCGTGGCTATGCGGTAAATGCATGTCCACGAGATCATATCAACCATACGAAAAGCGAACCACCGGATGATAGTCGGATACAACAAACACGGTGAGGGAACACACATACGTACACAACAAGTCGACCCACGAATCTTGGCACAGAACTAATATTATGAAATAAGTCATAATTCAGCGTTATTACGACACGTGGGATTTTCTGCTGGTTGAAGAGGGTCCCATTGTTAATGTTTGGCGATGGCAAGGAGGACGACGAATTTCTTTCATTACTTTTGTTTTTCTTTATCCCTTTTTTATCGCCTCTCTTTAAGCTTTGTATCGATCGGACGAGCCGATCGCGCAGCAGAGTATCAATGCGAAAATCAGCCCGATCAATTCCAGAATTACAATACCGGCGATGACCAAGATGACAGTGAACGTCTGACTCTTGAGCACAGACAAGAGTTTGCCCACGCAACCCTAAGAACAAGAACAGAGATAAACATATATGAAAAATACTTATCGAGTGTATGGCTCGAACGAGTTCTCGACATGTAGATTTTAATTTATGGGAATGCGTCCCACTCTGAAAATTAATTATTACCTCGTCGTAAATGTCGGAACTAATAACGTCAGCAACTTTCACTCGACGTGCTCGTTGACAGTCCTCCGAGTCCTTAACTTTGCAACAAGACATCGGTATGTCGTAGTAATTGTCGGAATCCTTGGACACGGCGAGACTCAACGGTTGCGACGAGTCTTTGCGAGCATATTTACTTCCTGCCCAATCAGCTGGTCCCGTTGCACCGCAGCAACCAAGACGCGATTGAAAAGCATCGATGATCTGAGTGCGTGACTCGATCTCGCCGTATTCATTCTGCAAAACGTATAATTTTCCATGTCAATGAACAACTCGTTTCTCCAGTTATCCAAGAAAACAACTTAGCTACATGATCTCTTATACAATCGCCCAAAAATCGTCGAAACCCTTCGTCTTCTCTCGCCTCGGGAGAGAACGCTCGACAAAGTTTTTGTTCTCGAACGAAACTCACCTTGACGGTACTGATGGCTGACGACTTGACCAATTGTTCCAAACGATCGCCGTTCGTATAAAGCCAAGCCCCATTGGCTATTTGCGCAACAACGACGACCAGCATACAGCTGAAAAAACCAACGAGCATGCACTGGGATTCTCTGGACGCCCCGTAGCAACCGAGGAAGGAAACGAGCATCATGAGAGATCCAGTTGCGAGTATAATGTAGAGACCGGCATTGTAATTGTGCTGCTCCTGGACGAGCGAGACGAGAAACGTTGGGTCGACCAGCATCCATATTGCGAAAACCACTGTGGTGAATCCAAATGCCTGTAACATATGGAAATTTCAATGTGTGTATTATGCTAAATCGTTTGTTACTTTGTTCGGTTCGTTCCATTCTTCGCGAGTCATTGTTAACATAGAAAGACACCCCATATGGAGGGTTGAGGCCAAATAAAGTTATGATAATTTCAACGAATGAACAAATAAAAAGTTAGGCCTGTAAAACTTCCGTCAAGCTATCACCAACGGCTTGTACATAAATGTGTCTTGGGAGTTGCTTTATTCTCTTCTACAACGTGCATTTCGAATCGCGTCCACGAATAGACTGGAAACGATAAAAATTAATAGTCGACTTCATGAAGTTGCTCGTCCCATATCCTATACCACAGGCGACTACGCGCATACGTGTCTCTGTAGCTTTTTTTCTCGCTCTGAACCGGAAAGAGGTCAGTCCTCATAAATCGGCGATACACAAGACCCTCGGATGTAACAGTGATACCCTAGACGCCACGTTCTCATGGCAATGACGTAACAAGATACCCACTCAAGGCTCTTGCCTTATTAAGCCATGCATTCCTACTGCCGTGTGTGGAAGCGCATCTTCGCACGATTTTCGTACGCTATTGTATTTCGTCTCGTAGCGCAACGTCTTAAGAGGCAGTGTAACTGGCGACGAGCTACTTGCGCTTCGAAAACGGGATCCGTAAATTGTTCGGCACTGAGCAACCGATCGCCTTAAAATTTGGAGGATACATAGAAAATTATGGCATAAAGTGCATGACAGTCTGATTTTTCAAAATTTTGGAAAGAATTTTCCGGTCGTAACTGAATCTGCAAAAATGTTTCCAAAACTTTGGAAAAATAAGACTGTCATGAACTTTATGCCATAATTCTCTGTGTACTCTCCAAATTTTAAGGCGATCGGTTGCTCAGTGCCGAACAATTTACGGATCCCGTTTTCGGAGCGCAAGTAGCTCGTCGCCAGTTACACTGCCTCTTAAGGAGGGGGTTCGGTCTGTACGGCTAATAAAAGACACTTTTTTTTTTTCGAATTTTTTTACGGGATACCGACAATGTTTATTAAACAAAAATATTACAATATCGTTGAATGATGTTTTAAGAATATTTCATGAAAATTTCAGCTAAAAATATTAATAAATGAGCCAAAAAAAAACAAAAAATATTCTGTTAATGGACATATTTCCCCAGGTAACGTTGTCGAGTTTTTTAATTTTTTTTTCTTTCGAATTTTAGTGACCGTCTGAAGTAAAGAATGCGATTTTCGCCTCAAAAATCTCACATATTTGTTGTTGTAAAAAAAAAAATAACAACATATTCGAAAAAAAACTCGACAGCGTTACCTAGGGAAATATGTCCACTAACAGAATATTTTTGATTTTTTTGTTTCAGATGATCCGTTCACGAGTTACGATGTCCACCGCATTTCAATATTTTTTTTTTCGTCTCGGGAGATTTGCTGCCAACGGCTCATTTGTTAATATTTTTAGCTGAAATTTTCATGAAATATTCTTAAAACATCATTCAACGATATTGTAATATTTTTGTTTAATAAACATTGTCCGTATCTAGTAAAAAAATTTGAGAAAAAGTGTCTTTTTTTAGCCGTACAGACCGAACCCCCTCCTTAAGGCATAACGTTAAATAATGATCCGTTGTTCTTCAACGACACAGCCATAATTTTGTTTATCATATTTGTCGTCGACGAACGAGGGGATTCGACACAAGTTCGACTGTTACTACAAGATAGACCGTGCGATGAACTCAGGTTCAACCGGAAGTTAATGACTCAATAAAATAATTCGTTTCACGTTTCTGTTTGATTTTCTACGAGCAGGTGGTCTTCCATGACTCATTTTATACCCCCGTGACACCTGGTTACACATTCAAAACATGGAAAAATGCGAGGGTGCACAATGAACGAGTCGAATATACTTTTGGGGACGAGAACGCGTTTACTCAAGTTGCATACGCGCTTTCGTTCTGTATCGCTGAGTTCATCGATAAACCGAAAACTGAAAAATACATTCTTTTCGTTCCATCTGTCGCACGTGGCGTATATATAAATATATGTATATTGGATGCGTATGCTGCGTATAGAACTTCTCACAGAGGTCTGTACATGTGACGATGCGTTGAGAAACGAGTGCTCTTTTTTCATATTGAAATTTATCATCTGCTCAAGTGTTTGAACACTCGTACGGCTTGGGTCATTCGAAAACAGGCTTGAGGCAGAATATCATTGTGACCATCAGAGAAATAAGCTTTTTTCATGAATTTCTTTAAGGAGTTTCGACATATTTGAGAATCAAAAAATTCATTTTTTCTGAAAGTTTGTGTCTTTCTTGATACGTGATTCAAATTTCATGAAATTCTGAGCAGTGGGAGGATGTTAAATAATTTTTCTAAGTTAGCGTTTGAATTCATTAGAAATTCAAACTTTTTGAGAAAATTGTGTCTCCTGAAAAGTTATGTTCACCTGCAATGTACCTTTTCTCGAAATCTGTTCATCGTATCGGCATATTTGTTCTTCGACGTAACCAGTACATCCAAACGGAGGATGCATCAAGATATATTTCAATGTAAAATATATTTGAATGTAAAAAAACGTGGACAAAAATTTTGACAAAACTTGAAAATGATGTCAACAAATTTTGGAATAAAATATCGAAAAAATGTCTCGATACACTGTTTATAACACTTTAAGATACATAAACAACAAAAATGGTCAAAGTCGAACGTACGGTTCCTGAGAAAAGGTACATTGAAAATAGGCATTTATCGAGCCAATGTTTTTCAACTTTTACTCGGTCCCAAAAATGTTCTAGTTCGGATATTCTCTAAAACCCTACATAGAATTATCAATAAAGTCTTTCTGAACAAAACTAAAAAAAACGTCAAAAAATGTTGAATAGTTTTGAAGCAATCTTAATTTAAAGCAAAAAAGATCAGAAAGGGGCTTCCGAATATGTCGAACCTCCTTAAGAGTTAGTGTTACATGCGATATGCGCTTTGAAATTTCCATCAGTACTCTAGGAAGTACTGAACAACCGATCTTCAATTTTGGAAATACCGTTGTAAGCAACGAGCGATTCAAAAACACCATCCGTCCTTTTTCCCAGCCCTGAGTGTTAACGTTTTAAGGGTATCTAGAGAATTGTGGCAAAAATTTTGGAAAAAAAAATACCAAGGGCCACTCTATGCCACAATGCTCTGTGTACCTGCCAATGTTTTACCTGATTGGTTGTTTAGTACTCCTATGTTTACTGATGAAATTTTCGATGCGTAAGTCGTATATAAAACTGACTCTTAAGGGAGGATGGTCATCCTGGCTACTCACAAAATGGGTACATTGTTGAAAAATTCATAAACTCGAAAGTATGACATGAAATATTCTTATTTCTTAACACAAGGCAAGAAACGATTTTAAGAATGCCTCAAACAAATTTTAGTTCATAATGTAGGTATATCACCAACATGTTGCATCTCATTGCTGTGAAATTTATACACAATACTTTTAAATGCATTATCTAATAGTATTAACTACAAGAATTAGGTAAATAGTTTTATGTAAAGGGTATTAATAGCAAAAGGTAGAGTAGAATTTGTGGCCATAACTAGATTCGTTTTTTATTGACGATCTTTCTCGTGAAATTACAGTGAAGAATCATATTTTTTCTTCTTTGGCCCACTTCCCTAATCGTCCAAAAAATGCCAAGCTACATTCTAGCCAAACTATCCACGAATAAGCTAATTTTTTTAGATGCAACATGTCGGTGCTTCACCGACTAGTGTTCTATTTTTGAATAAACAATTATTTTAATCTACTTTAATATATGTGAAGTAATATCGTTAATTGAGCCCAAAGACCATTAACTAATTTGATTTCTGACTGTCACAGTGCTCTTCTCACTTAAGGAGATTCGGTGATGACCATGCTAGTAAACTCAGTCTATTTTGCGCCACAATACCGAAACTTTTTATGTATGTGTATATCTGTGATTTTTTCAGAAATATTTTTTAAATATTGAATTTCGCGATTCCTATTATTTTAATAATATGGGGAAAAAACGTAATAATCTACTACTCGACTTCAGTGATACGTCATATCGTCGAAGTTTGACCTCGTCGTAATTTCGATAGCTATCATTTGTCCCGCGCACCCGGCGAATACCTCGATTTTTCTAAACTTTATTCCTGAATTAATTGCTTATTATTCCGGTGAGCTTTTCAATTCAAGGTGCCCTATTGATCACAAAAAATCAAAGAATGCAACCATTAATATTTTTACGTGTGTCTTGACTCCAAATGCCATAAAAAAATCGATATATGCAAGGACCAGTACATTTTATCGTCCACATGTGTTAAATGGATTGACTTTAATAATTAATATCTCGGAAACTGTGTGGTAAATCTCGTGGAAACTCCCCTTATACTTGAACGAAGGGATCGACAACGCTATACAAAAAAAAATTAGACTTTTATCTTGGAGTCGCTCCAATCACCGATCCTCTTTAAGGTAGTCCTATCGTTGGGTGGGGGATTAAAATTTTATTCCCGTTTTTTCTCCCATTGGAAGTGGACGTAGCGTTAAAGTTCATTAAGAAAAGTTGTTGCAAATCGACTAAAGAACAACATACTTAAAATTCAAATTGATCCTACGTAAAGTTTATTTGTTATATAATAAACAAAATCATGAATTTTGTTTCCATAAGATTTGTTATAAAAACTAATCGAAGCTTCTTTGATGTCATATAAAAATGTGTGCAAAAATTCAACAGGCTGCATCGACCAAATGTACGAGATACTCGTTGTATAACGTTGCGATATTTAACACGGGCTCTTATGGGAGATTGCGAAAAGTGACGATTTTCAAGAATAAATATCGTGATTTTCGAGTCGATAAAGGCCCCTGAAATTTTACACACATATACATATGACCTCAAAGAACGTTTCTGCAAATTTTCAGTGAAATCTAAAGTGACGATTTTCAAGAATAAATATCGTGATTTTCGAGTCGATAAAGGCCCCTGAAATTTTACACACATATACATATGACCTCAAAGAACGTTTCTGCAAATTTTCAGTGAAATCAAACGAAAACGCTGTAACGTATAGGTACGACTACCTTAAGACTATGATAGATGTATCATCATAAAACACTTTCGACCCTCGCTGAGAACATCCGCGGCGATGTTCTCGTCTAGTTACGAATAATGTGTACATAAAATCCGTCCGTATTGTATTTCACGTAGATCGTTGAAATTCACGTCGTTCATTCGCACGTGTTGCACATGTGTTTTCCAATCGCTCCGATGTACGACGTACACGAGGATCTACCTGAAAGTACACGTACTCCTCTATCGATGGAAACATCTGGTAAACTCGTGTTCTTTCTCAGCTTCGTGATGAACAACCCATGGAACTCCTTACGTTTTTTTTTCTCAAAAGCTCTCGCTTTCTCTTCGCCTATCTACCGTCTTCTATCGTGCTTTTACATTCCAACTCCCTTCCCGCTCTCTCTCTCTCTCTCTCTCTCTCTCTCTCTCTCTCTCTCTCTCTCTCTTTCTACTCTCTCCGGAGTATACGCTATTGGAAATTTTACGAGCTCCTCGACGTCTTGGAGTTTTTCCATTTTTAAACATACGAATTCCTTCTGTGAAATTTCTTCTACGAAACATATATGTTTTGCGTACGAGATGCAAGGAAGGCTTCCCTCAATTTGAATGCACGGAGCGGCACGATAGAAGGCTTCTTCGGAAAGAGAAGCAGGATGTTGCGGTACTTAGAGGCGGATATTTTGAGGATCGAGAGGATGAACGTGAGTGAGATAAAAATTAACTCGAGTGTTATATACACGGTTCTCGTTTGTCTCGAGAGTGGCGTTCTAGAGAAGCTTATACGTTGCAGCCCCATGCGAAGAGAATAACGCGAGATCTTCGCTTACCGAAATACGGTCTAGAGAACGTACACAAATATTTCGAACCCTCTTCACGAAGGGATCCTCCTCTCCCACTGCATTAATGCGTCGTAGATCCGACTGGTATCTATATATAGGGGAATTCGAGACAGGAAGCTCACTGTTTAACGTTTAATGACCCTAAAGAGGCAAAACGCAGACTACAGAGAATCCATATGATTGATAAATACGCGTATAAAACGCCCATTGGCCCTTCTTGTTCCGTCGACTTCTCATTCCATCCGTCGGATTTCTGGAAACAAAGAAAACATTAGAACTCCAATTACATCTCTTCCAAAAGCCAGTGTGCTTTGTGGCTCTTTGAACAAATCAATACAAAATCCAAGATAAATGCGAAAAATTACAGAACTTCGGTTAGATTGTAAATTCGCATTTTTCATGATTTTTGTAACATGCGACATTCCTCCCCCTGACGGAACGAAAAAGAAGCTTCTGACGTCATGGCGCATGGGACAGACTCGAATTCGGAACGCGACTGAAAATAAATCCGTTTGTTTCACCTAGATCGTGGCTAACATCGCGCAATATTTTGCCCTCGTGTCCCTGAACACCCCTTGTACCTTAATACTCGTGACTCAGAAAACCAGAGAGACAGAAGGAGAGAGAGAAAGATTCACGTTATATCGAAGCGTCCCAGAGCGTGAACAGCGTACACATATTTCACTGGCGTGCACCAGAAATAAATGGACGCGGGCCAGTAAAGTTTGACCAAGTTTAAAAAAATAAATAAAACAGAGAGATAAAAAAGCACCTTGTATTTATCGCGACGTCGAACGGAATTAAGGTAGTCCTATCGTTGGGTGGGGGATTAAAATTTTATTCCCGTTTTTTCTCACATTGGAAGTGGACCAAGCGTTAAAGTTCATTAAGAAAAGTTGTTGCAAATCGACTAAAGAACAACATATTCAAAATTCAAATTGATCCTATGTAAAGTTTATTTGTTATATAATAAACAAAATCATGAATTTTGTTTCCATAAGATTTGTTATAAAAATTAATCGAAGCTTCTTTGATGTCATATAAAAATGTGTGCAAAATTTCAACAGGCTTCATCGACCAAATGTACGAGATACTCGTTGTATAATGTTGCGATATTTAACACGGGCTCTTATGGGAGATTGCGAAAAGTGACGATTTTCAAGAATAAATATCGTGATTTTTGAGTCGATAAAGGCCCCTGAAATTTTACACACATATACATATGACATCAAAGAACGTTTCTGCAAATTTTCAGTGAAATCTAACGGAAACGCTGTAACGATAGGACTACCTTAACGAAAATGGATTATCTCTGAAAATCATTAAAATAATAAATTTTTTTATAATGAAAATCAACCGTAAAAAATCTATATAATAACTAGTCAAATAATAAGAATATCCTAAAATAATCGGTATGAATACAGCTTTAATTTAGAAGAGAAAAAAATTAGATGGCGTTCACAGTCTCACCGCAATTGAGACCTTAACGAGACGAGTCGAGACGCTAATCGGCGTCGGTAAATTAGAGATAGGAATTTTCGGGTGGGTTTGTCACAGGTAACTTTGGCAAACGCCTATACCATCGTTATTGTTCCAGGAGTTAAACCGTCGCGGCCTCCTTATTTGAGCCGTTAGTTCGATTATCGTCATTCTCCGTGTTCTCTCTGTTTCTCTAGCCATGCGCGCAGACGGTTACGCCTACGCGAAGCGTCCGTCAGAGGGCAGCGCGACAAAGGCGATGACTGCGTCTGCAAAAAAACTTGGAGCGGCGCCGACAACCCTTTTCGTTTCAACTTCCAATTTTGCAAACTGTAATTTATCTTCTCAACGAGACGATTAAAATTAAAATCCTATTAAACGCAACGAACCAATCGTGAATGTGCTGTTTAACGAATTGAAACTCTTAATCCAAACGCTAGAAAAATTCTAACTCCGTGGTATTAATTTTAGATAAAGGTCATCGGGAATGTTGTTTATCTTGGTTACCGCGTAATTTATTATTTTTATCCACCTCGCACAGGAAAGACCGAGTGCAGGCGTGATATAATTCGCGTGTCCTCCTACGCGTTATCTTAGTTCGCCGCTTTACATTTTCTTTCTTCCTTTAGTCTTTTTTCTCGTTTTCAAACTCGTTCTAGCCGGTGCTCGTTGAGGGATTATTTATCAGAACGAGACTCTTATAACTTTTACTTTCCCTGTGTAATAATATTTATAGATAATTCATCTCGGGGAGTCAGAACGCAGTTCCTGTAAACACGTCTTTATAACTCATCATGGTATGTATAGGACAGTTATGTCCACGTTCAGAATGGCCGAGCCATGGAAGTTACCAGGCCATGACCCATATACGTACTAGGATGTAGGATCTCGCAGGGTTTCCCTCCCTACTCGCCTTTTCAATTGCGACGCAAATTGTGTGGATTTCCAACCCTCCCGTCGGGAGAGCTTAGTTACAACAACCGGTGAGGGAACTGGATAGACAACGCATGTGTGAATTTTACTGAAGCACAAAGAGGGAGAGAGAGAGAGAAGGAAAAAGGGAGAAGGAGAGGAAGAGAAAGAGTCCCATACATCCCCAGATGCAATCGATACAGCGAACCCCCTTGCGGCAGCTGGAATTATAACGCTTGGAACAAGCGTCGGTTGGCTGTGACGAGTCGAGATGCTGCGACGTAAATCAAAACGTACTACAACTTCAGAACGACTCTTTATAAATTTGCTAACCGGGGATTGGACCAAACGATAACAACAATGGATTCTAATATTCCAAAGTTTTCTCATCAACGAGTTGAATCGAGTCGACATAGTCTGATAAAAGAAATCTTGACTTGATATAACGACCACACTCAACCTTAACCCTTTGAGCCCTAAGGACGCATATATGCGTCAGTCTATGCGTCTGCGGGCCACATAAGCTTGAAAGTACTCAGGTCTCAATGGGTTAAATCTCTCATATTTCACGAAGAGATGTAAATGATGGTGCGAACACGTAGCAACAACTCGTATGTATCCTCGCTGAAGGGTTCTAGGCCACGACAACATTGTAAGCAAAATATAACCACGATGATACAATTATCTACATATTACGCACGCTGTCCTCGATAAAAACCTAAGAGAGAGGGAGAGAACGCTGCCGGTAATTCTCGCAGTAATCAGCGCGATGATTAATTAGTTCCTTCGCTCAACGAGTAATTTATTTGCTCTAATAACACAGAGTATTGACTCGTACAGCACGAACATGATACCCTTACGCGCACGGAAAGTCTGCAAAGAAATTGAACGTTCCATGAGAATTATAAAAATCGATTATCACTGAGTAACAACGTACGAATAATAAAATTATAAAACGCACTGGGTCTCGCGTGATACGATTCGATTAACGCGAGCTACTTTAATCCCAAGGATACATTACTGTCTGCGTCGGAAAAATGAAATCCTGATTCCATTTGCGTCGGAAAAATGAAATCCTGATTTCATTTGCGTCGCTAAAATGAAATCCATCGATTCCATTTGCGTCGGAAAAATGAAATCCTGATTCCATTTTCGTCGGAAAAATGAAATCTCGATTCTATTTGCGTCGGAAAAATGAAATCCCGATTCCATTTGCGTCGGAAAAATAAAATCCCGATTCCATTTGCGTCGGAAAAGTGAAATCCGTCGATTCGATCGTTCAAAATTGACCAAGTATTTTGTGTTCGTTGTTTCTGCGTCGGAAAACTGAAATCTCGATTCTATTTGCGTCGGAAAAATGAAATCCCGATTCCATTTGCGTCGGAAAAATAAAATCCCGATTCCATTTGCGTCGGAAAAATAAAATCCGTCGATTCGATCGTCCAAAATTGACCAAGTATTTTGTGTTCGTTGTTTCTGCGTCGGAAAACTGAAATCTCGATTCTATTTGCGTCGGAAAAATGAAATCCCGATTCCATTTGCGTCGGAAAAATAAAATCCCGATTCCATTTGCGTCGGAAAAATAAAATCCGTCGATTCGATCGTCCAAAATTGACCAAGTATTTTGTGTTCGTTGTTTCTGCGTCAGAAAAATGAAATCCCGATTCCATTTGCGTCGGAAAAATGAAATCCGTCGATTCCATTTGCGTCAAAAAAATGAAATCCGTCAATTCGATCATCCAAGATTGCCCAAGTATTTTATGTTCGTTAGAACGTTGTGGTCGATAATCATGAGAGAAGTCGCGTGGACTCGGGCAATTTGCATTCACAATGCGGATGCGAATATAAACACAGCATATTCTCCTTTTGTTTTTCTCTGTATGATAGTCCAACGCGTTAAAGCTCGAACATAACAATGACCATTGCCCTTCCAGCCACATCCAACGTCTCGTATAATGGAAAGAACTACGCCTCGTAATTCCTGAGTAATTTTCCTGAAAGTCCTCCGTCGATTATGAACAACCGTGGCACAGCCATTTTTCAAAATAGCAATGACGAAACGAGACTTCATCGCAGGGGTGGGCTGAAAGTAATAGTCTTGAGATTTTCACGAAATGCCTGGTGCGTAAACACTAAATATAACGTATGAACGCTCGGTTTTAATGCCCGGGATATATTCAACGCTAAGGCATTCCCGTTCACGACGTCACCGGTATTAAAACTTGTTTAAATACAATCGTATTGATGTACGTGTTGATCGTTAAAATCCGTCGACGTTACGTCTTTTCGCTACTACGACATTTGCATCTACATACTTAACGTGTACTTACTGGGATAAACAGCAGAGCTTTGCTTCGTGGAAATACGTTGGAAGAGAAAGAGAGCGACAGAGCGACGGTAGAGCGAGCCACTTCCGTGAGACACAATGTATAAGTTACATTACAATGGTTTATAGATGAATCGTGATCGTCAACTTTGTTGGATCGTATCTTGGCTGCACATTCGCAATGCGCATTATCAAGACGCCAAAAAGATTTAGTAAAATGTACGGTAGCTCGGCAATGGAAATTTCTACGTTGATAATACAAGGCGAGCCTCTATCCGGCACGAGCTTCGGTCGAATGAGAGTACATTATGGTACGGTACATATAAGCAGGCCTGTGCTAGAGTTACCCGTTGGCGGGAGAACAGAGAACAGTTTATCGTACGAAAGGATGTGCGAAGGGTCGAACGCAGAGACGATTGAAGTATTTAGATTGTTGAATAGGATGAACTTACCCAGAATATGAAATTCACGAAGACGAGTGTGTACTTGACAATACCGTAACACTCGGAAAGCACCATTTTCACCGAGGGACTATTTTTCTGTTTTTATTCTTTGTGCGAGGATTATGGAAGAATCGGGATTGAAGCGCCGAAATAAACGGACACCTGTGATGTCCGTATGTGTGGGTGACAATGCTGAGATATATGGCGAATGATTATTTTTGTTGCGTTAGATTCTTTGGTTCGCGTCACACGAGTTTTTTTTTTATACACACTATCGTCACGAGCATAGGATTGGAAGTGTAACACACGCTTCGTAGCGGTTCGCATACGACTGGCTTCTCTGTCCGTAATGCGACTGGAAGCGAGCTTATTGTTAGTGGTTCGAATGCAGAGCCACGGCTTTGCAAAGGGTGGAGTCAACGTTTTTCGACACGACCGGTAACGTCGGGATCTGGATACTCGTACGTTGGCTTGTTTTGTGGACGATGACGACCGGGTCATTACAAGACCACGATAGACTCGATCGATGGTGTCATATCACCTGAAGGTAATTGAAAATTTGGAATATATTGGGAGAAGACGACGAAGGTATTCGATGTGAACACCAAATTCCTACGACGGAGAATAAAAGGATCACGTTGGACCAAGAGAAACTCTTCATGATTATATTACATGTTGCATTTGTTTTTATCTGATTAATATCGGCCGAATGGCAAAGATGAAAGGCAGTAGACCTTGAGATGCAACGATAAAATAAAACTAAGAGATTACAAATATAAATTAATATTTATTGTAAAAGCATACAAATAATGTTCTTAATCATTGTCTCTACATCAATATGTCTGTTATTAGAAATCAATGACTAGGCTAATCTCGCTTGACTGCATGTAAGGCATAGTTTATCATGGTCGAAGCACTCCAGAACCACTCGTTCTTTAATGGATTGTAGAACATGCCATGGATCAACTTTGTTTTGCAACCACCTGATGATCGAAAAAGTCATTGGACATGTTATAGGCTCATGAGGTAATACTGAATAGATACAAATGATTCTCACAAGATTCTAAAAGTTGCCTGGTCTCTTTGGGTGTGATGAATTTGTTCCAATCGTGAGTTCCTGTTGGTACCAATTTAAGAACATATTCAGCTGCCACTATGCCGCCTAACCAAGATGGCAAAGTTTTGTTCAATGTTGTGACGAAAAGTGAACCTCCAGGTTTCAGGACTTCTGCACATGACTAAAAAAGAATGGAATTCGACTCGTCGTCATCAATGAATCATGCAAATTGTATACTTACAAATGGTACATTCTTACTTTTAGAAATAGTTGTTTATTTATGACATGCTCCAAAATCTCTGAGGCTATGACAGCGTCGTATCTCTGTGATTCTTTGCTTGCTAAGTCTTCGATGGTACTATGAACATAAGTTAATCTCCCAGATAAGTTAGAATCCAGTAATGCGTGTTCCTTGGCCATTGATATTTGCTCGTTCGATGCATCAATTCCAGTGACATTGGCTCCTATTCGCGCCAGTGGTTCTGCAAGAATTCCTCCTCCACAACCAACATCCAAAATCTTCACACCTGTCAGAGGATTGGCAGGATTTGCTTCCTTCCATCCAACATTTGCCAAACCGTCTCTCACAAATTGCACTCTAAGAGGATTGAACGCATGCAGCGCTCTCATTTGTCCATCAATGTTCCACCACTGCTCACTGAGCTTTCCATGACGTTCCACATCTGCATGATCAATCGTAGACAGTTTTGGCTTCACAGACTCTGTGGAACTATAAGGAATGAATTATCAATATCGTACAGAATTATGAAAGTAGTAAATATATATACTCACTTGTATCTAAAAAACTGCTTTGCAACAGTGTCTAATGATTTTTTAATTTTAAGTGCCCTCATTTCTATTCCTGTGATCCTTCAAACGATCAATCGTTCAAGAAACGCTTATCTTACTGTCAATTTTTCATAATGCGTTTGGTTTCGCAGTCAGCTGTTACGTCCAAACGAATCGCTAAAACAGAGACGACCCTACTAACTAATTTAGAGCTAAAAAACCAAAAAACCCAATATACCACCTTCGTGATGTTAGCCGATAGATCTAATTATCATTCTCAGTTTATCACAATTTTTCGATCAAATGGCTCAAAATACAGAATTTTCGTGCTTTCTTGCGTTTTGACCGGCGGATCCGGCTGCTCGCTGCTATTTCAAGATTGGAGAGGTCTTCCTACTGGAGTCAAAAAGAATTTCCACGCAGCTGACTCTCTTCAGTATTCCTTATCCAATGCTTTTAGCCTTCACCGGTCTTCGCGTTCTTCACTTTGGGGCTAGATTAAAACCAACGTGTTACGCTCGTTGTCCGCGAGATACATAATATTTCTGTGAGATAAAGTTGATCGTAAACCGCTTATAAATTATGTCACATTAATAAATCGCGAGACCAAAATGTGGAAAGCCTTGAAATGTTGTGAGCGAGCATTGGCGCGCGTCAGTAATTTACAAAAAGGTAACAGAACATTTTTATCGGAGGCATATAGATGTACCGATGCTTGGAACAAGAGACTCGATTCATCTCTACTCAGTAAGGTCGATGTGAATGAAATGTATGTCCAGCTCGATCAAAAATTCCAAAGTTCTGGCAAAGCAAGTGCCGTCGACATCGATATATATGCAAACGTAATAAAAGATGCCGATCATGTTGACGAACTATTGGACATGCTTCACAAATTGAGATTAACACCGGAAACTTCTAATACTTTGGAGTCGACCCATCATGCTGTTATTCGGTATTTATTGGACAATGGTGAAATTGAGAATCTTCTGACGATGCTTCATGATCGTATAAATTACGGTATTTTTCCCGATCACTTATGCTACAATATTCTCATGGATACATTTATAAAAAAAGGAGATTTTGCATCAGCTGCTAGAACAGCGGTTTTACTGATGCTTCAGGAAGATTCTCAGAACGTTATATCAAATTTTTTGGCCCTCTATTCCTGTCATAAATACTTGGAAAAACCCGATGGTTGGAGTGCACCTGAACCTGAACCTCCTGAAGATCCAAAAGGCGAAGAGGTCAAAGTCAGAGTTCGTTTTATCAGAAATCCCTATTTCGATGATCATTTTGATCTGCAAGATCCCTATGATCTGGTCGGCAAGACACTGGTATTTTATGGGAAATCCATGAATGACGTTCTTGGAAGAACTTGTCATTTAAGGGGTCTTGTACTTTGGAAAAAATACCAAGAAGCTGCGCAATTGATCAAGAAATGGATAGAAAATGGGCAAAAAGAATGCATTTATAAAGAAGCGGTGACACTGATCCAAGAACACATTTCTGGTATTCCAGAAGATAAAATAACAGAGGAAATTCAAGAGCTGAAAAAGCTTGTGGAGGCGTTTGATAAGAACAACATGAAAGAAGGTAGCATTCTTGAGGATATACAAAACAGAGTACATCTGGCTGTGAAGGCTCAATCGGAGATGGATATATCTAAGGCATTTGAGGTGAGAATTTACATAATTCATTTATTTTTGTAAAACCTGAAAAATAATATTTATTTCAACAAAAAAAATTATAGACCTACGAAACATGGGAGAAAACAAGGATTGCAGTACTTGAGGCTCAGTTGGCAGATTTGGATAGGAAAGACAGATTAGAAAAGGTTGATGAAATGAAGAAAGATCTAGCGACACGTGAACGTCTTTTAACGTACTTTGAAAATCGGCAAAAGATCGATTTGCAAATTATTGAAAAGTTAGCAATGGAAAAGGAATTGTATGGAAAAGACGAACGAACAGCCGAGGATATCAATGAGAATTATGTGCCTCCTGAAGTTGGTAACAGGCGACGATAAGTATGAATGTAGGATCAATAATGTAACTCAAAATCTAAACGAACTATCACAAATGAGTATCGATATATGTATCGCAAACTTTATACAAGCGTTACATTCTGTACATTATTAAATCACTTCATCTTACCACCTCTCTTGACGTACATTATTAGAGTAATGTCATTCCCAACTTGGGAAGGTTTGGTACCTGGAGCTGACTCGATATAATAATACCAAATGCACAATTGATAGAATGATCAAAAACAAATTGAAATCATTAGGCTTTGTATGAAATATCGCGGTTTGAGCTTCGTCAGTGGGACGTTTCTGTTTGTTTGCTTCGTCAATTCCACTATCATACACAGTTGAAATCTCAAGGCCCAAAGGTGTATGGAAATTCAACCGAGCTCTTGTAGATACGAACAGCAATGGCAAATTATTGCAATGTGCTATATTGTCAATTGTACTTGCAACAAGAAACCGAGCTCCCGCCCATCTTTGTGAGTGCTGTTTAGTTCTCCGTCGACTGTTTTCTTACATGACAATCATTGCCTTCGAACAGAAAGTAAGTATAAATATTCTACGCTGTTAAAGCAAATAGAATAGTTAAGATGTAAACTGACTGTTTGAGCGAAGTTTTCGATTCTACACGTTTCGACAGTAATCTCCATGCTGTCGCTCGAGGTATGAAAATCATGACTTTTTATTTTGAATTTGTGCCATTAATGACGCTGTTTCTTGACGCATTTGCTTCAAATCTGCGGTTATTCTTTCCAAATTAGCACCGACATTTTTCGTAGACTCTGAATCGATCTGAAAGAGGAGCGAAAAAATATTATCTTCCATACGATGAATGGGTATTTTCAACTATCATACCTGTTCTTCCAAATCTCTAATTTCTCGCAGTGTAGCGCCCGTCTCTTCAACCATAGTTACGAGCTCGCTGCAATCCGAGTGCAAAGTAGCCAAAAGCTTGTAAGCTCGTCTCGATGCTTCGTTACTTTTAGCATCGCGGAATATCAATTCATCTACTACGGTAAACGATCTCTCGAGTCTACCCGTGAGGGTATTTATTCCTTTCTGTATCTCACGGGTATCTGCCAAAACTTTGTTAATTTCGTCCTTTTGCTTTCTCACGTTGTTTATTATCTCCAATATTCTCTGCGTGTAGGCCGAACGATTCACATCCTTGGGTAACTTTTGTACTTCAGCCAATAGCTGAGTGTATTGCTGATCTTTGATGTGACACTCTTCCAACAGTTCTTTCTCCTTAACGCGCAATAGTCGTAATTCTTCGAGCTTTTTCTGACTAGTGTTCTGTTAAACATGAATTTATGATATTATTGACCATAATAATTATTGACTATTTTTGTGTACAAACGTTCAAAGACAATTGAGATCTATACTCACGGTTTTTGCCGAATATTTTTCCCTTCCATCCCGATACTCTTTAATTAATGGCGCTCTGTGTTTCTCCCATTGATTCGCTAAGTTGATCAATTTATTTCTTCCTGAATCTATGACTGTTTTCAGCTTAGCTATATTATTCTCTGAATCTTCCAGAAGATCGTAAGTTCGCGATTTAATAATTCTCTCAGCTTCTCGTGCCTCGACCGCTTTCTCTTCCGTCTGCTGAATCGTTGTTACATGAGCAAGCTGAACAGTGAGTTTCTTAATGTCTGTTTGTGCATTATCTATATCGATACGCAACTTTTCACAATCGGACTTCATTCTCTCGATCTCCAAAGTGCGTTTCTCTTCTCTGGTAACCGGGCTCGTTTCTTCCGATTGTGAAAATGTCTTGTCAGCAGTGTTGCTTTCAGTCTCAGGGAGTCCTTTCGTAACTTGCAATCTCTCGTTCAATGAGAATCTGCTCATAACTCGAATTTCCGGGGATATGGCTGCGCCTGGTGATTCATCGATTTTATTGGATGTTTGGGCGTTCAACCAGTCCAATCGTTCTATTATATTCGTTGGTCGTGAATGCATAAGTTTGGAGTTGTATGACAATATGGAAGGCAAGAGGATTTGTCGGTCCCTCATTTGTTCAGGCACTGGTTGCTGATAGTGTACATAATAATTTTGAAACTCTAGAAACATCGGCGGAAACAAATAATAAAATTTATTTTAAGTAATGAATTATCATTTTTATCCAGTTTCGATTTAAGAGTCAGTGTTATAGACAACGAGCGATTCGTATTTTCTTTGGTACTAAACAACTAAGCACATTAAAGTTTTGAGGGCATTTAGAGAATTGTAGCAAAAAATAGTGAAATAATTTTTTTCTAAAATTGATGAGACATTTCTGCAGATACCTTCAAAATTTAAACACTCAATGCCAGAGAAAGTATGGATGGCGTTTCCGAATCGATCATTGGATGCAATATTGTTTTCAAAACTTTACAAGACAAACGAAGGTTAGGTACATTGTGCTGTAATTCTCTATGTACCCTCAAAGTTTTAACAGAATCGGTTACTCAGTGTCGGAGAAAATATGCATTGCATTTTCGAATTCCAGCGCGACGTCTATAACACTGACTCTTCATAACAATAGAAGCTTTCTCCTGTACTACCTTCACCAACTTCGGCAGACGGAACATCGATATCAACGGATGTGTAAGGCACATTGACGTACCCTCCTCCTCCTCTAGAACTTGCCTTGTGACAATAATGTGGTAACCACGGAGAAGAGAGATCCCGTGAGATAACAGACGCTATAGATTTTTCTATCTGATCAATTTTACTACTTGGTTCAACCGCCGTCTTGTCACTCTCCTTTGGAAGTTTTTCAATTAGAAACATAAATACTCTTCGAAGATCCGTCTCAGAGCTATAAAGGAATGTTTGATAACCAATATCTCCTCTGTATCCCAGTTCCTGTTAAAATAAACCAAGATTTATTAAAATCATTAAAGAAAAACTGCCTACGAAGAAGAGGTGAAATGAAACTCTTTCTTCCTTACCGAACAAGCCTGCGCTAATGCAGCACCAACGCGAAAACGGGCTGCCATGTTTGCAGGAAGAATTTTGGATATTCCAAGACCTGGTCGAATAATTTCTAAACATCTTACAGCAGCATCGACTACCAAGTCCGTATCGAAACCACTTAAATTCGTAACACGCTCCTCTATATCACTGGAGTGAATGAATAAATATATATCACTAAACTGTTCATAAACGACAATCTATCAATAGATTGTTGCAAGTTGCATGGCAGCATAAATATATATCACTAAACTCCTCATAAACGACAATCTGTCAATACATTGCTGCAAATTACATGGCTGTCAAAAAGAATATTGTTTTAACGCCGCCCACCCACTGTCACGAAGTAAACGTCTTACAACCGGTGGCTTTGATATGTCAGAAGGAAAAGAAATTTATCACTTGCTCTATATTTCAGATACTTACCAGCCTATTTCACGTAGTGAATGAATAATTATATTGTCAACCTCCTCCATCGTGTGTAAAAAAAGTATTGAAACTCCTCAAATTCGGAGGTGATCGGTCATACGCCTGGCTGTCCGAATCCAACCGGGTGGGTTCAAGGCTAACAGGCTAAAAAGGAAGATGTTCCAATAGTAGTGATAATACAGTAGAAGTTTTTAACATCTATCGCCAACTGGTGCTTTTCAGCACGTACTTTCGTCGCTGCTCGAGAGATTTACAGATACCCTTGTTATCGGTTGAGCACTACAATAATCTTTTCTGCTCGATTATTGTCATAAGATCCATTATGATTTCATAATTTGTTTTCGTCTTCTTTGACCAGGCGTTTCGTCATTTGTCGCACGATCTGTATCATAACGCAAAGCAAAGTAAGACAAATTTAGATTACACGAAAGCAATAAATAGTTTAAGTATGAGTAGTGAAGAAAACTGGGTTTTATGAAACTCCCGTAACTCGTGATTTGTTGTTATAGTCCACAGCAGCTGTTCCAAGGCTTTTGTGAATTGTTTTATGTCATTTTTTCTCATCGGGAAACAATCCATTATGCTGCGGCCGTTTAGCACGAGACACTTAGCGCTTGGAACATCGAGTATCAACTTCAATGCAACAGTAAGTCTTTTTACTCTATTACTCACGAATGCGGAGGAACTTCCTATTCAAAGTAGATTGAGAACATTTCTCTACGATTTTTCGCAGCAATGTAGAAATTCTTCAAAGTCCACAACCGACACGTTCTCGACAAAGTTGAAAACTGGTCCTCAGTTTGAGGATTTCATAACGGATTCATTGCCTGATTACCAAGGAAAATTGAAATTGGAAAAAGGTGACAAGGCGAGACTTCGTTTGCCACCATGGTTAAAAACCGAGATACCTATGGGAAAGAATTACAGCAGAATAAAATCTCAATTGAGAGATTTGCGATTGAGTACCGTATGCGAGGAGGCTAGATGTCCAAATATAGGAGAATGTTGGGGAGGCGGTACACACGGCACAGCGACAGCAACCATTATGGCAAGTATTACATAATATAATGCATTTTGAAACTGTGATTCGCGTACTCCACTATAAATGAATAACGTATTTCTTTTCATGAAATTAAAGTAAATGGATTAATTGGTACAAGAACTTTTATAAAATTGTAGTTGATGGGTGATACTTGCACCCGAGGATGCCGTTTTTGTTCTGTGAAAACAGCACGTGAGCCGCCACCTTTAGATCCTGAAGAGCCTGTTAACACCGCTACAGCGATTACAGATTGGGGACTCGACTATGTTGTACTGACGTCTGTCGATCGAGATGGTTAGTATTATATCCTTATTATGGTTGCTATAATACTTTTATAGAATGAAAAAACCGATTGTTGTCATTTTCATCGTTTATTTTGTACAATTATATGCACAGACTTGTCGGATGGTGGAGCAAGTCACATTGCAGCAACGGTCAAGGAATTAAAGAAAAGGTCAAAATCTAGATACGTTCTTTCTAGTGTTTATACTAGGAACAAAACAAAAATCGACCTAACCTTGACTTTCCTCTTACAATAGAAGCAACATCTTAGTCGAGTGTCTGGTGCCAGATTTTCGTGGCAATCTCGAATGTGTTAAAACTATCGTAAATTCAAAACTGGATGTCTACGCACACAATATCGAAACGGTCGAGCGCCTGACACCTTTCGTACGCGATCGACGAGCACGCTATAGGTAATATAAATATACTAACGCTTGGGAAGCTAATACAAATCTGACTATTACTTCATCTACAGACAGTCGTTGAGTGTTCTGGAAGGTGCTAAAAAGGCCGATCCAGATCTTATAACCAAATCATCGATAATGCTTGGACTTGGTGAGACAGATGAGGAAGTCGAACAAACGATGAGGGATTTGCGAAACGCAGGCATTGATGCATTAACATTGGGCCAGTATATGCAACCGACGAAGAAACACCTCAAAGTTATCGAATATGTAACGCCTGAAAAATTCAAATCATGGGAGAATGTAGGTCGTCGTTTGGGTTTCCTTTACACCGCTAGCGGCCCTCTGGTTCGATCGTCGTATAAAGCCGGTGAATTTTTCCTGACAAACATCTTGAAAGAACGGGGAAAACTAAAAGAACTCACGGATGATACCGTCGTTGCGTAATTTTTCGATCTGATAGTTCTGTAATTTCAGCATGACAGTGAATGTACATATATAATGAAAAATGAAAAAGATGTCCATTTTTTTCACTCAACTAACATTGAAAGTCAATTTTTCTGCAAATACGAAGCAAGAGATCCCTTTTTTTTATTACAACAAATGCAGATGAATTATTTACGAAATACATCGTTATTCACTCGGTGTCCATGGCAACCGATACACGGGGATCTGCTGGACCCTCGGGGGCATCGGGTCCTTGGGGTGGTTGATCATCTTGTTCAACATCTGGGCCAGCTGGCCTGGCACGTTTGTCATCACCTTCGATTTCTGATAAGTAGACGGCGGTCGCTGCCTCGTCCAGAACTGTGAATTCGGTGCCCTTTCCAACGATACCGATCGAAACGTTCTGCAATATGAAAAATGAAATATTTATTATCTGACTAGATGTATCTATTCAATGAAACCTCACCTTTGTTGACAAATCCATTTCGTTAGGTAAAGTATCACGTAATGCTCTTAGGCCATGCTTCACAAGGTCCTCAAGGGCAGAGTTCAAGAATTCGGAAAGATGTTTTTCCAAGTACGTTCGAGCACTTTGAGAACGAGCACCTATGGCCATTGCTTTACAATCGAAGTAGTTCGCAGATGGACAAGTTTGATAAATGTGTGGTCCTTGATCCTTAAACAAAATGATGAAACAATCATTAGATTGAGATTCAAGCGCAGTTGATATTTATAATTATGCACATGTATAAACACTGCCTCACATCATATCCTCCAACCAGTAAGCCAACACCATAGGGACGTCTGTCGTATCTCTGAGTGCACGTTTGCATCTTATTGCCGAGGGTCGTTATCAAACGACTGATAGGCAGTACATCATCATGAGAATACTTATAATTTAAGCACTCTGTGCGCATGTAACGGCTGTGAAACAAAAAAAGCAATGAAAATGATTCTATATCGGAATATTATACATCACTTCTGCGATTTCCCATGTTCACTAAGCTTCCTGTACGAAATTGGGTTTTCCTCTATTTTCACATTCAACAAGAAACAGGATGAAAGAATCACCCATTTCAATTGCATTGCAACAAAATTTCATATTTGAAAAAACGAAACAATCAGAATTATGAAGTATATCCACTGTATCCATGAATAATGGGATATTCAATGTACCTTAACATTCGAGCATCGGCAGTCAACCCAGCAATTGTAATACCCATGTGTTTGTCGATTGGTATAATTTTCTTTTGATGCGCAGAGAGTTCTGAAGATGCTCTTTTAAGAGCGATTAAAACAGCATGTGTCTTATTTTTGAGTCCTACAGTAGCAGACCCCAGTTTCACAGCTTCCATAGCATATTCTACCTGGTGCAAACGTCCCTGAGGACTCCATACCGTCACGTCACTGTCGTACTGGTTTCGGAACTGCAATAAACACCATTATAAATTACATTGCCGAAACAATGCAGACTGAGACGCATAACCTCAAAATTGACAAGATTTACAAAAAGGAGTAGTAATGCTTTGTAAAGATTGTGGAGGTGAAATGACGAACCAAAAAAATCCATCTTTGAACAGGCTAATACTTCATCATCGGCATTATCTGATTTAAATAAATTTTACAATATCCTAATAACTTTGCGATTATGATAATGACGAAGCAACAATCGGAAATGAAATCAAAAATTTCTCAGTAATGGAATATTAGTAACGAAAAGATTCTTACCATTCTCTAAAGTAACGTAACAAAGTGCCTGTTTTTACAATAATGTATTTTTCTCAAAAATCAGATAAGAAATGAATTTTAGAGACCGCAAATGAACTGTCATGCACTAGCACAAAAGTAAAATCACGTTCTGAAGTACGATGAAAGTAGGCCCGAAGCGGCATTTCGAGGTTCAAGAGAGTGAACGCAAGAGAAAAATAGTATCGGCCGTTGGTGGCGTTGGTACTCATTGTTAGCATCGGCTGATGTGAGAGAGATCTACGCACCGCGTCAAACTAATCATAAAAACTTTTCACTAATCAGTCGGTCAAGTTGATGGTTTCCTGACTCAATGTTTTTCTTGAATCGTTTGTGTCGGAGACGTATCAAAGTTTATGCGGAATTTCGAAGTGTTTATTACGGGATGAATTGTGAAAAACAAATTCAGCATCATCGCTCATAATCATTGGAAATGGATAATTTAAACAACAGTCTACCACTGCCTCCCGGTTCGATGCCTGAATGTTGGTCCAGAGATGAAAGAATGAATTCTTTGTTCGCTGAGTTTCGCAATCGTTCAGTCAATAACCAAGATTGGGACTCAAAGTACAAATTTTGGCAAGAACTTATATCGGATTGGCTGAGCTATAAACAACTTTGCAGTTTTTCAGTCTCTGAGTTGAATGTTGCATTCAAGAGAAATGGCCACATGCCACGGTGTCTCAAAACAGTCGTAGAAGAACTTTTACAGTAAGTAAATAAGGTTATCATTACACAATAGCGCCATTAGTTTTTGGTTCTTTAAATACTAATTTGTATCTTTTTCTATTATACAGAAATGGAGAAATAATACCAGAGGTCGAATTTTTGAAAAATTCCAATCATGGATGGACAGCTTGGGCTATTGACATAATGCTCAAACGACCCGTGATATGGTCGTTTTCTAAATTGAAAAATTACATGGTCAAACATGATATAGATAACGAAGCAAAATACATACATATTAAAACATTGAAAGAATTGTCCAATCTTATACTGCAGACGATAGATGAAGACAATGATAATATTCTTTTGTCTCTGTCGCAAATAACGAAAAATTGTATGAAAAAATCAGGAAACAACAATATAACAGAGGCAAATGTCAAGATGGCTTTACTTTGGCTGCGGAATTCGAACAAAGCAGCATTCAGAAGCGTCAGTCTTCATAACAAAAATGAACTTCTGGTTAAGATTTCAACACACGGTGTTAGTGCAGTGTCAGAAGCCGAGGAGGGCTTATTCAAGTTGATGGAGCAGGAAAAAGCTATATTAAAGAATATAGAACATTTGGAAATGGAGAAAAATGCAGTGTTATTAAAGGCAAAATCTCATCTAGATGATGGACTGCGGGAATTGGCAAAAACTTGTATAAGGAAGAAAAAAGATATCGATAAAAGTATTGACAAACGAGCTGCCACATTACACAACATACAAATGCTCATAGCAAGAATTCACGATGCTCATTCGAATACAGAAGTACTTGCAGCATATAAAACTGGCAGTGAAATACTTAAGAACTTTGCTGGTGTTGGATTGAATGAAGAAAATGTTACAAACACGATTGACGACATGTCTGAGGTAAATCTTCAAATTACTTTGAAAATCGTATTCTCACATGAAATTGAAAAAAAAAACATGATATTGTTTTTTATTCTCAAAGGCTGCTGGTGAACTTGCTGATTTGCAAACTATCATGTCAACTACGATTGGAACATTGGAGTCGGATTTGGATTTGGAAGATGAGTTGGAACAACTATTAGAATCATCCCATGAAAACGACATGGGAGAAACTGGAAAACCAACTCTACCAGACGTTACAAATTTGCCAGATATCAGCAAAAACTTAGCAACATTAAATCTGGAAGGTAACTAAGACGGTATCATGAACGATTATCGATGTCGACGCAAACCTGTATGCATGTTATGATTTGCTTACAGATTCGTCTCTTTCGTCACAAACTTCTATCGATACCAACTCTCTCTGTAGCACTCAAGTCAAGGATAAGGCGAACTTAATTAAACAGACTTGACGGATATCACCCACTAATATTCATGAGCAACTAACAAAATGCTGTTTAATTGAGCAACGAGCTTTTCGTACACGTAAATATACTATACTGTTTTTAATTGCTGCCTTGGAATGTCGATTATTTTTATAATCATATTGTGGCGTTGCTAATCTCACGGTCAAAGGAAATGGCAAGCCACACAAATCGTCATGTACAAAATATGAAGTCAGGTGAAGTGAAACGAGACCAGTATTCTTTTTTTAGTAAATGTGTAGATAATCATTGCGATATACCACGGTTAGGTTGCTTGGGGCAAGCGGGAAACTTGCCGTGCATCTCTAGGTTCAGTATAACCTTCTGTATCCACTCTATGTGACTTGATATTCTCGTGTAGAGCGAGTAAAGGTGATTGTCGCAGGTCCTTATTCCACCTGTATAAGTTGCGCCAATACCGACGCTCACGAGTCCTCGAAGATACCAAAAGCCACCGGTCTTGAAAAGAAGGCCTCCACCACTATCTCCATCACAAACGGATGAGCCTGCGAATAAAAAAAATAATTTCATATTTAAAGGGTGTTCGAACTTTCGATGATTCTTGCGTGATTTTTCTTACCATTCGTGTACCCAGCGCAGAATTTGTCCAGGGTGATGAATTTCTCTGTATCAGAAGCGGTAGTTGATGCCTTACACTGATTGAAAGGCACGTAGGGTACCGAGAGAATCTGCAATTCATGACTCGTGGAAGTGTTGGCGTTTCTACCAAAACCAGCGACTGTGCCGTAGTTGCCGCTTTCAAGCACGGATTGATCGCTGTACATTCCAACATCTAGGCATGCTGGCATCAGGAGAGATGACAATACGAACGGTTGCTCGAGTTGAAGTATCGCAATATCGCTGGCATAATTTCCCTCAAGGCCCAAGTAGTTACAGGTCACGTATATGTTTTTCACCTAAAATATGGAAAACAAATTTCGATTTTTCTCTCAAGCGTAGTATCGGGGCACGAAATTATTGTCGTATAACATAATGTTGTACAAACATTGGCTTTCTTCACGATAGCCGGATGGTGAAGTATGCTATTGAAATCCTGATATATATTTCCCGTTGCAACGGCGAATTTCTTAGGATCTTGGACCGTCTTGGTGGTTTCATCGAACACACAATGAGCTGCTGTAATTAACAAGTCACTCTGAATGATCGTGGCGCCGCAAATGAATGTCTTCGCGTCGTTGGGGGTCTCAGATCTGTAAAGAGTCGCATGCCACGGGATTTCCGTGATATTTGGTCGCCGACCATTGTAGATGAGCGCCGTATTACGTGGTGGTACCTGGCCGCAAACTGAAATCCAATCACTTTATTTTATGCATACATGTTCGGAGTATTATTATCAACAATAAACACCAATACAAAAAATATCAAGCACCAAAGAAGTAAACGGCAAGATTGATGACAGCGGGCAAGACGATCTTTGTTGTCTCATGGCGATTAACTATAATTATTCCCCGAGCTATTCGCATAAATATGCGCGTTATGTTGAACACGATTATTATTTCGTTAAAAAAAGTTAACTCTTTGGAGACTGCAGTCGCTATTTGGAATCGATGGGTGTAGTTTTTTCTTAAGGCGAATGACCGACTACTCGATACTTTCGCACGACGATGGTAGATCACTTAGCACGGTAAACATTGGGATTAAAAATCATGTAACGTACGATTATTATTGTAGCGCCAACAGAGGCAACGTATACTTTTTTCTGATGGACAAAAATTGGAGGTTCCAAAGAGTCAACGCTGTCATTCAATATCCATACTGTATTATTATAGGATAAAATCAATCAACGTGTATTTACTTTTACTAGCATCATAAGTATGTTGCATCTACTATTAATGTCCTAATCGTTAGTTCTACCTATGATGGGTTTCCCATTCTAACATCGATCCGAGGATACTCGGATCCCCGTGACTGATTATTGGCGGATATAACGCTTTTATTATTTAGCACGTCGATTATAATCGACACAGGGCAATTGGTACTAAGATCCTTTTGTAACGACAATATCGTCTCGTTAAAATATATGTTGAGTATGAGCGGACCTGGTGAGCAGTGTATCGGTTCGGGTTCCCAACGTCCTTTGTCGTTACACTTGACATTCTCACGTCGTGCCGATAGCACAGACGTGTCTTGACGATAGCTATTGCGACAAGATAGCTTTGCTACAGTTTTCGGTAGTACAGGTACCTCGCACGACGTCCAGTCGCCGTTGTACGTACATTCGGCGTCGGTTGAAGCAGTGCTCAGGGCCTTGCAACGAATTTCTTAACAATGGAAAATAAGAAAGATTAACATTAGATTCTTCATCATTGATTTACACGATGCATCTTATCGAAAGTGTTTCACGGCTTTCAATTTTAATACTGACCAACACAGGATGGAGTACTCGACCATTGTCCACCAGGACCGCAAAACACATTGGGTTGATCTTCGACTTTGTATCCTGTGTTGCAGCTGTAGATGAGGTAGGTGCCAGGATCAAGCTCGTTCACGTTAGGAGGATCACAGTGCTGACCGCTTGTACATTGCGACTTATGTAGTTGCCAACGACCGTTTTGGGGCTGCGGAGGAATTCTACAAGGTGGCCTAGTCACTGTCGGTGGTCGAGGATTTGGCTCCGGAATGTGCGGCGTATTCGTGGTTCCACACAGATTGCGATCCTCGTCGGATCCGTCTGCACAATCGGAAACGCCATTGCACCTGAGAGCTTGTGCGATGCAAGCACCGTAGGCACAACGAAATGTAAACATGGGACAACTGAAATATTTTTTCCCACAAAGATATTAGGCAAAAGAAATTAAACGGAAAATACTGTTTTGTTAGACATACGAATAGCATATCGTTCATACTCAATTCCTCTGCATAATTCGCTCGTCTCGTCCGAACGGTCGCTACAATCGGGCGTACCATCGCATATAGCCGATCCATCTATGCACTGATTGTTTTTGCATTTGAACTCGCCCTGTAGGCATGTGCTGTTCCCCGTCAAACTGTTACCGAAATTACGGCATCTTGGCAATTGCTCGTCACTCTTGTCGACACAATCGTCGATTCCATTACAGGTAGCGTCACCGTCCACGCAAGCTCCGTAGTTGCAACGAAAGGCAACGTCTGGACAAACGATCTCGGGCCTTGTGCATTCCTCGCGAGTTTCGTCCGACTGATCACTGCAGTCTGCGCGACCATCGCATAACAAATGACCCTCTATACAGTCACCGTTCGAGCAACGGAACTGTAATGAACTAGGGACAGTTAATGGATAAACAGAAAGAAACAAAATTTTCGAATACGTCCACAATATTTCCGCACTTTGAGATAATTTTGTTAAATTTTGTTAAGATGTCTCACCTGCAACCGGATTGAGTCTTACGTCTCTCCCGAGTGAGGAAAGTAACGTGAGAATCGGCGAGTCTAATAAATGCTAGAGGAATAAATTTTATTTATTTGATTAACACAGAATCCTAAAATCTCCCTTAGGTAGAAGATGGGCAATGTATGTTTATTATCCGCCACGCAATACTGACTAGTGAAATTCTCTGATGAGTTCAAGGTCATCGAAGAGACGAGAGGTTCAACCGGTTTCTTAACATCACGCGAGCGTATCCTCTCTTCTCATTACAACACCGCTAATTATCTATACAGAGATGGCGATACATACCAACAATCATTGTCATATTGTTGATAGTGAAATGAAAATTTCTCTATTCGGTATACTTTCTCATTTCAGTTTTCAGTATTTTCGTTTTTGCTTCCGAAATAACATTAGACATACTTATATAAACGTTTGAAAGTCGTCTACTATTTCAATCACGGTTATCAAGTTTTAAATGACCTTTGATAAACCAATATATGTCGTAGCCATACTTTTCCAATCTATGGTCACTATTTTGTTTTCTATTCCTGTTGGGAATTCCGCGACGATTCGGAGCGCGTGCCGGAAGTGAAATGTTTCTCGGTATCGATTGTGTACGCGGAATCAATTAAACCACGGTAAATTACTTTTACAAAATGACGTATGTCTTTAAAACGTCACAGAAATAGCCTTGTGCAATATTCGACGATCGAAGAATCTGTTGGCTGCTTAACGATTTTATGAAATAAAATTAGCACAATTACCGCAGATCAGTATCGTAGAAAAAACACCGGTGGTGACAATCTTCATTGTAAATCGTACTGGTGCTTTCGAGTATACGATTTTTTGTTTGTTTCCGTGACTCCTCGCCCTCCTGACCGTTTAAACGCCGAATGGACACTGATGCTTGGGATTGGGCCATGCTCATATAACAAAGCCGAACGCACAAGTTCTTCCCCTCTTTGCGAGTATACTGATCATCTGGGATTTTACGTGCCGGACCTGTCTCTATCATGACACAGTATTTTCCTCGTAGACTCCACGCATTTCTTATCGGTTATCGATAAATGTTTTGTAATGAAGAAACTGCGTAATTATAATGTGTAGATCGTTTATATGTTCTTACACTCGTCAAATGTCAGTGAAAAAAAAGAAATTGGACGATCTAATCTCGATCACAAAATATATACTTTTTTTTAGTAAAAGTAAAATTGTACAGCTTCCTTGTAGATTTGCCTAAGCCTTATCATTTTCTACGTCATGCTGATCTCTCAAACCGTAAGTGTGCAGAGCCAAAGAGACAAGCCACGTTAGCATACTTATTCACGAATTAAGGATGTAACGAAATGCAAATAATTTTGTATTATTGATGAATTAATTTTTTTTTTGTTAAAGCAAAGCAAAAAGGATACGATCTCTCCTTGATTTCCGTATCTTCGATGTGTCGCAATATGTGCTCCTTATGGAATTTCATAACTTCCTCTTCGCACTCTGTCCAATTGAGAGTTTGGTGCAGACCGTCGGCACCGTATCTCTTGTTGTAATTATCATAATGCACCTGAAAGTGTAAATAGTTCGTGACGCGATAAATGCACATAAATTGATCAATGCGCAAAACACGAAAATATAGGAGCATACATGATGAAGAACTAAGCCCAAACTCGGTACGATCGGGATATCCATTTTTTCAACGTTGAAAGCTTCATTTAGAGTTTCCTCAGTCACGAGATTTCTGACTACTCCGATAGCAAGAGCAACCATTTTTCTGATCTGGTGAAGCATAAAACTCTGGCCTTTGACTTCGAGAGTCACAAATTCCATGCCTTGGGAAATATATGGTTCGGAACAAGTAAATTTCATTATGTAGCGATTCGCACGTGGATCCAGCGGTCTCCTGAATCATAGTTCATTTGTTCAGCTTTAAATTATTTTACTACGAGACTGTGAGTACCAAATGCTTTGCTTGCTTTTCGAATACCAAACTCACACTTTTGATGTAAAATTGTGATAGTTGTTGTGTGCCTTCGAAGCACTTTAATATCGTATTGACCCTGTCACGCAACTCGGCACTCATTCGAAAATCAGTGTATGGTTTTCCATCTACGGTCAATAGACCTTTTTCTCGCTCTTCGAGATCGATACCAAATACTGGTATCACGTTACGGGTTATTTTCCATTTCCGACCACAGATATAAAATAAGTTTATAAATATGGGTTTGTTTTTTAACAACGCTGGTAAAGTCCGATCACCCTGCTGTGAGGTATACCGCGCTCACCGACACGACCCGGCATTTCATGGTCAAGAGAGTGAACGCAAGAGAAAAATAGTATCGGCCGTTGGTACTCATTGTTTAGCATCGGCTGATGTGAGAGAGACCTACGCACCGCGTCAAAGTAATCATAAAAACTTTTCATCAATCAGTCGGTCAAGTTGATGGTTTCCAAACTCAATGTTTGTCTTCAATCGTTTGTGTCGGAGACGTATAAAAGTTTATGTGGAATTTCGAAGTGTTTATTACGGGATAAATTGTGAAAAACAAATTCAGCATCATCGCTCATAATCATTGAACATGGATAATTTAAACAACAGTCTTCCACTGCCTCCCGGTTCGATGCCTGAATGTTGGTCCAGAGATGAAAGAATGAATTCTTTGTTCGCTAAGATTCGCAATCGTTCAGTCAATAACCAAGATTGTGACTCAAATTACAAATTTTGACAAGAACTTACATCGGATTGGCTGAGTTATAAACAACTTTGCAATTTTTCAGTCTCTGACAAGTAACACTACCCAAGTGTCACTCACCGATTGGAATGAAATTTTGCACATCAATAAAACATAAAAAAATATTGAACCCGTGTTTTTTCTTTCTTCCTAAATGAGTATTCTAAGGATGTAAACCATCCAATAAGGGGGCGAAAATCCGAAAAATCATTGAGAAAGTTGTATAAAGAATTATCAGAAATTCTTTTGAGGTAAAAGTTTCTATTCCTCTCGGCAAAGTATTGAAAAAGTTTCAACCCCGTAACAGGTTCTTAACACCTCTAAATTGGGGGTTGAAAATGGAGAAAGACGAAAAAAAAATTATATAAATCGTGGACATGCAATTTCCGAAAATGTTTTCTTGCTTAACACGTCTAGCTTTCATTGCGTCTAATAATTAAAAAAAATTCAACCCCTATGAGGCTCAAAACACCCCAAAATAAGGGGTCGATAGCGTCAAATAACGAAAAAAAAAATCTATAAAACGCAAATATGCGATACTTATAAAATTTATTCTGCTGAATAGGTAGCTTTTGTCGCGACTAATAACTAAAAAATAAATCAACCCCCTACGAGGCACATAAGATCCCTAATAGTCCAGGACTTTTAGACTTTTGCAATGCAAAAAATCCTACTGCGCGATTTTTTGATTGGATTATGTCAGGGGGTGTCTCCTAAATATAAATCCAAGTTTGTGTCGTCTGAAACCTTGTGCGTTAGCCGCCATCTTGGAAAACGCCTTTTTGCAAATATCTCGGAAACGGCGAGTTTTACGTTAAAAATCGTAAAGATTTTTTTTTATAGATAATACAATTTCCCATCTTTTTTATTTGAAACTTTTTTTTTACTATTAATATTTCTCGAGATATAGTCGATTAAAAGAAAAATTTTGTTTTTGGAAACATCTCGATCATTTTTGGAAATACGGTAAAAAATGTGGTAATCAGAACATACAAAAATTGTAGAAAAATTCATGCTCTATAATTCTGATTACCACATTTTTTACCGTATTTCCAAAAATGATCGAGATATTTTACAAAAACGAAAAATTGGTTTTTTTAATCGGCTATATCTCGAGACATATTAACAGCAGAAAAAAAAGTTTCAAATAAAAAAAATGGGAAATTGTATTATCTATAAAAAAGATTTTTACGATCTTTAACGTAAAATTTGCCGTTTCCGAGATATTTACAAAAAGGGTATTTGACACTATCGACCCCTTATTTTGGGGTGTTTTGAGCCTCGTAGGGGTTGAATTTTATTTTAATTATTAGACGCAATCAAAGCTAGACGTATTAAGCAAGAAAACATTTTCGGAAATTGCATGTTCACGATTTATATAATTTTTTTTCGTCTTTCTCCATTTTCAACCCCCAATTTAGAGGTGTTCCGCACCTGTTACGGGGTTGAAACTTTTCAATACTTTGCCGAGAGGAATAGAAATTTTTACCTCAAAAGAATTTCTGATAATTCTTTATACAACTTTCTCAATGATTTTCCGGATTTTCACCCCTTTATTGGATGGTTTACACCCTTAGAATACTCATTTAGAAAAAAAGAAAAAACACGGGTTCAATATTTTTTTATGTTTTATTGATGTGCAAAATTTCATTCCAATCGGTGAGTGACACTTGGGTAGTATTACTTGTGAGTTGAATGTTGCATTCAAGAGAAATGGCCACATGCCACTGTGTCTCAAAACAGTTGTAGAAGAACTTTTACAGTAAGTAAATAACGTTATCATTACACAATAGCGCCATTAGTCTTTGGTTCTCTAAATACTAATTTGCATCTTTTTCCATTATACAGAAATGGAGAAATAATACCAGACGTCAAATTTTTGAGAGATTCCAATCATGGATGGACCGCGATATGGTCGTTCTCTAAGTTGAAAAATTACATAGTCAAACGTGATATAGATAACGTAGCCAAATACATACATATTAAAACATTGTAAGAATTGTCCAATCTTATACTGCAGACAGTAGATGAAGAAAAAATTGTATGAAAAAATCAGAAAACAACAATATAACAGAGGCAAATGTCAAGATGGCTTTACTTTGGCTGTGGAATTCGCACAAAGCAGCATTCAGAAGCGTCAGTCTTCATAACAAAAATGAAGTTCTGGTTAAGATATCAACACACGGTGTTAGCGCAGGAGCCGAGGACAGAAGAGGAGGAGGGCCGAGGAGGGCTTATTCAAGTTGATGGAGTAGGAAAAAGCTGTATTAAAGAATATAGAACATTTGGAAACAGAGAAAAATGCAATGTTAATAAAGGCAAAATCTCATCTACATGATGGACTGCGGGAATTGGCAAAAACTTGTATAAGGAAGAAAAAAGATATCGATAAAAGTATTGACAAACGAGCTGTCACATTACACAACATACAAATGCTCATAGCAAGAATTCACGATGCTCATTCGAATACAGAAGTACTTGCAGCATATAAAACTGGCAGTGAAATACTTAAGAACTATGTTGGTGTTGGATTGAATGAAAAAAATGTTACAAATACGATTGACAACATGTCTGAGGTAAACCTTCAAATTACTTTGAAAATCGTATTCTCACATGAAATCGAAAAAAATGCATGATAATGTTTTTTATTCTCAAAGGCTGCTGGTGAACTCGCTGATTTGCAAACTATCATGTCAACTACGATTGGAGCATTGGAGTCGGATTTGGATTTGGAAGATGAGTTGCAACAACTATTAGAATCATCCCATGAAAACGACATGGGAGAAAACGGAAAACCAACTCTACCAGACGTTACAATTTTGCCAGATATCAGCAAAAACTTATCAACATTAAATTTGGAAGGTGTAACTAAGATGGTATCATGAACAATTATCGATGTCGACCCAAACCTGTATGCATGTTAGGATTTGCTTACAGATTCGTCTCTTTCGTCACAAACTTCTATCGATACCTACTCTCTCTGTAGCACTCAAGTCAAGGATAAGGTGAACTTAATTAAACAGACTTGACGGATATCAATCACTAATATTTATGAGCAACTAACAAAACGCCGTTTAATTGAGCAACTAGTTTTTCGTACACGTAAATATACTATACTGTTTTTAATTGCTGCCTTGGAATGTTGATTATTTTTATAATCGTATTGTGACGTTGCTAATCTCACGGATAAAGGAAATGGGAAGCCACACAAATTGTCATGTACAAAATATGAGGTCAAGTGAAGTGAAACGAGACCAGTATTCTTTTTTTAGTAAATGTGTACATAATCATTGCGATATACCATTGTTAGATTTCTTGGGGCAAGCAGCAAACTCGCCGTGCGTCTCTAGGTTCACTATAACCTTCTGTATCCACTCTATATGACTTGATATCCTCGTGTAGAGCGAGTGAACGTGATTGTCGCAGGTCCTTAGTCCACCTGTATAAGTTGCGCCAATACCGACGCTCACGAGTCCTCGAAGATACCAAAAGTCATTGGTCTTGAAAACAAGGCCTCCACCACTATGTCCATTACAAACGGACGAGCCTGCGAATAAAAAAAATAATTTCATATTTATAGGGTGTTTGAACTTTCGATGATTCTTGCGTGATTTTTCTTACCATTCGTGTACCCAGCGCAGAATTTGTCCAGGGTGATAAATTTCTCTGTATTAGAATCGGAAGTTGATGCCCTACACTGATTGAAAGGCACGAAGGGTACCGCGATAATCTGTAAAACTTGACTCAAGGAACCCTCGGCCGTTCTACCAAAACCAGCGACTTTGCCGTAATTGCCGGGTTCAAGCACGGATTGATCGCTGTACGTTCCAACATCCAGGCATGCTGGAATCAGGAGAGGTGACAATACGAATCGTTGCTCGAGGTGAAGTATCGCAATATCGTTGGCATAATTTCCCGCAAGGCCCAAGTAGTTACAGGGCACGTATATGTTTTTCACCTAAAATGGAAAACAAACTTCGATTATTCTCTGAAGCGTAGTATCAGGGCACGAAATTAGTGTCGTATAACATAATGTTGTACAAACATTGGCTTTCTTCACGGTAGTCGGATGGTGAAATGTGCTATTGAAATCCCGAAATATATTTCCCGTTGCAACGGCGAATTTCTTAGGATCTGCGACCGTCATGGTGGTTTCATCGAACACACAATGAGCTGCTGTAATTAACAAGTCACTCTGAATGATCGTGGCGCCGCAAATGAATTGCTTTTCCTCATTGCGGGTATTAGATCTGTAAAGAGACGCGTGCCACGGGAGTTCCGGGGTATTTGGCCGTTGAGCATTGAAGATGAGCGCCGTACTACGTGGTGGTACGCGGCCGCAAACTGAAATCCAATCACTTTTTTTTATGCATACATGTTCGGAGTATTATTATCATTAATAAACACCAATACAAAAAATATCATGCACCAGAGAAGTATAACGCGTACATATGCGTTATACTTCTCTGACATAACATGCATAAATCTGACATAACATAACACGCATAAACACGCATAAATATGCGTGTTATGTTGAACACGATTATTATTTCGTTAAAAAAAAGTTAACTCTTTGGAGACTGCAATCGCTATTTGGAATAGATGGGTGTAGTTTTTTCAAGGCGAATGACCAACTACTCGATACTTTCGCACGATGATGGTAGATCACTTAGCACGTTAAACATTGGGATTAAAAATCATGTAACGTACGATTATTATTGTAGCGCCAACAAAGGCAATATATACTTTTTTCTGATGGACAAAAATTGGAGGTTCCAAAGAGTCATCGCTGTCATCCAATATCCATACTGTGTTATTATAGGATAAAATCAATCAACGTGTATTTACTTTTACTAGCATCATAAGTATGTTGCATCTAGTATTAACGTCATAATCATTAGTTCTACCTATGATGGGTTTCCCATTCTAACATCGAATGGAGGATAATCGGATCCCCGTAAATGATTATTGGCGGATATAAGGCTTTTATTATTTAGCACGTCGATTATAATCGACACGGGGGAATTGGTACTAAGATCCTTTTGTAATGACAATATCGTCTCGTTAAAATATATGTTGAGTATGAGCGAACCTGGTGAGCAGCGTATCGGTTCGGGTTCCCAACGTCCTGTGTCGTTACACTTGACATTCTCACGTCGTGCCGATAGCACAGACGTGTCTTGACGATAGCTATTGCGACAAGATAGTCTTGCTACAGTTTTCGGTAGTGCAGGTACCTCGCACGACGTCAACTCGCCGTTGTACGTACATTCGGCGTCGGTTGAATCAGTGCTCAGGGCCTTGCAACGAATTTCTTAACAATGGAGAATAAGAAAGATTAACATTAGATTCTTCATCATTGATTTACATGATGCATCTTATCGAAAGTGTTTCACGGCTTTCAATTTTAATACTGACCAACACAGGATGGAGTAGTCGACCAATTTCCACCAGGGCCGCAAAACACATCAGATTGATCTTCGACTTTGTATCCTGTGTTGCAGCTGTAGATGAGGTAGGTGCCAGGGTCAAGCTCGTTCACGTTAGGAGGATCACAGTGCTGACCGCTTGTACATTGCGACTTATGTAGTTGCCAACGACCGTTTCGAGGCTGCGGAGGAATTCTACAAGGTGGTCACTGTCGGTGGTCGAGGATTTGGCACCGGAAGCCACTTTCAGATAATTTTGTTAAATTTTGTTAAGATATCTCACCTGCAACCGGATTGAGTCTTACGTCTCTCCCGAGTGAGGAAAGTAACGTGAGAATCGGCGAGACTAATAAATGCTAGAGGAATAAATTTTATGTATTTGATTAACACAGAATAATAAAATCTCCTTTAGATAGAAGATGGGCAATGTATATTTATTATTTGCCACGCAATACTGACTCGTTAAATTTTCTCATGAGTTCAAGGTCATCGAAGGGATGAGAGCTTCAACCGGTTTCTCAATATCACGCGAGCGTATCCTCTCTTCTCATTACAACACCGTTAATTATCTATACAGAGACGTGGATACGTACCAACAATCATTGTCATATTGTTGATAGTGAAATGAAAATTTCTCTATTCGGTATACTTTCTCATTTTAGTTTTCAGTATTTTCGTCTTTGCTTGCGAAATAACATTAGACATATTTGTATAAACGCTTGAAAGTCGTCTATTTCAATCACGGTTATCGCGTTTTAAATGACCTTTGATAAACCAATATATGTCGTCGCCATATGTTTCCGATCTATTGGCACTGTTTTGTTTTCTATTCGTTGTTGGGAATTCCTCGACGATTCGGAGCGCGTACCGGAAGTGAAATATTTCTCGGTATCGATTGTGTACGCGGAATCACTAAACCACGGTAAAATACATTTTAATCCATTGAAATGTTACAAAAATAAGGCCTAGCCCTGCATTTATCAAAGTCAGCATTTATTTTTTTTTTTTGATGCATAGGGTATGGTATAGGAAGCTTAAGTCCAAGTTTTTGGGGTTGTAACCCTTGAGGAAAACCCGCCATCTTGAAAAAGGGGTAAAGCAGTTTTTGCATTATAACAATGAAATTATTCACCGCGCAAGAAAATTATTCAGTTGTTTTTTGTAGGAAATTGAATTCTCTACAAATGCACTCTCTTGACTTTTTGTCGTAAAATCGAAAAAATCGAAAATAACAAATATTTTTCATTTTTCAAAAAAAATATGTTCAGAGAAATTTTTTGGCGCTCCTTGAGACGAACAAATTTTACCCCTCATTTTTTAAATTTCGTTTATTTTTAAGGATTTTACAGCCATTCAAAGGTAAAAATATCCCTCAGCACATAATATTTTGGATTCGGGTTTAAAATTGTTGTATTGATATAACAGGAAAACTGTCTACCGCGCAAGAAAATTATTGAGTTGTTTTTTGTAGGAAATTAAATTCTCTACAAATTTGCTCTCTTAACTTTTTATCGTAAAATCAAAAACATCTAAGTTATTAATAAACAACGACAAAAAATAGAGGAGTAATTTCCTTTAAGTCGTTCTAACTTTTTTTCTTTACATTTTACAGAAAAATATGTTCAATGCATTTCGATAGAATACCTTCTGACGAATAAATTTCAATATAAATGTGTCAACTTTTGTTTATTTATAAACATTTTACAGTGCTGCAAAGGTAAGTGTCGGAGTACTCGAAAATAGACATAAAAATGAACAATTATGCGTCGTTTCTTTGAAAATTTCATTAATTGCGGCGGAAAAATTTTCTTTGTTGCTATTGCAATGTTCATAATAATTAGTTATGAACTCCTCGTAGGTGGTGCGGAAAAGAGTTCATAACTAATTATTATTATTAACTCCTCGTAGGTAGTGCGGAAAAGAGTTCATAACTAATTGTTATGAACATTGCAATAAGAACAAATAAAATTTGGCCGCCGCAATTCCTGTTATATCAATGAGATGATTTTTAAGCCTTTATCCGAAATATTACGAACTAAGTGATATTGTTAACTTCCAGCCGCTACAAAATCCTTAAAAATAAAAAAAATAAAAAAATGAGGTGTGCAATTTGGTCATCTAAAAATCCTCTATCATAAAGCTCTAAACACATTTTTCTGAAAAATGCAAAAACAAAAAGTTAGAGCGACTTAAAGGAAATTACTCCTTAATTTTTTGTCGTTTTTTAATAACTTTGGTATTTTTGACTTTACGACAAAAAGTGAAGACAGCAAATTTGTAGAGAATTTAATTTCCTCCAAAAAACGACGTGATAATTTTCTTATGCGGTGGATAATTTCATTGTTATAATGCAAAAACTGCTTTACCCCTTTTTCAAGATGGCGGATTTTTCTCAAGGGTTACAACCCCACAAACTTGGACTTAAGCTTTTCATACCCCCCCCCCCCCCCCCATGCTGATTGTAATAAATGCACCGTCAATGTAACATTTCAATGGACTATTTACAAAATGACCTATGTCTTTAAAACGTCAGAGAAATAGCCTTGTGCAATATTCGACGATCGAAAAATCTGTTGGCTGCTTAACGATTTTATGAAATAAAATTAGCACAATTACCACAGATCAGTATCGTAGAAAAAACACTGCTGGTGACAATCTTCATTGTAAATCGTACTGGCGCTTTCGAGTATACGATTTTTTTCGTTTTCGTGATTCCTCACCCTCCTGACCATTTAAACGTCGAATGGACACTGATGCTTGGGATTGAGCCATGCTCATATAACAAAGCCAAACGCACAAGACCTTCCCCTCTTTGCGAGTATACTGATCATCTGGGATTTTACGAGCCGGACATGTATCTATTATAACACAGTATTTTCCTCGTAGACTCCACGCATTTCTTATCGGTTATTGATAAATGTTTTGTAATGAAGAAACTGCGTAATTATAATGTGTAGATCGTTTATATTTTTACACTCGTCAAATGTCAGTGAAAAAAAAAGAAACTGGACGATCGAATCTCGATCACAAAATATATACTTTTTTTTAGTAAAAGTAAAATTGTACAGCTTCCTTGTAGATTTGTCTAAGCCTTATCATTTTCTGCGTCGTGCTGATCTCTCAAACCGTAAGTGTGCAGAGCCAAAGAGACAAGCCACGTTAGCATACTTATTCACGAATTAAGGATGTAACGAAATGCAAATAATTTTGTATTATTGATGAATTAATTTTTTTTTTTGTTAAAGCAAAGCAAAAAGGATACGATCTCTCCTTGATTTCCGTATCTTCGATGTGTCGCAATATGTGCTCCTTATGGAATTTCATAACTTCCTCTTCGCACTCTGTCCAATTGAGAGTTTGGTGCAGACCGTCGGCACCGTATCTCTTGTTGTAATTATCATAATGCACCTGAAAGTGTAAATAGTTCGTGACGCGATAAATGCACATAAATTGATCAATGCGCAAAACACGAAAATATAAGAGCATACATGATGAAGAACTAAGCCCAAACTCGGTACGATCGGGATATCCAATTTTTCAACGTTGAAAGCTTCATTTAGAGTTTCCTCAGTCACGAGATTTCTGACTACTCCGATAGCAAGAGCAACCATTTTTCTGATCTGGTGAAGCATAAAACTCTGGCCTTTGACTTCGAGAGTCACAAATTCCATGCCTTGGGAAATATATGGTTCGGAACAAGTAAAATTCATTATGTAGCGATTCGCACGTGGATCCAGTGGTCTCCTGAATCATAATTCTTTTGTTCAGCTTTAAATTATTTTACTACGAGACTGTGAGTGCCAAATGCTTTGCTTGCTTTCCGAATACCAAACTCACACTTTTGATGTAAAATTGTGATAGTTGTGTGTGCCCTCGAAGCACTTTAATACTGTATTGACCCTGTCATGCAACTCGGCACTCATTCGAAAATCAGTGTATGGTTTTCCATCTATGGTCAATAGAGCTTTTTCTCGCTCTTCGAGATCAATATCGGCGGTATGAGCGTCACGAGCTCGTAAAATAGTTGGGTCATCTGGTGCAAAGGCAAATGATGGTAGGGTGTAAGTATAACTTCTTGCATTACACTGTATTTTGCTGTTGAAGCCTTTTGTAACACGTTTCAGGCCAAATACTCGTATCACGTTGGGAAGATACCGATTGATATCATCTATGTTCGCATCCTCGGCTTAAAAAGAATAATTTATCTGTAAGTGACACATATCGCTGAGATCTGAGAATTCTATACTACACCTCGTGAATGCGACATTCATTTGGAATAAAACATTTCTAGTAGCTCTCACGCATTCTTAAAGAGACGATTTGTCTCGTTGCCGAAACTCCCTTGTCCGTTCTCGCGGCTCTCTGAAAATGTATCATTTGGATTGTATCAAATGCTTCTTGTGCGATGAAATTTGCTTTGAACAGAGCGTTTATCAAATCTTCTTCTATTGTTTTTATGCCTGGATTTCTCTGCATCCCATAGTAATCCTTTCCTAGATAAGAGAGCATCATTGCATAATTTCGTTTTTTAATCCTCAATGACTCTTCAATTTTTGGCTGTTTTGTCAGCGGTTCATCGCCAATCTCATTAATAGGCCTCTTGTTCACTCTCAATGATGCCTCAGGTTCTATGAGAGTTTCAACTTGTATAGACATATTGTACAATTTTTTTTCTGTAATAAAAAACAGAAACGTTAACCTTGAGTCTCTTCGTGTTTTTTACACAAGTTTTAATAATTTGTATATTAAATGAAATCTATTGTTCTAGTTGATTATAAAGACATGTGGCTTTTTGCAGTGACAAGGATGATCGTGGTTTCGTTATTATCAAATAACCGAGAAATGTACTTACTTAATGACGATAGGACTTTGACGAAGCCACGGTGCTTTAGTGCTCGAAGCATTTATCAACTGACGGGTTATTTTCTATTTCCGACCACAGATATAAAATAGGTTTATAAATATGGGTTTGTTTTTTAACAACGCTGTTAAAGTCCGATCACCCCGCTGTGAGTTATACCACGCTCACCGACACGACATGCGCCTGGCACATGTGTGAAGTAATGTAATATTTCAGGCGTTTCTCCATTTTAGATAGTACGATATATCATCTAAACTATCTAAGAATGATATAGTCGTTATCTTCGGCATGCAAATGAACATAACCTCTGTCAAAGAGGTAAAAGTACTATTTAGTTGATCGAGAAAAATGCAAGAAGATTTAATAATTCTAAGAGAACACTGAACAGTCGAATCGGCCCAGAATTGAAGAGAACCCTGTGCGCAATTAGAGTGTAGCGAGAACATCGAAGAGTGTTGAAATGTCGGTGTACGCTTTGAAAGCAGTGTCCACCCTTGGAAACTTTGCACAGGTAAGCACGCCAATAACTAAACTCCTTATTGATATGAGAGGCTAAAACATTTCGTATAATATAAATTGTTAACATTTAACTAAAATTTTACTGACCGATTAAAATTAATCCACTATTTGTACTTTAGACTACTTCCAGGGTACTACTCCCAACATTGCGCAATACAATTGGTGCTTTTCAACCCGTACGATTACGTAGAGCCAAACATTGGAATCCAAAGTATAAGAAGTTGCGTGCGCAAAAATTTATAAAGGTCGAATTGCCCGATTATCAGGAGAAAATGACAGAGGAGCGTGCTCGAGCTAAGATGAAAGAAAGAGGCCTTTTACCACCTAGACCATGGATAGAAAGACCAACGTATATCAGTTGCATGGGAGGCATCATCGAGGAGTATGTACCGCCAGAAGGCGATGGAAAATTTTCGGCCCTCTCAAAAGCTGTAAGTTATTGATATTTGAGAAAAATGTTCATTCAATTTTCTCTAAGCAAAAAGCATTGATTTCAGGGAGCTAAACAAAAAGTCCAATTTGTGGAAAAGAAAGGAAAAACAATGATGGCCATTAGAAAAATCAAGAGCTATGATGACGAATTCAGTGTTAAAGAGTTTCCTGAACAAGCACAAGAAATCTACATTAAAGCTCACGAAGCTCTAATGAGGTGAGAATATAAATTTCTTAAGTAATTTCAATGGGATTGAAAGCTTCACATTGTATATAACAACTGTATTGAATCCAGCAAGGATAATCTGCTACTAGAAACATTGGTGACGGAGAGAGCATACCCTGTAAGTGAAATTGACTCACAGAGTAATTAATGGAATTCGTCATTAGGTAAGATTGGTAACAACATTTATTTATTTGCAGCAAATGACCCATAATGCAAAAGATAAAACGATTCGCTGGAAATTTTTGGGATCTTTGGAACCACCACGAGTTGTTGCAGTCAAATGTGCCGATTTGGTAACCAAAGACAATTTGTTTGGCCAAGTAACAGTTCGTTTTCATACTCAACAGGTCAGCTGCACCCGTAATGTTAACTCAGCTTTTTTTCACGTGGGCAACCATGGAGCAAATTAAGTTAATTAATACATTTTCGTATATTCCATTGCAGTCACTCGCAGTTTATGATCGATTCGGACGCTTGATGAGCGGTAGCGAAATAGTGAAGAAAGATGTTCTCGAATATGTGGTGTTTGAGAGGCACATATCCTATGAGTATGGCACATGGCGTTTACACGGAAAGATCTTACCACCTTGGGCTCCACCTAGAGAATGGGGAGAAAGAACTTTCATTGAACAGCGAGAAGAAGCGAAACCTGAAGAACAAGAAGCTGTTTCGACTACAAGCACCACAGTCGAACCTCCTGTACCCGATAAAGAATTGCCAGAAATTAAGGCTCAACCTATTGTATAATTTTACGTACAATATACATGAAAAATACAAATAAATAAGAAATGCCGAGTATTTTATAGATTTCGATTACAATAATATTGTTGCTCAATCATAATTTTCGCGCCATTATCTTCCAGATAACTGACAGCTAATGGGAACCCGTACACCCCTCACAAAATATCTCTCATGAAAAGCTGCCTTACGATCCACCGTGCGAAAGAGTAACAAATTTGGAATTCTCATGAAATCTTTTCGGAACCGTTTGTGGCAGTTTGTGGGCATTTATATCGACAGACTGATCGTTTATGCATCAGAAGCATATTTATTTAATGAAAACATGAAAAGTTTCGTACGATACATTATGTTAGTGGACACGAAGAGCAATATGTAAATTGCCAGAGAAATTAGTGGTTTCCAGTTACAAGAGATGCAATGGAAATTCATAAGCAATATAACCAAAAATTGTACTACCAGTCCACAACAACATATCAACTGATCGTTCAAAAGAAGAGTAACTGATCGTAGACAAGCGTCATACTCGATCGATTTTTTCGGTAGGAAATAACATTTTGTCAACAACTTCGTTCAATAATTGTTTTTTGCCTATATTGTAACGAAGCGCCAGAAAAATTGACCAGGATGACACGTAAGTGTGTTATATGCAAAGAAACGAATTATAAAAATTCGTACAGCTTTTTTTCGGCACCGAAAGATCCCGAGACGCGTAAGAAATGGACGGAAGCTATGGGTATAGAGAATTACGTCGTCAGCGATGATACGTACGTTTGCAGTAAACATTTTACAACAAATGATATAATCACACATTGGGTCAGCGGGGTTCCACCACACGTTGTTACCGTGAGTAGAGCTTTTGCTATCAACCCTTGAAGAATAGTGTCTGGGGTGTTTTGGGTTTCTATTGCGTGTCTGGTTCAAAAATCTAAATTCATTAATATAAGTTTTTGTCTTCATTTAGAATTTTTAAACCAATTAAATGAATTCGATTCGAATCGAATCCATATATTGGTGTATGTTGTAAGGTTATTTATATACTTAAGTTAAAAAGCTTATTAATTTTGTACGAGTTGTTACAAGTAGAAATAATACGATTTGAAATTTTTTTCTTTTTGTTAAGATAAAGTATAAAAAATGTCGCCTCAGACCAGGTGCTGTACCCAGCACAAGTTGCGAGTCTATGAATAACTTGCTGAACAACCAGGAAGAAGATTACGAGGACTTTGCTGTTAATCGAGGGAGCGGACCAGCTACCATTCGAAGACCATTCGCAGCTTCTCACTCTACAACAGAAACCTTTCTCATACCTAGAGAAGATAATGTTACAGAGAACAGCGACATGGATAGTCAGACAGATCAGGCAACCTATCGGAAACAAGCTACAGTTGAGTGCAAGCAGGAAAGTACATACACCGTCATTTGTACTGGCAATGACGATTCGTCTGAAGATACAAATAATTCGGCTCTAATGGAGAATGCTGATCACAATCAAGATATGGCAACTATCGTAAATCTTCAAGGTGATGAGAAATTTGTGTACGCACATACCGAAGAGGGTTCAGAAATCCTTTATGTCGAGGGATTAAATTGTGAGACATTAGATTGTATAGAGGAAGAAGTAGATGTAGTGCCTGAAAATAAATCGTCCATTGGCATGGAATATCATCCTGTCAAGACCCAAGGAAAAAGTGTGGAGGATGACACATCGATGGACATGTGGGATTCGTTGAGCAACGAGAATGCGACTGGAAATGACAACGAGGTCAATTATCAGAATTGTGAAATGGAATCACAGAGTTATAACCATGATCATCATGGTGATTTCGATACCCCCGATCCACTGGATATTAAACTGGAAAATGATTATGAGGATAATGAAAATGCCATGCTCTTTGAGGATCTCTTAGATATTTATACAGAGGTACAGTTGCCCAACGGCTGGTCCTCAATGGTAACATCCAAAGGACATGGTACAACAGTCGTATACGCTTACATGGGCATGACAAAAACAGGCATGCCCTACATGGAAAAACAGGTTTTCTTGAAAAGTGACATGAAACTTCGTTGTGAAGCTGCTAACAAAGAGCTAAATCCACGAATGCACAATCTTGTCAGAGATGGACGAAATCGAACAGTGTATACATTATCGGACGTAGAGGAGCTTGTCGAAGAATTTGATCAGAGAATTGTATGCGAAGGTAATAGCAAAAATATCCATGTCCCCTTTCCTTGTAAGAAGCTCCTCCTGCTTCGCTTCATTGATCAGTATGAATTGCTTTTTTGTCAACAGGCTGTGCCAGTGAAAAGACACGGGCGGAGGATATCGAAAATTCCATAGCTTACAGAGATGTCAGTTCAAAGTGGCGACACATACAGTGTCCGATAATAGTCAACAATGGCACAACTCGTTGCTCCAAGTGCAGCACGCTGGATAATTCGTTGACGCGTAGTAGAACTCGGAGACACAATGCCGAGGTGCACGAATTTACTAACGCTTTAATAAAGAAGGAGAAAACGATACGCGTGTTGCATAGACTTTTGCGAAAGACGAACAAGAAAAACCAAAGATTCGAAACTATGAGAGACAATATCGAAGGAAAATTCGAAACTATGTTGACGGACTCGCATAAAGTGTTTATATCAACAGTGGAAGCAATGAATATGCCCAAGATTCAAAAGCTTATGATAAAAGAATGTCTAAGAGCGAGCGTGTCACAATGTACCGGCAAAGCCAAGTACTCGGAGACGTGGGTTTTTCTCTGTCTTCTTCTTTACATCGAATCACCGCGCATGTACAGATATATGTTGCTGAACAAGTACATGATATTACCATCTATGAGAATCATAAGGCGATATCTTCATCAGATTAAAACAGATAAACAATTTTACAATCTCTTTCAACGCACTATCGAGCCTTTTCAGCCGAATGAGCGGGACAACGAGAAGGAGCCTACGTGAGTGTCAACACGAAAACCACAATGTGCTCAAATTCTCATGTCGCGTTAGGTAAAAAAATAAAAATAAAAAACGGTTCATCTTCAAAGAGAGACTCGCGTAGCGCAATCGGGCAAACCACTTTTTTTTGTTTTGTTCTACCTTGTTCAACGTCTCCCCTTGTTACCTAATTGGATCAAACATGTTTGGGTATGTTTCCCTTCTGCCAAAAAATAAACATTTTGAGTCCGTTTGTGAGACTTTTTATGTATCAAGACTTTTAATACTTCAATATGTACAACCATAGATGACATAACGACGGCATTTTTCTCTGTCACTTTCGTTTTGGTCTTCTCTTCTTCGGGTCCATATTATTTTCGGCGGTCGATTGTCCCTGTTGCCACATAACACAATAGTAACTTTGAGATTATACGATAGGCAGAAAATTTTTGTCGAAGTTTGTTGTTAAATACCTGTGTCCATTCACGCTGTAATTCCTTAAGCATGTGTGGTGTGAGAAGCCCCTGAGCCAACAGCCTTTCCGTTAAACGTCCATGTGCTACTTTGTCTGTGGATTGTCGGCCTGTAAAAAAAACACTTAAAGACTCTTCCTGGATTTGTATAACAGTTTGAATATATATATTTTTCAAATATATCACAAAGAATTAACGGAATAGTTATTCTATGGATTCTTATTACCTCTGTAGTAATTTTGCTTCTGTGTGTTTAATTCAAAGTTCTCAGAGTCTGAGAGCGTAGCTGCTGCACTGCTTACACCTGTTTAAAAATACTCATTTGAAGAATATAATTGCCATGATAATAAACTTATAAAACTTCACCCATAGAACATACAGTTGCAATTGTTGTCTAGAAATGTTTAGTTACAAGTTGCCTGAGCGCATACCTGTCTCCGAATTTTTCAACAATGTCGTGAGTTGGATGACTCCATCTTGAATAACAGCGTCGAGCTCTTTTTGCATATCCCTCACGGTATTTGTATCTGGAAAGAGATCGGTGAAACGATAGCTCAACCATAGATATAGATCCAAGACATCGAAAACCGCCTCCAAATGAACAAGATCGATGATTGTCTTTGGAGGAGCGATTGGCCAACCAATTTGTTGACACAACCAACTGAATGTTATCGCTTCGTTTTTACTGTATTGTCGAGCAAACTGCAATCAAAAAAGTGTCATCCAATGGAAAATGCGCGATTTGACGTTGAACCGACAATGAAATAAAAAATCTTATAGTATACCTTAAGGAACATCGTACAGACGAATGGCATGTTTTTATTTATTGGAGCACAGCAAAATACGTAACGCGCTCTAAGTGGTAGCGGTACGTGCTGTATCATGTCCGCCAGGAATTTGAAAGCTTCAAGGTTGCATAGGAAGTACAAAGAGTCGTCGACGGTACTCAACGAGATAAAAATGTCCATGAGATTAGAAAGGGCAGCTTTTGGAAGATGATAAGCATATAATTCAAGCTGATCTGCGGTTGGATGAATTCCTGCTTGGGTTAGTGGTTCAGGAGTTTGGTTCATCAGATTTTTCAAAGTCGGCAGGTCTTCGTTTTTGAAGGTAGTGACGTATCCCTACAAGAATATCATTTGTTTTAACAAGTACTTTCTCTTGAGACTTGTACCGTTAACAATTTTATAAATACCTCCTCCCATTGTGTTCCATAACGACCCGCACGACCGGCTATTTGTAGAGCCGTTGACACTGAGAGCGTGTCCATTTCCTTCTCTCCTTTTTCATTTATGCTTGGTTTGATCATCGAGTAAAATATAATTCTTCGGATGTGCCTGTAGACAACGGAGTTATTAAATTTTTATCTTGGTTCGAGCTTCACAGTAATACTCACAGATTGAGGCCCATTCCAATGGCATCGGTAGCAATGAGGACTTTGCAAGGATTATCAGGATCATTAAATTTGGCAGCTTGGGCGAGTTTAGTGTTTGGTGGCAGACTACCGTAGATAACAGCGACTTCAACTCCTCGTGCCTCAAGACCTCGTAACAACATATATATGTCATTTTTGCTGAAGCACACTATGCAGTCACCTGGTCGAATTTTATCAAGAGAGCCTATTCCACAAGACTCGACGTTCAAGCTCGTCAGACGTTTATACCTTCGAACTTCCACATCTTCTCCAGTTGTTGAGCACAAAAGTCTGACCTGATGAAAAGAGCAATCAATGATAGTGAGAATGTATTCCAAATGAAAGTAAATTAATGTCATCTGGCAACAAATTTGCTATAAGTCACAAAACATACGAGATCAATTGCTCCAGGCTCTCCACAAAGATGAACCTCGTCGGCAACCAGTCCAAGGAGTGCTCTTGTCCAAGCCCATCCTCTCCCTTGATCTTTAATCATTTGGATCTCGTCGATAACGGCAACCTCGTCTAAACAATCGATAATCTTCAAATTCTTTTCAAACTGTACTTGTTGGGTCCATAACAGTCAGATTGTAACTTACAGGTCTGATTAGTTTGGGTCATTTCTACTGTACAGGAAACGTGGGATGCTGGATTTTGTTCGTTGATTGCATATTGGTGTTCTTCACCTGTGACCAAGTCACAAGGAGTCTCCTACAACAAAACTTATGTAGATTACAAAAAATAGTGCATTGAATTTAACATTGCAGCAAAACAAAATTGACCAATAATTACTCGTTTGTTGCATTTTTGAAAAACCTCGGTTGCTAATAATTTTAATGGTCCACAATACACACCGCTTTTTGCCCCTATGAAACGTTCTAGAGCATTATATGTTTTGCCACTATTTGTTGGACCAGCATGAAATATGATTTTTCGAGTCTTTGCTCTTGCCAATGGATACCTGATAGATGAAATATACCCATTACATTCAACCATTAATGCGAATAAGTACTTTGTACAATATTCATTAAATTCATATTAAATTAATCCTACCAATTAGCAGGCTCTCTGAGATCACTGATTTTCTTCAAATCATCCATACAATCAATATGTGGAAACATTTCCTTTGCGTGTCTAATAAAGTATGGAAATATGTCAACAACATTACCAGCCCCCTGAAGAATGTCGCTGAACACGACATGTAGGTCTACTGGCAAAGATTCTGCTTCTAAGCAATAACGTCGAAAGCTTGCATATGCTTGTTGTTGCAGATGATCTATAAAAAGTTATTAAAATAATTTTATCTTCCAAAAAGTGACAAATTGTAGTTTAAAATTCAAACAACTTACGATCCAGGTCATATTCTGCGGCTAGTTCGACAACCTCTCTTTTGGCAAAGAATTGGCTCAATACATTAAGAAGATCTGACTTTTTTAGATGACCGGTAAGTTCAGCACCAATATTTATGTCATCTGGATTTGGTTTCACAGGTACGGGTTCAAAGACAGCTGTCAATGAGTTGTGGAGATTACTAGTATTCTTCTTCCCTCGTCTTTGCCCCACTGAGAAGGATTTTGGACCAATCGACCTGGATCATTCATTGAAAACATAGGTTATCATACGGCACGATAACGAACAGAAATGACTCATTAATTGTCATATAGGTAAAAGTACATTACGAAATTAGTGCTATTGCGTAAACAATTGAAAGAATCACATCACGTAATGACAACGACGGAAAGAAAAATTAATAATATATTAATAAAACCTGGTGAGGTAGCCTGGGTTGAGTAAAACGTTTCTTCGTGCGAATAACTCGGGTATACACCGCCTAACAGGCAACATATTAAGGGTTTGCAAGTTGTTTGCAATAATCAATAAATTTATTTTTTGTTATTTTTTTGCATTTCGTGTAATATCTTGACAAGTTCGGAGGTTGTCGTTTAGGTTACGTTTAAATAGCGTTTGCAAGTGCGCAATGTGTGACTCGTGTGACTGCACTGCGCCCTCGGTAACAGTAGAACAAAGTAGAACCAACGAATTCACAGGCCTATGTTTCAATTGAGGTGAGAAATTGGGTATCCTAGTGTAGTTCAGTGCCCCACTTACTGATGTCGTTGGCGTCGCTGCAAGAATGTGCGCATTCAGCGCACGTAATAGTTGCGGATCTATCCGCTGAATGCTCTATGATCCGAAACGCTCCCACAACTAGCTATGTGAAGTTAGCCACCCGATTTTGACTTTTGCATCTTTTTTTAATTTATAACGATTGTTTGTCGTTTGTTTGTGATTGTTTGATTAATTAAAACGTTTGTTTGATCATACTTTTTATCAAACAAACAAAACAAAAATGAGCGTTTAGTTAGCCGCAAATTTTTGAAATATTGTCTAATTTGATTTTTTCAAACGCCAATCGATTCGAAATCGTTTGTTGGAAACCTATAATATAATTCGAACGTTTGTTTGATCGTTCTTTTTCAAAAAAAATCAATAAATAAAATATTGGTTCGTCGTAGCTTTCACACTAGATTCTGGCTTGACCAGACTTGATATGTGTCGCGTGCGTGTAACAATATAACCTACAATTTATGTTGCCACACGGGATTACTTGATCAAGTTTACAAGATTTTGTTAACTTTACAAATCCTGGCCTTCGGTAGTTGAGTGCATCTCATGTTGAGCATCTTCGCAGTTGTATGGTAAGAAAAAAGCCGGAATCTATTGTGAAAGCTACGGCGAACCAATATTTTATTTATTGATTTTTTGGAAAAACAACGATCAAACAAACGTTCGAATTATATTATTTGTTTCCAACAAACGATTCCGAATCGATTGGCGTTTGAAAAAATCAAATTAGACAAAATTTCAAAAATTTGCGGCTAACTTAACGCTCATTTTTGTTTTGTTTGTTTGATAAAAAATATGATCAAATAAACGTTTTAATTAATCAAACAATCACAAACAAACGACAAACAATCGTTATAAATTAAAAAAAGATGCAAAAGTCAAAATCGAGGGGCTAACTTTACATAGCTCCCACAACTATGGATATAGGAATATAGGGATAGAGTATAAGCTCGAAAGGTAGATGAGTGGAGTGAAGCCGCAAATGCGGGGGGGGGGGGGGGGGGGGGGGGTTATGTGCCTAAATTTCATTGGTTACGATTGTGCGCATGCTCAGTATACTGCTACGTGCCAATCGTCACCGGCAGGTTAAATGTAAAACGATGATAACTATATTATGTTGTAAAAAAGTTAATGGTAAAAGTATTATATATTGTTATTGTATATATATATATAATGGAATACAAACATTTATATTTTTAAGACGCGCAATGTATTTGTAGGTTAAAATACAAAATTGAAAATGCATAGATAATTATAAAATAAGTACTACTGATACTAATGATTCCAGTTTGTACTGTAAAATATAATAAATATAAAAAATATTACATTGATATAAAATACTATATTTAATTATACTTCTTTGTAATCTTCTATTTACTTCATGTGTCATGCCAAATAATAAAAACGTAAATTGATTGTAAAATCACATCTCTCTCTTTGTGTGTGCGTATAAAAAACCATAATTATTAACAGTAAAAGCAATGATAGAAAATCATAATAGAATAAAAAATGGAGACTTAATGTAAAACAATTTATATGAATGATATTTATTTAAAGTTTGCAAGAAAAAAGTTTATACAAAAATGACCCATAAAGTATGCAGCATTAATTAAAAACAAACGGATATAATAATATAGAAGTTATAATTACGATAATACACGTGTATATTACAAAGCAATACAATTTATTTCGAATTGTTATAAAAGTTAAATCATAAAACAGAATAGATATACATATAAATCATTACTGACTTTTTTAAATAATGATTTTCCGATTTTTATCTACAGTACTTATCTTTTTCCAATTTTGGTAAACGGATCGATTTTTACAATTTGGCACACAAAACTGCACCATTTTGATTTTTTTCCCTTTTGATAAAAATTATTTTGAAAAGAAAAGGATAAATACGACGATGTACTAGCGATGTACATACGATATGTACAAGCTTAGTCCCACTTGGTCTCATTGCACTTGCGCACCATTACAACCAATCAAATTCAGGCACATAATACCTCGTCCCTTCGTCCCGCAATGGCTTCGCCGCCGTGAACTCGTGCTCCATCCCTATAGTCCTATATCCATGGCTACTCTCGACATGCCTCCTTCGTCGCACCATAGTATAACTAGTATGGGCACTCTTTGTCGGCACTTTGATCTTTTTGTCGTCAATTTTCCGCCATGTTTTTGGCCTAACCTCCAGTGACGGATCATTTGTTCTAGGAACCCGCGGTATATTACTATCTCACCAGGGACGTATATAAATTTTATAAATTGGAAAAGAAATTTTTTAATTTAAAAATTATCTAAAAAATAAAACAAATAAAAGCTTTTTTTGGTCAATAAATTAAAATTATTAGAGATAGATTTATTAGAGATAAAATATATTAGATAAAATTGATAAAAAGATGAAAATATATATAATCTAATTTATACAGATTAGAACCGATTGTATACATAAATAAGAAAATAAAAAAGTGAAATGGTTTGCATATTTTATTATTTGAAAACTAATTGTTATTTATGTCTATCATTATTATTATAAATCATTACATAAATATAGGAGTTCGGTAATCATAAGTAAAGTAAAAATATATGATTACATGAATCATTTATTCATTACATAATGACATACAAACATCTATTATAAAATTACATTAATTATACAATTAGTGAATAATTAAAGCCATACATATCATGGAAATATAGAGCCAATTATTCCAATTGTTTATAAATGTTTCCAAATGATCATTTTATTTGAATTATTTTGATTAGAATTAGATTTAAAGTTGCGATTTATAAATTTTAAAGTATAATATAAACGCATCCTGAAAAATAGCTTTTTTACAAATAAATGTGGAAAATCTTGACATGGATGCTGAAACATAATTGATTCAGCTTTTGTCAAAAATGTTTGAATAACATTTTTTTGTAAAATAACGGTTTCAAAATTATCATTAAAAATCGCTTCTAAAGAACATATATAAAATATAAAATTGTTATGTGGCATTTTCAGGCTACCAAAAGCAGACCTTTCACTTTGATATGCTTTAAAAAAACAGGAAATTGTTGAGTCCTCCAATTCTACATGTTCTATACTGTATTCTTCGCAAACTGCAAAGCGAAAAAAAGAACACTCTGAATTTGCAGTCGTATTTCTGCAATTTTTAACACTGCACTTTTTATATCCTTTGATTTTCTACATTTTATTTTATGTCTTATTTTCCAACGTTGTTTTCAAAAATTGTAACCTTTCAACTGACTGTCACAGGCTTCACATCACCACTTATGAAACAATTTTCTGATTGGTGGCTCCCAAAAACATGGCGGATGGATGCGCAGAACGGATCGACGCGAACCTCGAAAATGCTCGGAGTGCCCATACTAGTTATACTATGGTTATACTATGGTCGCACCGCCGTGATCAATCCCCACCACTTTACTACTCTGGCATCCCACCGTGAAAAAAGATATCGCCGCCGCCATCTTGGTTCATCATATCCGTTGCAGCAGGTTTTCATTCCCCTCACCCTTGTGGCTTCACCCTCGCGGAGGAAGGCTCCGTTCATATATTTACACGTCCATGGTAAAAAGAATCTTTATGGCCAACTTTACGGAGCTAGTTGTGTTATCGTACCTACCCGCAGAGGGTTAGTCATCTTTACCCGTGAAGTTGCTGGCGCCGCTGCGTTCAAAGTTGATGAATGCATGCGCTAGCCACTCATCCGATGAAAGATGTTGCAGATCACCCATCGCGTCACCAGCTGTACCAACTTCGGATAACGTTGGAATCGAGTCACGAACGCCAGTGCTATAGTATGCCGTCCACTAGCGACATCTATGCACTATTATAATTGAACCACAGGGAAGACCATTACAATAACGTGAATCCTTTCTTTCTTAAGGTAGTTCTGTCGTTTTATCGTTTTCTTAAGATTTCGTTGACAATTTGGACGCATCTTGTTTGATGTCATAAGTACATGTGTAATAATTTTTGGAAGGTTTTACCACGCGGAAGTTGAGACATTTATTAGTAAAATTCAGAATTTTCGGTAGTCTCTCATAAGAGCGCGTGTTAAAAGTTGCATTTTCATCCATAAATATTTTGGCTTCTACTCGGTGAAGCCTTCTAAAACTTTGCATACATTTTTATGCAACAACAAAGAAGCTTTATTTAGTTTTTCAAAAAAATCTAAAGAAAAGAATTTTCACAATTTTTGTAATTATACAGCAAGTACGTATTACCTTGGATGACCTTGAATTTGGAGTATGTTGTTCTTTAGTCAATGTGCAACAATTTTTCTTTATTAACTTGAGCCCGCAAACCATTTGGTATGTGAGAAAAATTGAAAAACTATTTTTTGATTTTAATGTCACGATAGAACTACCGTAAATTTTCATAATGGAGAAATAAGAAAGAAGCTAATGGTTCGAGTATATGTTGCACGACTCATTGACAGTTTGCTCAAAAAAGCGGTATAGGTTACGTTTATTGATAACTATTGAAAACGAGTCGAAGCATCGAAGCATGGCAATTCTAATAAGTATTTGCTTAAAACAGAGGTGATATGTATTTTAGACTAATTATGGAATCAATCGCTAACGTCCTAGTGACAGTTAATAAGACTCATCTAATACGATGTCTGTTTTATATGTATGTCAACAGACGCAGCAGTATTTTCTCGTCGGCAATGAAAAAGAATTCTTCTATTCTGCAGCGCGTAACATCTACGGAAACCACAAATTATGCACCCGTTAAAAGTCAGTGTTACATACGACGTATGCATAAAAAATTTGATCAGTAAACATACCAGCATTAAACAACCGATCGGGTTAAAAATTGGCAGGTACACAGAGCATTATGGTGAAAAGTTGCTCTTGGTATTTTTGTTTAAAAAATTCTTGCCATAATTCCCTGGATACCCTCACAACATTAACACTCGGGGCTGGAAAAAGTAAGTATGGTGTTTTTGAATCGCTCATCGCCTGCAACGCTCTTTCCAAGATTGCGGGAACAACATGTCAAGAGCCACTATATGCCATAATTCTCTGTGTATCTGCTAATGTTTAACCCGATCGATTGTTCAGTGTCTGCTGGAGTACTGATCGAAATTTCGAAGCGCATGTTGCATGTAACACTGACTCTTAAATATACTACATAATCACAATAAACGCAAATCATACAGCACACATATATGGTCGGTAAGTGTATGTTTATTATAGCATGCTGTTCGCAGCTTTACGCGTCTACTTTTAAGACAATGGGTATACGACGATGAAAAATGCATAATAAATTGATATTATTTCAAAAGCTCGATTGATCCTACCAATTATCTTTCCTATCACTGCACCAATTGTTTCTCGACACTTTGATAATTCATCGATATCACACACCATTCAGCGCTTTATGCCTAGACCAATATTATTGATTATGATTTATCTCGTAAAACTCGTATCACCAAAGCAAATGCGTGTATACCAGTATATACTAGATATATACATATATATATAAAGACTGATATGTACATGACATAAATACTGCGAATGTTCAACCGAGAAAAACGTTATAGGCAAAAGTATAATAGATTTCGTGCCACATCGAATACTGTACGGTACACGTAATAAACGAGAATACGACTTTTCGTGACGTCACTTTGTTTCAACTTATCGATTAAAAGCGCAGGTCTCTCCCTCTGGATCAAGATTTACAACAACATCGTCAAATAATGTCGGAGTCTTTTCAACATCGGTCGAACTAAGGGGACAAGCTGAGCAACTTCGGGCAAACAGAAAAACATTCGTCGTCCACAATTTCACTCCTCGCAACGCGGAATTCCTGGAGGAAAAAAACTCTACATTCGTCGTAAGGGTTTTTGATTTAGTTCGTATAATCGTCGTCCACGTGCCGACTAATTAATTATCGTAGCTAATAAGCGATCTCGTTCGTTATGTCGTGATACTTGGGTTTCTCCTTTTTCAGGCGGTTTCTAATTTCCATCCACGAGAACGACTAGGAACGATGATAGCTATCGTGAATGCTCGTGGGCTCGTCGCGCGTAGGTATAATTTCTATGATTTACGGACGGACCTCGGTGCGTCGTGTGGCCATTTCAATTCGTCGCTTTTTGTCGGTGATCGATGGTGTACGAAACGAAGAATGTCCTAATCGTCGATCGGTGAAGCCTCGCTGACCGGAGCTCATTAAAAAAGTGCTCACGTTATATGTATATATACGTAGTATAGCTCGACCATCCAAGACACGAGATCGCGTTGCGTTGTGCTGTACGATCGTTCCATATACAGAAACGCGATGGAAAGAGATGGAGAGAGGTAGACAGGGGAAATTATCTCAAATCTTGAAACGTGACATTGTTAGCAACTGGAACTATAGTCTATTACATTAATCGTCCGTTTATAATGAAATCTTTTTAAAGATATCTGCAAAATCCTCTTTCGACAATATTTCCATAAGATAATTATACGGTAAAAATGAAGAAATAAATGAGCTTCATTAATCGACCCTTTTCGTTCCTCGAAAAAAGAAAACATATTCTTAACACCGTAGGTCGATCACAAATATATTTTTCCATGAACATGGACTTACTAACGAAACAAAGTAAATCAAGTCATATTTCGTTCACGATATTGTTAAATTTGATAAAAACCTCGTGCGATCTCTAACGAATGATTTTCGGATATACGAGCGAGTCTCCGATTGCTAATAACAAAAAATTGATTCCGACGTCGGACGAAATGAGAATGCCCGTGTCTCTAACCGATATCTGCCCGAGACCCGCTTTAAGGTGGAGGACTCGAGGGTAACGCCCCACGGGGTTAAACTGTCGATAGATGTAGAAGCAGTTTGTTTAGACGCCGGTATTATACTCGGTTAACCCTGTAATCATCGCCGAATGGGTGGGATCGAATATATCATGGATCGGCGTTGTTGCGCATAAGTCTCGCGAGGGGCCTATGTGAATATGATAAACGGGAGAGAAAAACTAAAAGCTAGCCGAGACGTGACGTGTGTATATATGTAGCTCTCACCATGGCGTATCTTCGCGAAAGGTGAGAGAGATACGATCAACGTATATGCGATATATACAATAATAATCTTAACGGACTCGGTTGCGTACACGACAAAAAAATGTATTTTAGCCCATTGGGTCAGTCTGTGTGTTGGCTCGTACACACGCGTCGCAAATATTCGAACCTCTTGAATTTCGTGTATCTCCTCTGCCAACGAATCTGTACGCGGTATAAATCTCGCGTCGTACCAACGGAGAGTTCGAGCGAACCAAGTGGGCGGTGCTGGAAGAGTTTGGGAGAGTTAATTTGCGGTTCGCTCGTATTTTCGGCTACTTTGTGGCCACTTGGAACGTTTCGTAAAGTGTGCGAGAGAGAACGTAAAATATTTCTTCGTACTCGATGATATTCGTTCTATTCGACTACTCGTTAATAGATGACTAGGTAATTAGACTTTATACGCTTTAACTTTATATACGTATGCATGACTCGTTGAGTCTAGTTTCATTTTTAAGGTTGTTGTGGGGTCAGGTCGAAACGATGTCACTGAGATGAAATTTTGTATGAACGTTCATGATCCATTTACCAGCAACCTGTCAAATTTCAAAATAATCCACAGTACAGTTATTTAGAAAAAAAATCGCAAACTTGGAGCATTTGGTGTGCTCATCACATTATGTCTATGGGAATTTTTCGAAAATTTTTCAGTATATTATATATATCTGCCAAGAAAACGATGGCACGGAGTTAAAAAAACAGGTACGGTTAAATGAAATATCGGACTAACTTTTGGTGCTTTGAAAATAATAATTTATAGTACCGATTCAACGTTATTAATGATTATAATCGCGAATTTTCCCAAAAATTGAGCACACAAGATATAAGGCTTCGGAAACACGACGACAGCGTAGATGTCACAAGCACTCCCTACCTTAGCGACCCTTTCCACCAAAAGAATTTTTTCCCGGGACCTATGTTCATGGTTGATAAACAGACCCTTCGATTTTGCGGTTAAGAACGGAGCTAGTATATGACAGCTGTGCGACACTGCTGTCAACCCAAGCAATTATCGTGGGTCATAATTTACGTTGTTGCCAGTTCGTCTTCCAATAATTGATCTCTAACGAATTATCGAAAATAATGCCATAAACTAATAGAAATAATTCCTGTAACCATCACTTTGTCAAAAATGCATATTCTTTTAAACGGATGTGGATTTTTTCCTTGAAAAATGATATTAAATACGACGATAATTTGACGACAATCAGTTGGTAACAATTCATCGGTTTCGTGCATAAGCATAGGGCACCCCCCTCATGCTTCACCCCCGATGGCTAGACCCCACAACCTTAATACGAATTATTTAAATTTGCTGACTTTTTATTTAGTAATTTCGCTATAACAACGTCTCCTGTTTCAGCTACTTTGTGGACACTCATTAATAGATGACAAGGAAACACGGACGTTACCAAGGGGGCGAGGCAGGGAAAGACAACTGCCCCCCTACATATTCGAAAAAATGCAATTAACTGCCAGATCAGTTATTGTCCGATTTACAATTCCTGCGCAATGCGATCAGGAACACATGCATTTGTGTGTGAATGTTGAATTAGAACATGATTCGATGTATTTCGCACTGTTAAAACGGTACCTGTGTGCGTAGGTACTCTCTAGCGGAGCGAGCGACTGAGTATATTGGCGGATGCGCGCTCTCGGAATCGAAAAACCCGAGAAGATTATGTTTTATATAGTATATTTTTTCTCGTAAAACTATTTAAATTGTAGCAAAACTATAGCAAAACTATTTAAATCATATTCAACTATTAACCCTTGTAGTTCTGGAGGCCGATATATCTCGGCATGCGCCTTGTAGCGCTTTACTATTCGCATTACGCAATTTTCAATGAATTTAGAAAAACTAGGGCCATTGTTATGTTCTCTATTTCGTCCTTAAGAGGCAGTGTAACTAGCGACGAGCTACTTATTGCGCTTCGAAAACGGGATCCGTAAATTGTTCGGTACTGAGCAATCGATCGCCTTAAAATTTGGAGGGTACATAGAGAATTATGGCACAAAGTACATAACAGCCTTATTTTTCGCAAAATTTTGAAAACATTTTTACAAATTCAGTTACCACCAGAAAAATTTTTCCAAAATTTTGCAAAAATAAGACAGTCATGTACTTTGTGCCATAATGCTCTACGTATCCTCCAAATTTTACGGCAATCGGTTGCTCAGTACATAAAGTACATAACAGCTGCACAAGTACATAACAGTCTTATTTTTCGCGAAATTTTGAAAAAATTTTTACAAATTCAGTTACCACCAAAAAAATTTTTCCAAAATTTTGCAAAAATAAAAGAGTCATGCACTTTGTGCCATAATTCTCTACGTACCCTCCAAATTTTAAAGCGATCGGTTGCTCAGTGCCGGACAATTTACGGATCCCATTTTCAAAGCGCAAGAAGCTCGTCGCCAGTTACACTGCCTCTTAACATACTGCTTTTTGAATCATGTAAATATTGTTTCTTGTTTGGTTTTTATGAGCATTTTTCCAAACCCTAGTAAACCCGTACAATTCAGCCGGTTATTCTCGCAAAGGCACCTCTTTTTCATCCGACACTAAAATCTTTGCAAAATGTTTTCATTTTACCGAAAATTTATATTCTCGATCTATCTATCATCTTGTTCTCACTCCGGTCCATTAGCTGGAGATGCCGTTGCTTGGTAATTAAACTTTACACGCTTTATTTTTATAGACGTATGATTCCTTGTGCGTTGTTACGAGTCCAACGAAATATTCGAAATTACTGTCTTTTTATCAAAAATAATTTCGCTACAATAACAATGTTAAATCAATTGGAACTGAAACTAAATAAAATACCGAACATCTGAAAAACTTTCCACAGTACATGACTGGCAATAAACAATCATAGCTACGTATCACGAGGCCTGTTCCCTCGAGATACATCATGGGAAAAACACGATCATGAAATTTGTACGAAATGGAAAATAAAAGTGTCTTATTGGCATTGCATCCTCACGATCTACTGGAGAAAAGTAATTGAAACCAGGGAGTGAGGAATAGAGAAAAAGAGAGTGTATGATGGCGGTTTATCGCGCACGATGTACATCCTGACGCACATGAAGGGGGATGATGATTCGGTCCGTATATATAGCACACTCGCATCGTAGGATAGAGAGTTGTCCATGCCGTGGGGAGTAAGAGTTCATTGGATGTAGAGAGAGAAGGGGGAGAAAATGGAAAGAGAAAGAGTGCATGGTCTCTCGGATATGCTGAGAACTATTAATTTATTCTCTGCCAAGTATGAGCCCTAAGTACGGTGTAAAGGCGCTTCAAGGCATGAGATCGTATCCGATCGGTTTGCCTCTCGATACTAGGAAGAAAGCTGGTGTTACATCAAGATGTATATATATACATACATACATTACAAACATATACATACGCGGTGCATACGCGAGCTCGGGAATACTCGGTTTCTCAACGAGAGGATCTCGTCGAAGCCCCAGATAGACTGATTGCAGGGTTGCCGAGCCGGTGTTTGCTTTATAAATCGTGCGCAACGCGCTCGCGCGCGCGTTACCGTATTGCCATCCATCCGTCTCTCTCTTTCTCTTTTGCTCTTTTGCACTAGCACTTGGCGCGCTATACATACGCAAGAAGGAGCGATTGCGGAGATCGTCAGAGATACGGAAAGCGTCATGGGGTTGGTACACGTAGTCGTGCGCAACAGAACGAACCGACTCGCATCGTTCTGTATCGAGCTTCGATATCTCTCTCTCTCTCTCTCTCTCTCTCTCTCTCTCTCTCTCTCTCTACTCGGGATATACGCTCGATGTGTGCATTAGAAGATCTTGGTAAAAGTGTATCGCGAACTGGCCAGATGCACGAGAGAGTCCGATTGATATCGTTCCTGGAGGCGGATTTTGCGCACGATCAAATTCGATGTCAACTTTACGAGGACGATATATTTTTTATCGAAATTCTTATCTTGGCTCTAGCTTGATTTATCGTCTGGAGGAGAATTGTAACGAAGTCTTTCTCTCTCTCTGTCTTTCTCTTCCACTCCCGGTATGCGGATAGATCGTAATTAGGTAATAACCCGGTGATCATGGCTGACTTCGACAGTTTCGATTCGCGAACGAGACGGGCCCTGTCTATACACAGGGTGTTCGAAAAGTCTTGGATCTCCCTATACCTGCTGATAACCCGTAGTGTCCTGAATTCACCTGCAAAATCCGCAAGGTCGATTCCCGATAGTTTTTAAATTAAAGAAGATCGGAGTTGTCAGATCGGCGAGCTGGAATCGGCCGCGTTCGAAGATGATCGAGAGAGTAACAACGCGTATCCGAAATTTAAAGGGACGTTGATTGTCACCGAGGCGAGGTCGGACTGTATTCTATAACTATCGGATATCCGCTATAAGCTTGTCAATCGTAGTTTAGTTCTCTGATTGGACAACGTAGATCGTCTCTCGTTTGAAAACTATCGCGAATTGAACGTGCCGACTTTGCATGTGAATTCGTGGCACCGCAGGCTATCCGCAGGTACCAGGAGGTCCCCGACTTTTTGGACACCCTGTATATATATATATATATATATTGAAGTATGCATGGATAAACGACGAGATTTATAATATAGAATACATATATGTATGCAAGTGGAAGGATAGAGATCGCAGCAAAGCCAGTGGATGTGCTTCATTAATAAAATCCTTCTACTATATCCAGTTAGCCGGATTAGCCCGAGGTTTGACGTTGACGCGAATGTTCGCCGTTCGTGTCCTTCTATATATCAGGCCCATAGGTTTTCATACCGTAGGTGAACAACTCGAGTATCATATTCCCGGTTGACTGCCACTGGTCTGCGTTGGTAACGCCCCCTTGTTTGAGAAACCAAGCTGAGAAAAGACGAGAGAGATGGAGAAAGGGAAAGAGAGAAATAGTGAGAGAGAAGGAGAAAGATAGAAAGAAAGAGAGAGAGAGAGAGAGAGAGATAGAGAGAGAGAGAGAGAGAGAGAGAGAGAGGGAGAGACGTTGGTATTCCTTCACGAGTGCCTTTCTCGTGTTTTTCGTTCTCGTCTTTTTCGGTTATATCTTCCTTGCTCTCTTTCGAGCACGTTCTTTCACTGTCTTCCTCGCTATCTCTGTTACATCGTCGAGAGAGCCCGTATTGCATCGCGATTACGCCCGTGCGCGTGTGCGTGTGTGTATTCGTAGCGCGAATATATAAGAAGCGGGAAAGTTAAGGATGTATTCGTTGCCGAAGGTGGCCAGTAGTTAGCACTCCATTACACATGCTTACCTATCATCAGAGCACGCTACAGACCACGTTTTACTCTCGGAGCACACGATTTCATATCTTCTCTCTCGTGGAACACATCATGAATATATAATATTCATGAAGCTGCAAAAGCGATCAGCCACAAAGACGATCGAAAAATTACCCTACCGCAGTTCCTCGTGTCGATGTTCCTCGTTTTCTCGCTCCTTTCTATATAGACATGCGACGTGTTAAATAATAATATCTTTGACAATGTTTCGATGCTCTTGAAATATCAACGTCGCTATAAAACCCCTGAGAAAACATACCGTCGCATAGAAAATTCGATTCGAACAATTTTGTATTCAAATTGGAAAACTTGTCGATGCAATAAAGTTTGCTTCTACGTTTTATTACGATTTAATTTCATTCTGTTAAATTATAGTGCGATAAAATCAAGCCATTACTCTCTTGTACGTTGTGATACAAACATTGTTGTCTGTTATTTTCAAGATTGTAAATTTAACACACGATGCGAATGAATTTTGCTTTCAGCGACTCAAAAACAAAAAATACCAAATACATTCGAGTTAGAAAAATATTAATTGGAGACAATAAATCCGATCGACGTTGTATCATTTACGAAATTTGATGTAGATCCGATCGGCGATTCAAGTTCGGATAACGAAACGCGACAAGATCGTCCAAAAATGCTCGAGAAATCGTCGAGTGATCGAACAAAACAAGCATTTTTCGTCTCCACGCATAATGCGCAAGGATTGCACGAACACTTACAGTTACGTAAATTTTACACATACGATTCGAATCAATTTTGTTTTCAGCGACTCAAAAACAAAAAAATATCAAATACATTCGAGTTAGAAAAATATTAATTGGAGACAATAAATCCGATCGACGTTGTATCATTTACGAAATTTGATGTCGATCCGATCGGCAATTCAAGTTCGGATAACGAAACACGACAAGATCGTCCAAAAATGCTCGAGAAATGGTCGAGAGATCGAACAAAAAGCATTTTTCGTCTCCACGCATAATGCGCGAGGATTGCAGGAACACTTAAGGTTACGTATATCGTAATATATATAAATAAGGAGCTCAACGTCTCGATCATATCCGGGCCAAAAGCGTATCGAGACTCCTCACTATCCATGGGAAGTTTAGCGGTGCTCGTTGCGGAGGAAAAAAAATATAGTTATATATAATATATACAATGTATACAGGTATACGATATAAAAGAGCGGGAGGAGCGAAATAAAGTGTGAACATGCCCGATAAATTTGGCTAAACGGCCGATGATTTGGGCCCGGGGGCTGTTATACACGTACACGAGGGACTCGATCCGGCAGCAACTTCGGGTGGGTCAAGCGCGCGGTCTCGATGATGCGAGAGCCGCGTCATTAGTCGTGCCGGGGGTGTATTATACCTTGTGTTTATCGGAAATTATTTTTCGCTGGAAATCCCGACGTACGTAACGGACTCGTACAACACTATCTCTTTCTCTCGCGCGAGATCGGACCCAAAAAAAGGTGAGCTCGCATGCGGGCTGCGATAGTGGTGCACTCTGGGGGCGAGAGAGGCGATTGCGTTCGGTCGGGACAGGCGCGCGGGACTTGCGAACGCGAGGACGATGAGATGGGGGATGGGTGGGACAGGGAGTCTGAAGGGGAGAGAAAGGGATGGTATATAATAAAGCCGATACGGGCCACGGTAATGGGCCATAATGAGGCATCCATAAGTATAGGTAATGATCCGTGGATGGTGAGGCTTCGAAGGCCCGCGGGTACATCGTCGATACCCCATTTAGTCCTCGACGCTTCGATGTGTACACGTTTGTATACGTATATACACACGCGCAGACACATACACACATATTAATATATATATATATAGATATAGATATATAGATATATACATATACACACGGAACATCATATACAGATATAAGAAAGCTTCAATCTCCCGCATTCGTGCACTTATTTACTTATTTACTTACTTATACACTTATTTACTTACTCGTTTACTGCGCCGGAGTTATCGCGTTCTTCTTTATTCTCTACGTTCGTTCCTTGCGAAGAGCTTCCCCCGTTTCTCTCCCTCAATATACGCCCTACGCCGCGTAGCGGTGTTGCTCCTGACTGCTGGCAGAGGTCGCGGTTCGCCTCTCGTGGAACGTGAGCTCCTTGCCGCCGTTACATGTACCTATGCTCGGTCCCAACATACATTATACATACACACATATATACATACGATATGTATGTATCTATATGTGTATAGACTCACTTGCCTCGGTTACTCTTGGTCCGAACCTGCTGCTCAACAAGAGAGTCGCGAATCAATTTAATCGTATCTCGTTCCGAGAAAATCATAGGTGCTGGACGGTTATTTAGGTTTTAAGATATCCGAAGACCCACGGTGATACCGACGGTTCTCAACCGGCGCAACATTTTTTCCCCTTTTTATCACTTATACGTACTTACATAGGTGAACAAGGATGCGGGGATGATATTTTTGCGCGTCACGGCGGATTATGATTGTATCGTAAGATTTTCTTATCGACATTTTTTGTTCGATCCGACGAGATCCGACGATCCCACTTGCGTTCGAGGTTAGGTCACGGTAGAGGTCTTGGGAGGAGGGTTAGGTACCTACATCGATTCGCCATGGAGGTTATAACCCGTGGTCGAGGTATACAAACCTCAGGGTTTATAACTCCTATACGTTGTATACACAACAGAGATTACTTATAGTTCCTTCGGTGATCAGGGTGGACGGTAATTGAATAAACAAGAACCCTTTGTCGCATCGCACGATGATTCTTCGCTCGTTTTCTGATCGTTCTCGCGTCTTGCGACGGTGCTGCTCTGGCGGCGCTGTTTTCAACCGCGCGTCAACGCTTGCTCCCTAGACTATTGAAATTCTAGGATTTTAATTAAGAGCGTCTATTTGTTCGTCCACATGATAAAGACTCCTTGTAATTTCTTCCGTCGTTCAATACGCGCGTTATCCATCGAAAACAATATGCGTACCTGGCCTGCGCAAGATTGTACCTTATACATCATTGTACGATTTACGCGGGAACTGGAAACGTTACGCGGACGAAGAATTATAAACGTTGGAGCACAATGGATCGGGTCACCTTCAACGTGCCCACCATTTAATACCACCGGGCATATTATAATTGAATGTGTAATTGATACTTACATATATAGCTATGTGTATAGATATATCGAGTATACGTATATAGTACAGTTAGCGCCCGACAGAGGGCCGCGGTCGCACAGTAGCAAAGAACGTGAAATATAAGCCGGGGAATCGAACAGCGAGAGCCTTCTCGTACTTATGTATGTACCTATATATATATATGTATATACACGACTATGACCAACGCTCGACAGCCACCGGCCCGCAACGCGCATTTACTTTTTGTCCCGTTCGCGATCACTTTTATACGTGTATACCCGGCCGCGAATAAATGGCTTGATTAAACACGCCATTTTGCGCAATGCAATCTTTTAGCATTCAGTTACCAACTGCCCCTCGTTTCTCCCGCTTTGGCTCAACGGTGCGCGCATACAACGCCGTATATGCGCGCCATTGTGTCTCACGCTTTCGAGACGCCTCGTCGATCATTCTCGTTATACTATAGCGCTATTATACCATTATGAATTGGGTTTTGCGCTCTCGCACATACGAGCTTACTTATATAGACGTATTCGTTCTTATATATATATATGTATAATGTACACGCCATATCCTTTATATTTCTCGATACTGGCGCACGTTTGCAGCTATATCGACCCTCTCACACCGCGGTCGGACACGCCACGGAATCTTACGCGCCTCTTTTTTTCTAAGTATACGTAACGATTAAGCGCTCGACGGAGTCACGCCTTCATCTAACGGACGTTGAGATTACTCTACCAACCACGGACGTAACCATGGACGGTTATGTACGCGTGCACATTCTCTTTCACGCGATATCGTCGTTGAATTTTCTTTTGGTAGATTATCAATGCGTTTAAATTAGAACGCGACGGGGAAGTCTTTGAGATCCTTACGAATCGGTTGTAGGATTGAAACGATTTGGATTCAATGGTGGACAGGAGGGCGAGGGGGAGCTGGAAAAATGGTCGAGTTATTCAGAACGTTTTAGAGATTTCTATTGTTGCCTAAACTATAGAACGGTCGAATGGGTTACGCAGCATCGCGACTGCGATTGCACTTTTGTAGTGTTTTTTTTGTGCATTTCAATTTTTTTTTCCTCGAAACATCGTGACAATGAAGGACTAACGATTTTTACCGTTTCTAGTCATCCGAAGTATCCATAGCTTTCGCAATGGAAATTCTATAGATTTATCCGGCGAGTTTGTGTCTCGTTTATCGCTTGTTCGTTGATTTTTTTTCTTTTCGTTTCGACGAAAAGGAGAAAAGTTATACGATTTCTTTCTTTCGTTACTGCATGTATACGAGTTTGAAGAAGATTAGAGAAAAGTCGGTTTCGTCGGAAGTTCATTGTCGCGAGAAACCCTTCGATAGTTTCGACGATGTAACATGGGAAAAGCATTACACGGGAGCATTGTACGTATTTCCGATAAGTAACGTTTGTTATATAAACGAGCATTCGGAATGAAAAATCGCGAAAGTCGTCGTTGGAATCGGAAGGAGAGCGCAAAGTGCGAGAGCTTCTTGCCAGTTGAACGAATGCCGAAAGAGAGAGAGGATAAAAAGGAAGTGGAGAGACGATCGACAAGGAACAAAACGAGCGAAACCGGAACTCTCGCGAAGGGGATAACGGGCGTGCTCTCGATGCTCGCGCATTGGCGGTCGCGGGATGGCTGGTGTGTGCACAGTCGCCATGTTGAAATCCCCTCCCTCGCTATGCACGTGCTCGCGAGATGGAGACGGGCGATCGTTGAGAGCACGGTAGGGACACCTATACGTGTCGCGACAAAATACACACACCCGCGACGATAAGAGAGACCCTCGTCTCGACGAGTGAATAACGAAGGGACAGAGATACCTATTATTATATCTGGCTAACGCGTAAATACGCTTTTCGAAAAATATCGAGAGATTAAGATACTTCTTTTTTTCCCTGGTGATGATTGGTCGTGTGGGGTGAAAAAAAGAAGGAATCGAGAGGAAAAAAAAACAGCGATTAAAGTAAATCCAACGAGTTTATGAAAAGGGTTGTCGAAAAAAGGGTTGTGCGTAGAGGAAAACGGCTGGAATAAAAAAAGATTTCGCCCGACGGAATCGGAGAAAGCAACAACCCTTTCGTTCGTGTATGAAGGAGGGAAGGTTGTCGCGTGTTCCGGTGGAAATTATCCTCGAATCGAACGTACGACCAGGTAAAGGGTTACGTAATATTTTCATCGCTTGAAATTATTACTACTATGAAAATGTCGTATATAACGCACGAATCGAATAGGAAGGTCGGAGAAATTTTGGGAGATTAAAGTCAATAGGGTCGGATTTATTTCGGGACTCAAAATAGCCAAAATATATTTTTATGGGAAATGACGAGACAGGCATCGATGTTCGTTCCGAGCGAATTATCAATTTTCGTCTTCTCATTTTTTCGCCGAGACAAAGAAATATTTTCCATGCCGAACATTTTGTGAAATATTTATTAAAATAACGATAATAAATATAAATAGATAATTTTTAATCGTAATATTTCTTAGAAAATTTGTTTTACGACCGGGAGAAGTTGCCAAGGTTTAATCTTCGAACATTAGGATTTTCTCATTACATCTAAAAGTAACTATGTACAACGAATTCTTTTGTAAAAACACAATCTACGTTTCTATAAAAGAGTTATAACTGCGCATTGGTTGGGAAATTAAAATCGACGGGATTGGATTTCTTACGGGACTCAAAGTATCCAAAACATATTTTCATGAAAAATTACAAGCCAGGAATCAATGTTCGTTCCGAGCGGACTATCGTTTTGCGCCTTCTCATTCTTGCCTAAACAAAGAAATATTTTCGATGCCAAATATTTTATGAAAACATCTGTTAAAACACCGATAATAAATATAAATAAATAATATTAAATCCTGATATTTTTTAGAAAATCTGTTTTACGACCGGGAGAAATCATGAAGGTTTAACCTTCAAAGCCAAGGATTTTCTCACCACGTCTAAAAGTCACTATGTGCATTGAATTCTTTTGTAAAAACACAACCTCCGTTCCTATAAAGGGGTTAACTGCGCAGAATGCGTTCATCCTTCTTTTGCATTCGCCTAAAAAAAAGCTAGATATGAGATAAAAACAGTAAAAGAGACGGAAGAAGAGAGCCGCGTTCCGGAAACAGGTCTCGGGCAGTAAAAGCGGCGAAATCGTCTGGGCGAGACTATATACTTAGCAAAATATGTATATATACAAGTCCTGTAACCTCTCCGCCGCGGTGAGAACTGAAAGCGATGCGGGAGGACAAGCACGCGTAAATGTATATATTTCTATGTGTGTGTGTATGTGTGTGTGTACACATACAATATAACGAAGGATCAGAGCCAACCGCTCCACCTACCCGCTGCGACGAGAAACACTCGAGAGTCCAGACGTATTAATTAAACGACTCATTTTCATCGGGGCACACGACAAAACCTCGGAGTTTACCGCCCATAGTAGAGCTAAATAGGTTTCCTGTGCGGGACGCGAACGCGCCGTGTCCAATACGTAAACGCAGCTGGGCGTACGCGTACTAACCTCCCGGCCAATCAGAAATATCCTGACTCGCGCCGATTGGCCGAGATTCCGTACGGTACACGCCCCTTGGGTGTGCACGAGGTGTCTCCCCCCCACCACCCACGCAAAGCGCGAGCCGCTGGTGGGGGGGAGCCCGAGATGACTGGAGGCAGAGGTGCACCCCACCCCAGTGGCACGAGCGCTCGTTTAGCCGGTAATTTTCTCAAACACTAGCAAGCGCTCAAGCCAGAAGCATCTGTCCGGGACTACGACGTCTCGACCGCTCGGGCTCCCTCGATACGGTGCACACATTTCTATCTATCTATCTCTTTCTCTCTCTCTCTCTCACACACACTTCTCTCTCTCTCTCTCGCTCTTTCTCTTTATCTCGCTTACGCGCCGAATAAACACGCACGCCGGTCTTTTCGTGTTTTATCAAACGAAACAAATATTTATCTCGAATTTCGTCGCGCGTATCTAGTGCTTCGCAACACCTTTTTGCCGTACTGACGCACGTTTGCGAATGCGCACGGCTAATTATCGTAATTTCCAAGCGTTTCGTCGCGTGTGACGTTGTACAGTGACTTCAGTGTTTCCTGGGATTTGGAAAAAGTACTTGTCTCAGTGTCGTCCAGTGACTTTTTGATCGAACACGAGCGAGTTTTTTGTTGTTGTTTTCATTCAAGATTAATAATACGTTCGAAGAGCTTGGTGTTTTATTACTGGGTACACAGTGAATGCGAAATTTTGAGTTGGTCGAAAATTGTCGGTCCGCGAAGAGAAAAGGAGAAACGCGAATGTGGTGGGCAGTGCGGCGAAACGTGAAAACTGCGATCGGTTGTAAGAGAGCGAAGATCGGACGAATTTCTCGCATCTTCGTGATATCCGTCGTATAAAATAGAAACATTGACTGTATTTCACGACCCTGCGACAGTGTTTATCCTCGTGTAGAATTTTCAAACCTCCCTCTCTCGTCAGCGACGACTCGGAAGTGTTGTGTGCGCGAGATACAAGTGCGCGTTGATAAATTTAATCCGAGATGTCAATGCCGGACGACGTTTGTTCAGTGCGAATGAAAATCAGCTCGAAGTAAATCGAGCGCACCGGTTTCGGGGAAAAAAAGAGAAAAACAAAAACAGAGAAGAAACTATCGTATCCCGCGCTAGAATCGCCGCTGGATTCACGTTGCCGTCGGTCGGCGCGTCGCGTTCCAGCGAAAGTCCCGATTCGAAGATATTGGAGCGAACGGGAAATCGAAATCTCGATATATAAACGAAAAGTAGAGCGAAGCGCGATTCGATCGCCGGGAGCGTACGATGATGCCGCTCGCTCCGACGCCAATAGTCCCGGTACCGTCGAAGCCGAAGATCGGCTTCAGCATCGACTCTATAGTTGGCGGTGGAGGCGGCGGTCGAGGACGCGATCATCAGGATCGTCTCGAGAGGCTTCACGAGCGTGTCGACATAGATCGCGACGATGGAAGTCCGATGGACGTTGTCGAGGGTTCGTCTTCGCCGTCGCGAGCGCAACGAAGACTTCCGGTCAGTAGATCACCCGGTGCCCACTCGGAGGGTTCCGATCGTCCTTTATCACGGAGTTCGTCCGTTGAGTCTTATCCAACTTCAAGAAGAACGCCCTCTTTGCACAACGGACATCACACCCACAGTAACAGTAGCAACAACAATAACAATAGCAGTAGTAACAATAACAATACCAGCGGTCATCATCGTCATCATTTGCATCATCATCATCTTCAAGCGCTCTCGAATCACCTCGTGGATTTTGGTCGAACTACGACAACTCGGAGTCACAGCGGTGGTTCGACACCCAACAACAGTCCTTCCCCGCCACACAGGATATCCTCGTCTCACGGGGATTCCCCGCCCGTCGGTGCAGCATCCCATCCGCAACCACCGCCTGGCGTCGTTAGACCGAGCCCGAATTATCTAGCGCCACCTCACGGCACCGCTACCGCTGCCGCCGCTGTCGCTGCCGAACAGATAAAGTCGCTCTACGGCCTTCAACCGTCGCACGGTGGCCCCGTGGCCGGTCAACCTGGACAGAACGAGTATCACACGCAGCAGTTCGCGCTTGCCGCTAATATCGCCGCAGCTCAACACTTTCAAGCTGCTAATCTCGCCGTAGCCCTTCAGGTACAACACGGCGCTTCGCCTCATGGACCACCGCACGGTCCTTATGGACACGGTGGAACGCCCGGTGGACCTCATCCACCACCGCATCCTCATCAACCACCTCGCGACAGTTATCCACTTTATCCGTGGTTACTCTCGAGGCACGGAAGAATCTTTCCCCACAGATTTCCCGGAGGTGAGCGCTTCTTTTTAGTTTTTGAGTTTGGGAGATTGATTCGTACACGATATTCCTAGCTCCTTCTCTTTACTCGCTATCCAAATTGGTCGACCGTTATTCAAACGATCCCTATTAGTCTAATCACCCAACGCAACACCGGTTTTCCACCCGTTTTATCACGGTGGACCTACTACCATAGCGCCACCGCGCCTCTGGTGGATGGACCGGGTACTAATTGGGCATTTCTATACCGGGCATCGCTCTCTTGATGGTCGTTACCAACTTCGTGTTTCTTCTTTTTAGTGTGTAATTACAGCTGCGTTCTGTTGATGGGTGACGCGAAGAGGAATAACAAATATCAACTTACATTTTTATTACGTACACGTTTCAACGTTTCTACCAATAGAGAAACTCGATACAAGATTACGAATCTTATGATCGTAATCTGCCCAAAAAACTCGAGACTCGTGCGCTCGCAAAACTCGTGCCGCAGCACGGTGTCATCATCGTGTTTGTGCGTTAGGCACGATAGACCGCGTGTTCTCGTACATCTCGTGATTCGGTAAACGACATGGCCAGCGTGATTCCCCAAACGTTTCGTAATTCAGATTTTGTAACGGGTCAACGGCGCGCGGGTTGTCCACATGGTCGCCGACTTCCCATTTGTTGTTTCAAACGTCTCTCGATACGTACAAACATGAGTAATCTGACTCCGTGTTACAAGCAACGATCGAGCATTCTCGACCCTGTTTTTAAACCGTTCGTGAAAACATTTTCTTTTTTTTTCTGTAATCTTGGTTTTTTTTTCCTTCTTTTTTTTGCCCCTCGTCTTACAATGGTCACGAAAGAAGCGTCAAGTTCTCTAATGTACGTCTCGTCATCGTGCGTATAATGAATCTTCGAGATACACACGCTCCTTATAAAACGTAATAAAGAGGCGCAGCATTGCGTGCGTTATTACATGCGCGTATTACACTCGAAGGTATTTAGGCACGGAACTCTTCCGTGTTATTAAGCACGCCTCGAGCCTCGATTCTTGTTCTCTCTCGCTTCCTTCTTTTACCTCATGGTCGTTCTTACAACCTCTCGATGGACTCATCCTCTCGGATAATAATATTCCACTCTTCGATGCAGCAGTTACACTATTCTACGTGATTTTATTACGAATTTGTGACGCAAGTATACCTGCTACACCGTATGCAACGTCTGTATGGAAATATTTCCCAAGTGTACGCTTATGGAAAAACAAGTAGCTCTGCCCTCTTCCTTTTCTTCTTCTTCTTCTTCTTCTTCTTCGTTCTTTTAACAACTTTATATTTAAAGCAGCGTTTCTGAAATAAAATAAAAAACACACACAGCTTGAAATCTAATCGTTACGAAGATATAAATGACTTGTGCTGCCTTTTAGTTTCCTCATTTTTCACGCGAGACTTATTATTTCTCGTGTTTAACATGTTTTTACTCGTCGAATCGTTTGATTTTCGATATTCAACGAAACAAATTGGTTAAGAGTAATTATCGACTCTAAACGTGAATATTGCTTATTTATTTAATTACATTTGAGTTTTATTCTGAAAAATTCATACAATGTATTCGAGTTATGGAAAATGTAACCGCCTAATTTTTCCAATCAGTTAATTTACAACACATTTTCTATTTGATTAAAATAAATCTTTTCTTTTTAAACGACAGAACGAGGTTTTTGTTCCTGTGCGATGTAATGGCGACATCTGAATACAATGTAATACTGTATATACATTATTCAATACAAAGTGGAGAGAGAAAAGAGAAGAGGAGCTTCTAAATCTCATTCGTGACGCAAATAACGAATTAATCGCGAGTCGCATGGCCATTGAAAACGCATCAGCGACACGTTAAATATCTGATGTGCATGTATATACATATATGTGTGAATTATAAGCACGGAATACTTATCAAAGGCTTCGTAGCGAGTCCCGCGCTTATATATAAGTACATTAAGTACCTATAAGCGCGGTGTGTAACTATACGAGTATTTATCCCGGTCGTTGATATGGCGTGAGGTGCGCAACCGAGATTCGCATTTATAGGTATAGACTAGGCACTCTATTGGCGGCGCACGGCAACTTCTTGGGGTCGTGCTACCGGCGCAATAGAAACAGCACTCTCCTCGACCAGCCAAGAGTCACTTCTCTCGGGTGTGTATAAGGCGAGGGACAATTATCATAAATTTGCCGCAATCGGCACGCAAACGCAACCTCGTGTGTTATTTATATACATTATTATATGGCTCATTTCGTCATTAACCAACCGTCCATCCGGCACCAAATTTTTTTCCAACCCTCTTTCCAACTTCGCGAATTTTATTTTATTTTGCAAAAATACGGGATGTTGCAAATTTTGAGAAATTCGCCAATTTATTATTTGGGATTGTTGATTTTTATTCGAAATAGGAATTTCGATATTTCGTTGCCGATTTTTGTTCGGATTTTTATAGGTATGTTTAAAAAAATCGACTTTGGTTCAGGGAATAAAAATGCTTCGAGATTATTTTTTGTAATGATCGTCTATAATTTTGTATAAAGACAAGGTCGTGTGTTATTTATAAATATTGTTATATGTTTCGGTTCGTCATTAACCAACGTTCCATCCGGCACCAAATTTTTTTCCAACCCTCTTTCCAACTTCGCGAATTTTATTTTATTTTGCAAAAATACGGGATGTTGCAAATTTTGAGAAATTCGCCAATTTATTATTTGGGATTGTTGATTTTTATTCGAAATAGGAATTTCGATATTTCATTGCTGATTTTTGTTCGGAATTTTTATAAAAATGTTTTAAAAAATCGACTTTGGTTCAGGGAATAAAAAAGCTTCGAGATTGTTTTTTGTAATGATCGTCTATAATTTTGTATAAAGGCAAGGTCGTGTGTAATTTATAAATATTGTTAGATGTTTCGGTTCGTCATTAACCAACGTTCCATCCGGCACCAAATCTTTTTGTCAACCATCTTTTCAGCTTCTCGAATTTGATTTTATTTTGCAAAAATACGCGATGTTGCAAATTTTGAGAAATTCGCCAATTTATCATTTCGGATTGTCGATTTTTTTTCTAAATAGGAATTTCGATATTTCGTTGCCGATTTTTGTTCGGAATTTTTATAGGAATCTTTTAAAAAATCGACTTTGGCTTCGGGAACAAAACGTATTTATTAACGAGAATAACAAATATTCATTATTATTCTGTTTTTTACGTTTTCTTTCGATCCATTTAAGTAAATATTACTGGAAGCTTCAAGATTATTTCTTCTAATGATCGTCTATAATATTGTCCGCGCGTTATTATCGTACGAGGCGATATAACATGGGAAAGTCCCGGCAAACTTGTCGCACACCGGGTATCTCGTAAAACTGTTCTTGGTCAGACCATATCCTTCACCGTCCAGTCATCCACGTGCGGTCTGCCGAGACACGCGTGTACGACCGCGTCTCCAACGTTTGCCGTATACCCGGCGAAGGGAATAGAAAACTTTTTCCCATCGTTTCTGCGGTCTATCCCGGGACTCGCGATAAAATCATTCCTCGATCGTCCTCCGCGTTCCTTTTGTTTTCAACGCAACGATCGACTTCAATCGAGTTCTTCCGATTTCTAATCGACAAACACGTCATGTCAAAATATAAAAAAAACTTGATTACTTGCTATCCAACTTATCGCAACGCGATCCGAATAATTAAATTTTCGGATAAATCGAAAATAATCCACGACCCTGTTCGAAAGAATCTTAAACTAAAAAAAAAATTCTTTCCTTCCTCACCTCACTTCGCACAATTCTCCGAAATATTGCAACTGCAAAATACAAAGTACGGTTTGAACAAATTATTCCGTCGATGTATCGCAATTTTTATCCCGAGTATTGAGGATAATTATTATCATTATGAGAGCACAAAGCGAGACACGCCTGCATGTTGCATTACTATTTCATTCTCGCCCTCTTATTTTCGTGTGTTTCTAATCAACAAACGTGTTGCGTCAAAATGAAAAAAAAATGCGATTACTTACAAACCAATTTACCGCAACGCGATCCGAATAAACAAATTCTCGGATAAATAAAAAATAATCAACGACCCTGTCCGAAACGATATAAAATAAAAAAATAAAAATTCTCTCATTCCTCACAGCACCTCGCGCAATTCTCCAAAAGTTTGAACAAATTATTCCGTCGATGTACCGCAATTTTTATCCCGAGTATTGAGGATAATTATTATCATTATAGGCACATAAAGCGAGACACGCCTGCATGTTGCATTACTGTTTCATTTTTGCCCTCTTATTTTCGCGTGTAGGAAGAGGTGCGCGCATTCGAGTACCATTTCCGCGTGGTTACCGGTCTCGCATACGCGTGTATTTATGTATTTATATATATATAAACACAAATACACAAAAGTACTCACGCACACATATATAAACGTAATGCTCGAAGCAAATCCCGTTGTAATGCGCGTGTTGTCAGTGCGTGCATTTACAGATCGCGTATACGTTTTCTCTCATCGTTAAATATACTTCGGACGAGTAGGTATAATAAATCGCGTGGTCTTGAGCCGCACCATTGGCAGCGATCAGCAACAGCGGCAAAAGCGCCGTCCACACACACACACACACACACACGTATATATATACGTATCATTGACCCAGTATCCTAAGAGTGAAACGTTTCGCCGATGGATATAAGTACCTGGCAATTCTAAACTCACCGCTGGTCGCGATCTCGTTGCTCGTGTGTGTAGATATAAGTGTGTGTGTGTGTGCGTTGTCGAGACGAAAAAAAGAGCGTAGCTTGTAATCGACTCAAGAGACTCGCGTATGCGCTCGGCGATAATCCGATAGACGTTGAAATTGGAATAATTAGATACATCCTCGCTCGCTTACACGTCAAATACCTCGATTGGGTTACTGGAAGGATGGAGAGAGGGAGAAAGAGAGAGAGAGAGAAAGAAAAAATGAGGCGTGGAATTATCGCAATATCTGTACGACTTTTATCTTCCCGCGTAAAAAAAACCGGCAATGTGAGAAGAGAATTGAAAAAAAGGCAGCCAATCATTGGCAATAATTTCCCAACAATGTAATTACGAGGAAATTCAGTTGAGAATAAAAAAATATATGGAGCGTAAAAAAATTCCGAACGATTTTGAATGATTGATTAGTTGGGGGGGAAAAAAACAACGTTATCGTCATTTTTTCACGATTAATTGCCAGTAATTATTTCGTCATAAAATCATTACGAATGCTTGCATAGATATCCGCGACCTATCCACGATTATACGATACCTATACGGTTGATGTGAGGTCGAGCGTTATCTTGCAATTAGCGTGTATATCGGTAATGACTCAAGCGCGTAATGAAACTCGGACGTTCACAAAGATATATATGTATATATAGATTATACATATATATATATCTATATATATCTACATATACATATATGTATTCAAGACACGCCGGAGAGAGTTGAACTAGCGGTCAGCCAGTATGGATTTCCGTTCCTCGCGTTGCTCATCGCCTCGTTTAGTTGCCCGCTGTAATCAAAACGCGAGGGTGGGAGAGCGAGAAAAAAAAAGAATTGTAGTATCGCGTTACAAACGCGGCGCGAGATTACTGACAATAAATTACGGCGGATGAGCCGTAAAGTCGGACAAGTCGGCACGAATCAATGTGGAAAGAAAAATAATTTTTTATGCTCGATTATGATTACACGTGTATAAGTGGGTGGAGAAAATCAGCCATTATTTCCGGTTCGTCGATTCTAATCGTGTACACGGGATGACGAGTCTTACGGAGTCGTTGAAATATTATGAATACGTTCGAGCTTCCGAATTTGCGATAGGGAGAGTGGCGAAATTAATGATACGTTAATCGTCTTACGATTGGAGATATTATTTGTAAAGATTTTTTTGACGCTGATGTTTTTTTTTTAATGCAGAGAGAGATGAGTTTTGAAGTAATTTTTACTGGGGAATCACAGTACCTAACTGAGTGACAAATGTGCAATTCGACAGGTTTTTAGGAAATAAATCATACATTTTAATGGAAATGAGTAAAATTTTACTGTTGCGAAACAGAAATTGAAAATATTTTTAAGAATTTTTATTGAAATTAACAGTAAATTTTTGCGAAACGTAAACATTACTACAATAATAAGTTGAAAAAAGGGCTGATACAAATGAAAGTGTGCAGTGCACATTGAGAAATTTGTGTGTTTGTCTTGAAAATTTAAAAAAGGAATACGAAATTTTCCGTGCGTTGAACAGAATTTTTACGTTCTTCACAGTAAAATCAGTTATGGCTAGGTCGTCTGGTCGTAATTCGTGAGCTCTGTGTAACGCGCGTAACAATTATGCTACGTGCTAAAATTTTTACATGCCTGAAAATAAAATATTTGAAAGTAGTGTAAGTTTTAACTGTTTGCACATTTATCGCAGAGTTCAAGTTTTGAATATAATTTTTACCGAGATTTCACCGTAAAAATTAATAAGAAATTCTCTCCGTGTAGAAACATTTCATCTGAAATCAGGCTAGGAATTACTAAAAATTGCTGGAAATCGCAGGAAATCGCTGAAATCGAATTCCTGATTTCCTCGTGATTTCTCCAAATGTCTAGGAAATCATTGGGAATCATAAAGAAAACGTGTGATTTCGGGAATCGCTGAGCATCACTCACCCCCTCTCCAAGCGAGCAAGCATTTATGAAAGTTATTCTATCGACAGTCCAGAAATCACCGATTTCCAAAATTCGGAAATCACTGGAAATGGCTGGAATCAGCAGAAATCACGGGAATCGCAGTTGTAATCTTAAGGAATCGATTCCCTATGAAAACCGTTGTGTCACCGAATCTGCGAGTGACCAACCCCTCGGAAAATTTTGTAAATTCGAAATTTTAAAAACATTTCATTTTAACGTTTAAAAGTTAAAACTTATTTTTTTAATACATTTATAAATATTATTCGACGCGACGAATCACGCGCGTGACACTCGATGATGACTTTTTTAGAAAAAAAAGCTTCTTTCGTCGCGACTGAAAAAAACCTCGAACCCTCCAAAACTGACAGACACTTTTTTACTTTTTTCTTTTTCATCTACCTGGTGTCGTCGTAAAATGGTACGGGATGAGAGAGAACAAAAAAAACGAGTACTTCTCGTGAAAAGCGAACGCGCCCAAGGGGGATTTACAAAAGCGGGTTAATCGTTATTGTCGAGACGTCGTTTACCCTCGGACACGCTCCGCGGGGTGTCTCTCCCTCACGCTTTTTCAAACGAGACCATTGGACGTCGCCTCGTTCGCCCTTTTTTGTCACGGTTTTCGTAATGTAATTTTCATTGTAACGTAGTTTCACGAGTTCGTAGAGAGTCCGCACGGGTTCTGTATAGAAATTATAGTCAGCGGACTAAAGTGCGACACGAAAACCGCCCTCTCGATTTTCTACCACGATTCTATTGCTTGGCCAGCCTCCTGGGACGCGACGCTTCATTTATTTGTGATCGGGAGTCAAACATCTCTATATAAGATGCGCATCACACCCTCCACATTTCTTTCTGAATTTCTCAGAGTTTCTCTTTTCTTTTCATTTTTTTTATCGCAACGAAATTATCTTGTCAAAATAAAATGATTTTTTATCACGAGAATGAGAAATTATTAAACTATACATTGATCATCGTGTTCGATTAATTTGTCGCAAACAAAGGATAATAATAATAATAAAGTAGTTTCGGGCATTATCGTGCACGATAAGTCTTTTTGGAAATAAAAGTTTAAGTATATAAGATCAATCGTTCTTTATTCGTTATGTCAGTCGTTGGACTTATCAGCAATCAATATTTAGAAGCTTAAGACAATACAACTTCAAAAAATAATTGAAAATAGTAGTTTTAGTAAAATTGAAGAATCGGTAAAATTTAAACATATTTGAGTATTCTGGCCCAAAGACATATTGACTGACAACGCCATGAGCCATATCCGAGGGGTTGGTCACTCGCAGATTTGGTGACACAACGATTTCCAAAAGGAATCGAATTCTTGCGATTTCCACTGCGATTCCCACGGTTTTCCAATCAATAAGATAACCTGCGATTTTGCATGATTTTTAGTGATTCCTGGCCTGATTTCAGATTAAATGGTTCACTGATTTCTCGAGTGACTAATCTCTCAGCCATACCACCCACCAGATCAAGCACTACAAACAATAAATTCGCACGTTATTGCGTGGAGAAAAATTCATTTAAAAAAATGCCAGTTGCCACTCCTGAGCATTCTTTGTGAACACATAGCTTACAACCTACACATTCCCCATATGGCCTTCCACCTGATGAGCTGTATTGCCCATAGGAGAGTTTTTGACAAGTAAGATCTAAACTAAAAAAGCAGTGAACAATTGTTACACAAAATTGTCACCACATTACATTGTAGATTAAGGCTTTGCCTACAAAACTGTGCACTAATAATATGAACAAATTTACAATTCGAGTAACTGAAAATGGTCGAAACTTACCAAAAAATCACATCGAAATACGCAATTCTGAATCTGCGCCTGCAAAAAATTCCTTAAGGAGGCGAGGAGTTTTAAGCTTCCACAAACGTGTCTAGTATGTTTAACGCTAACGTTGGTTAGTTTCGGAGAAATAGTAGTAAGTCATACTAGCCAATTACGCCACAATACCCGAAACTATTCTAATAATAAACAGTCGAAACTCAACAAAGTGAAAATAAAGAAATCGCGAGTCAAACAGTTTCAACGATGTCGTGATATATTTTTTAATGAAAATTGTAAAATGACTATATTAGAAATGTTCCATTATCGCCCGAAAGATTAAAACAAATTAATTAGTCGCTTGATTAATTATACACTGATTAAAAAGTCGCGCCGGGGTCCTTAACGGCTCGTCGATTTTTGTAACGCGAATAGCACGATATATCGCTCGAACGGTGTGTATACGCGTGCGTGATGCGAAACTCGCGAGAGGTCTACGCTAATAATCGGTATTAGCGGATTCGATTATGCTTTAAATAGGCACCCTCGTAAAATGCTTTCTTTCTTTCGCTCTCTCTCTCTCTCTCTCTCTCTCTCTCTCTCTCTCTCTGCCTAACGTTTCTCTCTGTCGCGTTTGTGCCTCGGGGGATATATCGAGAAAGAGCTTGCACGATATACGTCGCCGTGCCGGTCGTGTGCACTTGCAATTTTTTTACGAGCGTCGTCCAACGAACGCAGCTATACACATACAGGAAAGCGTAGTTATACTGGGAAACACGTGACGTGGCTCGTCGACGACGTGATCGATCGTCCAAATCTGAATAAATTTAATTTACAAAAAAAATCAAACGATTCTTATTAAAATTGCGTTGGAACAAAGAAATTTTTTTTTTACATTTTATTTGAATTAAAATATCAATCGTTGCCTCTTTGCTGTATGACCCGAGGACTAAATATGTACGGGAGTTGCAAATCACGTCGCGACGTTTTGCCCTTCTACGTTAGATTTTTATTTTACGAATCTAAATAAATTTAATTTGCATAAAAAAAAAACAAAATTATTTTTATTTAAATTGTGTTGAAACAAAGAAATTGTGTCTGTTAAAAAAGACATTTTCTTTTGTTTGTTAAAAAACAAAATTTCTTTGTTCGAACAATATCAATCGTTGATATTTTAGTTCAAACGTACATATGAGTTGCAAATCGCGCCTCGACGTTCCGCCCTTTCACGTTAGATTGTTGCTCCCTCAAATTTCAATAAATGTAATTTACATAAAAAAACAAAACTATTTTTATTAAAATTGTGTCGAAACAAAGAAATTTGTTTTTAGTACATTTCGATTGAACTAAAATATCAATCGTGTTTCCTCTCGTTACATACGATCCGAGGACTAAATAGGTGAATTGCAAATCGCGCCCTTCTATCTTAGATGTCCGTTTCTTTTTTTCATTATTTTTTTACTTCTTTACTTCTCTTTTTCGCTTTTACCTCCTTCGTTCCAAATGACGATTGATCGTCGGGCACACCGTAGCTTTTCTGCGTGTGATCGCGCAACGGAGATTCGAGAGAGCTGAGCGAGCACGCGTTCGATCACGCGATATTTTGCTCATGTATAATCCGCGTGTATTTATATATATATACATATATATATACTCGTTAGACATACAACTAAAAAGATATATTCCTATACGCGAGGTATCCCCGCGCGTCCGTAGTAAATAGCGCGTATTACCATCCGGTCGGGACATAATAACACTAATTATCGCGAAAGGATTTCTCACAGGGAGAACAAAGTATATGGTAGAGCAAAGTAAGACGAAGAGAGAGAAAGATAGTGAAAAAGAGTGAAGGTAAGAGAAAGAAGGGAGTACGCATTCGGGATATTGCGCACAGCGTGCTGGTGCAACGATTAATTAAAAGAGCATTAAGGGCGAGAGTCCTCGTCGTCGCGCTGAACTATAAATGCCTGGTGCGAGTCTCGATTTTCTTGTTGCCTGTTCCTTCTGTTTCTCTTGGCGAATTACACATATAAGCCGCTCTCTCTCTCTCTCTCTCTCTCTCTGGTTGTATGCTTTCTCTCTCTCCAATTCTGCAGCATTTCTCTGTAACACCCGTTTATTCTTCGCCGATGCTTGTACATTCGCACGTGTATGGCAATCATGTCATGAGTCCAGTTCACTCGCCTCTTGCCGAGCGAAATGGACATATGCATGTTTATACATATGGATTGACGCGAGTTGGGGAGATCGGGGCAAAATGGGGCGGGTGAAAGAAAAAGAACATCGATATTTTCTTTTCAACTGCACAGATGTGCGTTTATAACAATAAAGGGAGAGTGGTTAACGAGCAACAAATTTTTATCGGGAAAGCTGGAAAGCGATGGGAGAGAGGGCAACATTTTACTGAACTATCTTTTTACTAAAAAAAACAGACTGTTTTTAACGTTACTCGTGGAAAATAACAATTTTTCTTTGTAAATAACGATTCAACGTTTTAATATTGAAAACAAGAGCTAGATAATTTTTTACAAAATTTATTTTCCGATTTATAAGAGTTATTTTAGTGCCGATTGGCCGAATCGTCGTCGAGCCATTCGATAATGAATTTTTTCAATGAGAAATCGCCGAGGAGTAAAAAGCGTGTACGAAAAATTGCAATGTGCAAAACGTTTCTCGACAATGTAAGGCCCGTTACACGATAAACTTGTAAGAGCTAACATTAAATTACCATTATTTATTCATAGAGAACGCTTTTCTATCTTTTCACTTGCTATTCTGCCGTCAAGAACTCGACTCGTTTTCATGTACTTAGTCGTCTACATTCGTACGAATGCATAAATAATGACGTGGACATACACTCGTTATCTAACCGACTGGAATTTGCAATTTTTGCAATTCAGTTGATTATTGCGATTGCCCCCTTTTGCCGGGATCTTCACCCGTGTGCATTTACACACGCGGATGGTTTCATCTATTCGCATATTAGCGATAGTATTATAGTCGTATCTATAACGGGCAAGGAGAACCGGGATAATTTGATACCGAGACGTTTAGTATTATTTCAGAGTAATTCCGCGTCGCTCGGGGCAGATATATACAAATATAAACGCTGCAAGGAAAGAGAAGGATGCACCGGCGCCTCTTGGCTCCCGTAATTACCGGTCTTTCGTCCTCATCTACTTCTCTCTGTCTTTCTCCCTCCTTCTTTTTCTCTCTCTCTCTCTCTCTTTCTCTCTGGCCACTTCGTCCTTTCTGCGATCTCGATTTTCTGCCCTGCTTCACTCTTATTCTCGAAGTAGAAAATGAAGGACATGTCAATATATATATGTATGTATTTAGGGTTGTTGCACAGGATCGTATAAGGGCATAATATAGGGAGCGCATGCGGTATAACGCGAGGTTTTATCCCCGAGGGCGCTGTCTAGAAAGCGAGAGGGGAGGTCTGACTTTTGCTCCTCGTTCGCCACAGCCCTGAAGAGTGAAAGATACTGACTTGGCTAATGTCGAGGCTCCGTCTCGGCGAACCGATCCCTCGGATCCGAGACCGAGACCTCTCTCATTCTCGCTCGAACATATCGCTAATACGAGGATTTTGCGGCACGCAACCCTCCCGAGCTCGAGAAAAGGTCTCTCGACGAATGTGAATTCCGACTCGCGAGAAAAGTTTGCGTTCTAGAGCCACGCTAATACCTGTCCGTGGGATAATTGCCTCGTTGCTTTACGATTTTGAATTGAAAATGAATGAGTTTCGTTTGATAAACAATTTATTTCTAGTAGAATTAAATTCACTCGAGAATCTAATTACAAAAAAACTTCCCAAATTTCTTAATTCGCTTCATTCATTTTTCTCCCAGTTTAATTAACATTAATGCGTTTGTTCGAATGAAAAACTTGCAATTTTGTACGTTGAATCGAAATACACATTCGCCATATATACGTATCGTTTGTTTCATCCGGTCAAATAATGTTTCGTTTGACAAAACAATTTATTTCGAGTAGAATTGAATTCACTCGAGAATCTCACTACAAAATTCTTCACAAATTTCTCAATTCACTTCATCCATTTTTCTCCCAGTTAAATTTACATTAATGCGTTTATTCGAATGAAAAATATGCAACTTTGCATGTTGAATCGAAAAGCGCATTAGTCGCATACGTATCGTTTGTTTCATCTGATCGAATACTGATATCGAGTACTAAAACCGGCTGAGTTATAAACCTTGATACATCACAGGTGGAACGATATACGGAATATCGGTTAAGTTCGTACGAGAGAATCAAGGGTTTTGGGTGCATACGCCGTAATTTATCGCGTTACGCTTTTTCGTTATTACGAGAAGCGAGTATCTCGAACGACTTCCGGTAGCGCGAAGTTGCGCGCGGCGCACCCGCGATATCGGGGACGATCGACAGGCGCCTTTACGAAGTAGAATAGTCAATTAGGTGCTGTATATATACGTACACCGGCCATACTTTGTATTACTGCGAGTCTTCTCGGTTCGTACGCTCTAAGCTCGATACCGGTGTTTATTCGAGCTGCAACAGCACCGGGAGCTTATCTTTATGCGCGAGCGTATACATAAACTTTTTAAATATATATATATATAAAGGTACGCGCGTCACAAGTATATCTATATCTAGAAACGAGTAATACGTGTACTATTTGTTTACCATCATTATAAAAGTCTAGTATGTACAATTATTACAGATTTTTTCGGAGAAAAAGAAAGCTCGGCAAACCGAAATACTGTAAATATCAATTTTCTTCATGAACATAAATCAAATAGGCGATTAATGTATAAATAAATAATTAAAATGTCGAATGTATGTTAATAACGTTGGTTTTTCTGTTTTGTTTTGTTTCTTCCTCCTATTTCTTCGTGAAAATAAAACGGAATAGGCGATGAATGTATAAATAAGTAATAAAAATATTGAATAGACGTTAATAACGTTGATTTTTCTTTTTATTTGGTTTCTTCTTCTTATTTCTTCATGAAAATAAAATTAAATGAGCGATTAATGTATAAATAAATAATTAAAATATCAAATAGACGTTAATAACGTTGATTTTTCGTTTTTTTTTGGTTTCTGCTTCTTATTTCTTTATGAAAATAAAATGAAATAAGCGATTAATGTATAAATAAATAATTAAAATATCAAATAGACGTTAATAACGTTAATTTTTCGTTTCTTTTTTGGTTTCTTCTTCTTATTTCTTCATGAAAATAAAATGAAATAAGCGATTAACGTTTAAATAAATCATTAAAATGTCGAATATACGTTAATAACGTTGTTTTTTCTGATTTTTTTTTGTTTTTTCTTCTCGTTTCTTCATGAAAATAAAATGAAATAGGTGATTAACATATAAATAAATCGTAAAAATATCGAATAGACGTTAATAACGTTGCTTTTTCGTTTTTTTTTTGTATCTTCTTCTTATTTCTTCATGAAAATAAAATGAATGAGCGATTAATGTATAAATAAATAATTAAAATATCAAATACTCGTTAATAACGTTGATTTTTCTGTTTTTTTTTAGTTTCTTCGTCTTATTTCTTCATGAAAATAAAATGAAATAGACGATTAACGTATAAATATATAATAAGAATGTCGAATATACGTTAATAACGATGATTTTTCTGTTTTTTGTTCAGGCCCGGACATCCCCGGCTTTTTGCTACAACCCTTCAGAAAACCGAAGAGAATAAGAACGGCGTTCAGTCCGAGTCAGTTGCTAAAATTGGAGCACGCTTTTGAGAAGAATCACTATGTCGTCGGCGCGGAAAGGAAACAGTTGGCACAGGCGTTGTCCCTCACCGAGACACAGGTGAGAAGAAAGATATATTTTCATTTTATATTTGCGTATATTTCCATTAGATAAATTCCTGTCATTATGCACGTGTCTTTATGAGCTGCGCCTTTTAAATGTGCAGTTAACTCGTCGTCGAAACGATAATTTTTGTTCCTTGGTTTTTTTTTTCTTTTTTTTCATACGTTACCTCGCGCGGACGGATGAATCGTTCGAGACATGCAAGGGCCTCTTAGATGGGCCTCTTCTCATCTATATAATAATAATCGCGTGTATATATATATATATATATATATATATATATACATATTACCCGCGGTATTTACGCGAACGATGATTAGAGCTTATTAGTTTATTATTATTTGATTACTTCGCGAATCGATCGCTCGGCATATTTCTATTTATCATTATATACACACACACACATATACACACAGGATCGTTAATCGCCTCAAGGTCAAAAAAGTCGCGAGCGTGTAACTCTGAGTAATATTTGTATTTTTTTTCTTTTCTTTTTTTTATTGCTAACGCGATGCAATAACGCATTTTCTTCGACGTGGCTCTCCAAACGTCTACGTCTACGGCAATATTGCAAGACGGAATGGCCTGCTTTCGAATAAAAAGGAAATCCTTACGCGTAATTTATTCGTGACAATTATGAATAATCGTTTATTAAGAAAAAAAAAACAAAAAATCAAAAATGATTTACCACTTTTTTGCAGTTATTAAGAAAAACGTTCTTTTATAATGAATATCAATTATGTTCGAATAATTATTTGTCGCATCTTTTGTTTTGTTTTTTTTTTCGTGCGAGTCTTTTCACGGTTTCTTCGACGACGTATTGTTGTTGCTGTTGTTCTTTTTTTTCTGAATGAACGCCGGTGCTCGTGTCACGATCAAAAGTGGGACGAGACGCCATCTCGTGGTTTTCCGACGAGTGTTAAAGTTCGCGAGGTGCAGGCGTCTACGAGAGACCGTAACATTATGTTTGCCTCTCTCTCTCTCTCTCTCTCCTTCTTACCGCGCAGACGGTAATTAGCAGTTAAGCAGGTAGACCGGCGAGTTCTAAGGGTAATTGCGTTACGTAATCAAAGCGGCGGAATCGGCCACTTAACGAACAAAAGACGCAAATTGAAAGATAATGCCTGAATGGTAATACCGAGGAGGTGAGGTGAACAGGTGCTGGACAATGGATCGCTCTCTCGACGAGAGAGTCCATTTCTGCGCTACCGAGTCACTCCGATGAATCGGCGTCTCGTTCTTCCATTTCCGTTCGCGTTTTATCGTCGACGTATATTTGCGCGTAACGCCTTATTACCATTTTTAACGCGTTCGATCAAGTTCGATTAGCTCCTTCTCATATTTTCACGACTTTGACTTCATAACTCGCAACAAAAAATCAATAAAAAAAGACATATTATTCAATTTTTATTAACGACGGGAGATTTTTTCTTCAATTTTATTCAAATTAACTTAATTATTGAGATTGCTGAGGCTCGTTTTCACGCTTAATTCGATTTTAATCGCGAGTGTGGAGGAAATCTCGCGAACACGTGGAGCATTTTGTTCACTTGAACATTAGTCGCCGATTCCTGAGGTCAGTGTGGATCTATGCAATACAACTGTGAAGAACTGCTCGCAACTAGAACCTGGCAATAATCTAAAGATTTCAGTCTAAAACCCTCAGAACCATCCTAGACGCCCCATGGTATGTGATAAATACTGCAATCCACCGTGATCTTCAAATCGAGACAATGATAGAAGTGATCGAACGAATTATTGAAAATTACGAGAGAAGACTCGCAATCCATCCTAATGAATTGGCAATACACTTACTCAATAGAAATTTAGTAGTACAAAGACTAAAAAGATCCAAGCCTTTAGACCTACGGATACGCTTCGAATAAACCAAGCGATGTCATGGTAACAAAAAACAAAGAATAAGTTATCATTGGTTGGCTATTTTGATTTACATAGAAACGACGGACCGCGCAATTATCTATCGTTATGTAAAATAACAAATTATAATTATTTACTCACGCTAAAAAAAAATGTCACCGATACTTACGTCTATGACTTCGGCGAACCAGCGGAAGTGCCTTAAATCAGTGGTCGCGAGTGTGTTCCGTGTTTCGTCTCACACGCGCCTCTCCGTTCAAGCTCTGCAATAATAAACGCGTTATACATCGTACATTATACCAAACGGAGAGTCTTCCGCAGGTGTACGCGAGACTACGCGGAAAATGTTTTCTTCCCGGTCTGCTGACAAATAATCAACGTGGACGGTTCTCGTACAAGAGCTTATAAAGCGCCTATACGGGCGCGAGAACGGTCTTTCGTCGTTGGTGCGCACGTGTGCACGTGCACGTTTTCGTGTTCAACTTGTCGCGATGAGTTTCGTGCGAGGAGCGTCTCAGGCGCGCGACGAAACAACGACAACGGTTGAAGCGAGCTTGCGGTGTAAATCAGCGGCTTAATCGCTTCTTATCGCGAGGAACGCTGCTGTTTACCGGCGTACGAAGTGTGCCGCACGGTCAGAAACACTTTGGTAAGAATGTCCGTCTTTTCGCGCGTGTTCTTTCTCTGTCTTTCTGCTTGTACCTCTTGGCGTCCCACCGGTGCGGGACACGTGGGACAATAGAAACCGACGGACACAAATTGCTCGACCACTTTTGCCAGCGCTGAAAGAGAAGCGTTTCTCATTCTCCCTACTCTCGATCTCTTTCTTTGTTTTTGTCTTTATTTCTTGATTTTAAAACGAGCGACTCTAAAGGACTTTAATGTAAGGATTCGAGGAGTCTAGTTCGGGAACGGGTTTAGACAACGAAGCGAATTACGCGCGATTATGCAATGTCTCCTTTTTTCCTTGAAATTTTAATTGCTCGACTAGCGACTTCTCCTTTTCAATTTCTCTCTGTCTCTCTTTTTCTCTTGATTTTCAAACTCGCTATTCTAAAGGACTTTAATGTACGAACTCGAGGACTCTAGTTCAGGGACGAGTTTAGACAACGAAGCGAATTACGCGCGCCATTATGCAATGTGTCCTTTTTTCCTTGAAATTTCAATCGTTCGAATAGCGCCTTCTCCCTCTCAAACTCTTTTCTCTCTCTTTGTCTTTGTCTATCTTTCTTGATTTTCAAACGAACGACTTTAAAGGACTTTAACGTAAGGATTCGAAGAGTCTAGTTCGGACACGGGTTTAGACAACGAAGCGAATTACGCGCCATTATGCAATGTCTCCTTTTTTCCTTGAAATTTTAATCGCTCGACTAGCGACTTCTCCCTTTCAATTTCTCTCTGTCTCTCTTTTTCTCTTGATTTTCAAACTCGCTACTCTAAAGGACTTTAATGTAGGAAGTCGAGGGGTCTAGTTCAGGGACGAGTTTAGACAACGAAGCGAATTACGCGCCAATATGCAATGTGTCCTTTTTTTCCTTGAAACTTCAATCTAGCTTGACTTTTCTTTCACGGATGAGGTAATTTTTTATATTGTATACGTGGTGAGAACAGGCGAACGTAGGTGTTGAATGAATTAAGAAAATCTAGAACGCATGGTGATACAAACATTCTTTTCACCTCTGAGAAATAATTGGTGAGTAAGCATAAACAAAAATCCAAACATTCTATTTGTATGTTAAATTTGTAAATATTATTTTCAAACATAATAATAATTGTTATCTTTTGTATCGTATTTTGAAATATCATGTATCAGAGGTTGTAAAAATATTTTCCCTACGAAGCTGATAAAGATAACGTCGATGGTTCGCGTTCTCTCGAGAACTCGAATGAATCAATTAAAACGAAAAGAAAAAAAGGAAAATTCAACGACATAATATTAGTAACAAATAGAATTTCTTCGATTAAATCAAATTTACCAACCGGTCAGGAACTTTCTCTCACGGGATCAATCATCTCCGCGCGCAGTTATCTATCATGCTCGATTTTTCAGACTCGATTATCTCCTACATTAGTTAGTAAACTGTGTATCGCCAATTTGCATAATCGCGTGTGCGTTCAGTAGGTAAGGTTTAAATTGACTTTTAATTCATTATGCGTTATAGACCGTTTCTTAGCCGGGTTCGAGATAAATGAAAGAAAAAAAAAGATCCAAGATTCCAGTCAATTTTTATCTATTTACGCGTGTCTACTATGTTATTTCGAAGCTGGAATATACGGAAAATTGTACCTGGTGCTAACGGGCTTCGAGGTATATTTTACACAAGAAAATCAAGAAATTAAGTATCCTTCTCCGATATCCTCGAGCAATATCGTGCTTTCTCTCTCTGTCTATCTACTTCCATCTCGTTCTCTCTCTCACTCGCTCACTTGCTGTATGATCCATCCAGTGAAGGCAATCGCGAACTCTTGGATAGCTTCGCGAGTGTGCGTGCTCGACGCGCGCGCGGAACGGCCCATTACGTTGCCAGCGCCGACGGTAATGGAGAAGTTTGCATATTATGCAGGTTGCGTACGATTCTCTATGCATAATGAGATGCGTCGTACCAGGACTGAGAATAAAGTATAGTAGCGATAGTTTGCGCTGCGCCTTTCTGTCGTTCATCTACCCGAATCAAGTCGATACTTTTCTTCCAGTATCGATTTTCGACTAATCCATAGAGCCATCGTTGATTCGATGCCACAGATTTATAGTATTCGTATTATCGATGATTTCATTCGCAGACGTGTTATTCATTCAATAATAATAATAATAATATATATAGTAATATAACTATATAATAATATAATAATATAACAATATAATAATATAACAACATATTAATATAACCATATAATAATATTATATATTAATATATTATGTGACGAATAAATTTTCCTACAACGTCGGGGACAAACACCTTCCACAATCGTCACCTTCGTCCGTCGGTGCCGCGCTCGTGCGTCCGCAAATGCCGACTTGGGCGCCAGTCGAGTTTTGTTTCGCCGGTCTCGACAACCGGCGCAGAACCGGCGATCGCGGGGGGGAACTTGCCGCGATCGCACCAACTGGTCATCGGCCAACACGCAACGACACATTACCAACAATAACAACAACGACGGGAGACGGGAACGATCTCACCGAAGGCGACAACACGACAAAACTGGCCGATCACCGAAGGGGTTGCTTTTTGTTTCGCCGGAAGCAACGAAACCGGGCTGACCTGGACGCGTTGGCGGGCACACGACGGTGAGGGAATTGCTCGGCCGCTCAGACTGCTAGGTTTGGCAGAGAGGGTCGGGGTCGGCGGACAATGGATGCGAGAACGTCAACTCGCGCGAGCCATCGGCTCAAGCGCGGTACAGAACACGAGAATCGGAATCATAACTCAATCGGGATTTTATTATTATTCGAGAACGGCACGAGATCGAAAGTACTCTGAATTAGAGCGGTATTATTGTCCGGGAACATCACGTGAATGCAACTTGGCGTCGGACAAGTAAATATCAAACGACTTACCGAGCTGCCGAAGACCTTGGCTCACCTTCATCACAGATCCCTCCGACGTGGCTGACCTCGCTCGGACAGAGCGTTGCCGGGGGTATCCGATCAGGCCGAGACACGAAAACACGAAGGCAACGCGATCGCTGGCCCAACACTCGAGAATTCACAGTACGAAATTTATATTATTCCGTCGCATAGTACGAGAACACATGCCTTGTCTTAGGAGACGAGTACGAACGTAAACAATGCACGCGAGTACTCGACGCGAGGACGCGTCGTGCCCTCAGCAAGTGCGAGCGAGAACGAGCTATTCGCACAGTACCGAGAGAGCGCGAGCTACGCGAAGCTCGGCCTCGATCACAAGGCACTCGCGAATTTTCATCGGCGAGAACTGTCAATTCGGTAACGCGTAATTCGAACGAGAAAACTCTCACGCGAACGATCACAGTACGCGACGAGATCGGACCTCTCACTCTAGAGAAAGACGAGAGACCGAGAGGCAACACTAGAACGCGCGTACGGAGAGAGAGACCGATTCAACTCCGACGCGTAACGCGAGAGCGAGTGAGACACCGAGTGTCCGACACCGAGCGTACGCGAGGACTTGGTATTGTCTCGATCGCGACGCTTCGACGACTCGCGGTAAACTGATTGATTCCCAATCTTCGAAATCGCAAACACCCATCAATAGGATGCCAAATTTTCATTGCCGGTAACTACTGCCCTCTCCCTTCGGTCGAGAGAGAGGCTAACTATAACGAGAGCGATAGCTTGTGACCGTGATTTACCAGGACTCAGAAAATCACGTCACAGTTAATATAATAATATAATGATATAATAATATATTAATATAATAATATAATGATATAACAATATAACATAATAATGATATAATAATATAACAATATAATAATATAACAACATATTAATATAACCATATAATAATATTATATATTAATATAATAATATAATGATATAATGATATAATGATATAATAATATAATAATATAATAATATAATAATATAATAATATAATAATATAATAATATAATAATATAATAATATAATAATATAATAATATAATAATATAATAATATAATAATATAATAATATAATAATATAATAATATAATAATATAATAATATAATAATATAATAATATAATAATATAATAATATAATAATATAATAATATAATAATATAATAATATAATAATATAATAATATAATAATATAATAATATAATAATATGATAATATAATAATATAATAATGATAGTAATTTATAATTTAATCGTCGTTAAATAATAACTAATTATTTTTTTATAAGTTTAGAACATAATTCGCACCTCAGAAAATCTGAACGAAACTTCGATCCCATTGCTGTATATCAAATTATAATTGGTACATAGCACATACACACACACGCACGCACATATATATACACATATATATATACGTATTGGAGGACCGGGAGACAAACCGCCGTTGCTTTTCTCGTCACGATCTACGCCCGTCACTGTCATGGCTTACCCCGATCCATAATGTGTACCCCGCATATGTGTGTGTGTGTGTGAGCAAACCTTCAGGGAACGCTTCGACAAAGCCGCTGCTCGTTGCGGTAGCAGCAACGGCGGCGAGAAAATCTTTCGCGCGGGACGCGAGACCGCGCTAGCGCCTGAGAGAAGCGCACTGATAGCGCGGTGTCGCCAATCGTGTGCAACACATCGTTAAGTCCGTGCGAATTCCGGCCCTTTTGTACAACGACTATAAATGCCGATTTTAGGTAGGATACGAGGGTGAAAAACTCCCCTGGACATTGGCTCGCGCGAATCTGATGTGCCGGATGTCATTAGCCGAGGGCGGAAAGTTGGGACACGATTTGCGATTCAAAAACCATGTTGACGTTTTAATTGAAAATTATTTTTAATAATCTAAGTAATTTATTAAAAATTCTGTGCTTGATTTTCGAATTTGATAAATTCAATTTTGTCAATACAGGAATTACGGTAGAATTTGCAAAAAGTTGGGACGCAATTCGTGGGTTAAAAATCATGTTCACGTTTTAATTCAAAATTATGTTTAATATTTTAAGCAATTTGTTAGAAATTTTGCGCTTGATTTTCGAATTTGATAAATTCAATTTTGTCATTACAGGAATTACGGTAGAATTTGCGAAAAGTTGGGATGCAGTTCGCGGTTTAAAAATTATGTTGACGTTTTAATTCAAAATTATGTTTAATATTCTAAGCAATTTGTTAGAAATTTTGTGCTTGATTTTCGAATTTGATAAATTCAATTTTGTTAATACAGGAATTACAGTAGAAGTTAATGGAATTACCGATGGCAGAAATGTTGTTTCGTAATTTTCACAAAGGTTTGAAAAATGAGTGAGTTTCCAAGATTTTGAAAACTGTCATTTCCTAGAAAAAATTTCCTGTATGGTCAGATCGTTCGTTTTCTCAAGTAGAAATAACATGGTCGAGTATCAAAATCAACCCTGCGAACATTCGGCCATCTTGACCAAACGTCCTATATACATCTCTATCGCAATATTATATATCGAATGCGTCTCCACATGGGAACGAAAGAAAGTACGATCGAATTGACGGGACATGCCGCGCGTTATTACAGCTTCGAGGATCGAAAAATAATATCGCATGGTTTATTTAGCGACAAGGACCGATAGAGTGAGTGAGAGGAAGGGACGAACAGAGAGAGAGAGAGCGAGAAAGAGGGCAAGGGCTATCGACGGGGGATTAAAAATAATGTTTCGAGCGTGACCGCCGAGCCTCGAGGGGATTAAGCAGCGAATCCACCAGCCGGACCATGTGTTATCCGAAGGAGAGGTGGAAAAAAAGCATAAAAAACTCCCTCTCATCCGATACATTCGATATACAATTGATCTTGAACCTTCAACATTCGTATTTTCGTTAAACTCCATTTTTTATCTTTCCTTTGTTGAAGCTTTCCAAGTGACAAAGTCTCAATATATAACATAACACTAACAAATAGAGAAAAAAAAGAGAGAGAGTTTGATTGATATATTTAATTATGGCCTAGCTAGCTATGGGACAAATACAATGCTCTCATAAATTCCCAAACCTCACAAATACACAAATTCGCAAATTTACAATTTGTGACTATCAAATTTACAAAATAGTGGGGAGAAATTTGTCGAGAGATAGTAGAGAGAGAGAGAGAGAGAGAGAGAGAGAGAGGGAGAAACATACACAATGAACGAGAGATATTTATTTTACTTCGGGCGATATTAATTTCCATTAGGGAATATCCAATTTCCCAATAAGGGAAAGTGAGAAGGGATATACGATGATAAAAGGAACTTTGGTTAAGCCAATCGAGAGCGATGGGTGGCAGGGCATAAACGTTATTATATTTAACAGAGGACGGAGTGAAGTCTTGGCAAAAACGAATGGCGATCACTTCTCAGAAAATTCGTATATACACATACACACACAATATATATATATACATATATATACGTAATCGCGTTTAAATTTCTGTCCATCTTCCTCGCGCTCTCTTCTGTAATTACAATATTAATTAACGATCCGGATTAATTGATTCTCCCGTTTATCGATGTTTCCAGTATGCTTAAGCACCCCATCCTCGCATAGCCAACACACTACGTGTGCGAGTCTGTTATCGCTCTGCTATCTTTTACCTCATATATATATATACTCGTATATATATATATATATACATTTCTCGACCGGTCGTACACATACATACCTACACAGCCAACGTTATATATGCTGGAAATTATTAATTAACTCACCGAAAATACACACGCCATGAAACTCGCCCGAGTGCACTTTACGTACGTATATATATTTAATTAGCCGCCCGGTTTATCGGCACACGATTCTTTGATTCCGCGGAGTTTCTACGTGTATCCGCACAACGAGTTATCCAACAACATATATATAGATATATATATATATACATACGTGTGTATACATATATGTCACTAACGAGAGTCAACAGTCGTTTTTTCGATCTGGATTGCAGATAATCGCGGCTCTCGCGGTTGTTTCTACATTGGTGCTCGATGCGCGCGCACACACACATACACACATATATAGACATATTTTCGTGAGTATGTATATGTATATATGTATATGTGTGTGTGGAGTTTACTATATACGCAAACGTACGTAAAGCCCTGTTACGCGACCGAACGAGAGAAAAGCAGCTTACAAACGTGTACGACTGTCACACTCGTGTTTACGTATAAGGTGTTTGCCTGTCACTTATGCGCGTTACCAGAAGCGCCTTCAATTACGCGAGAGCCGACCTTACGCCGCTCGTATATGCCGAGACTCCCTACGCCCGACACGGCTCTTGTACACTTCTCCCTCTTTCTATCTCTGTCTCTTTTTTCACGTTCGTTTTCCTCTATTTTCCGGTGCTTCATTCTTCTTGTCTTGTACTCAAGCATCTGGGCTCTGTTACCAATCAGTACAGGTTGTATATTGGAATTTGAAACCCCGAAGGGGCTCGATAATAATATAAGTTTACCTTGAAGGACGTATGAAATCTGCAGATTCGTTTATTACGATTATTATTTTTCTTTTATTGTTTGTGAAATAAATCTGACGTGGAAACAAAGATGAGAGCGAAATTTTTGGTTTTTTTTCACTAGTTCTTGGTTTATTTGTTCATAAATTCACGTATCGAGCTCCATCTTTTAATATTTTCATAATAAGACACGTAGCTAGTTTTGCAAGGGATGAAAAACGAATTTCGTACGTTGCTAATCGTCATTTGCAATGAATCTAGAAATCTCGAGAGAAATAGGGGGTTGGTTAGATTTTTACTTATCAATAAATGCGAATTGACTATTGGAATTTGAAAATTCTGAGGGGGTTGGATAAATAAAAGTTTACTTTGAAGGACGTATGAAATCTGCAGATTCGTTTATTACGATTATTATTTTTCTTTTATTGATTGTGAAATAAATCTGACATGGAAACAAAGATGAGAGCGAAATTTTTGGTTTTTTTCACTAGTTCTTGGTTTATTTGTTCATAAATTCACGTATCGAGCTCCATCTTTTAATATTTTCATAATAAGACACGTAGCTAGTTTTGCAAGGGATGAAAAACGAATTTCGTACGTTGCTAATCATCAGTTGCAATGAATCTAAAAATCTCGAGAGAAGTAGGAGGGTTGGTTACATTCTTAGTTCCCAATTGGTATGCATTGTTTATTGGAATTGGAGAACCCTGAAGGTGTTGCATAAATATAAGTTTACTTTGAAAGACGTATGAAATCTGTAGATTCGTTTATTACCTTTTCTTCCTTTTATTGAAATAAATCTGTCATGAAAACAAAGATGAAAGCAAAATTTTTTATTTCAGTAGTCATTGGCTCATTTTTTCATAAAATCATGTCTCGAGCTTCATCTTTTAGTATTATCATAATAAGCCACGTAGCTAGTTTTACAAGGGATGAGAAACGAATTTCGTACGTCGCAAATCGTCGAATCATCGTCACGTGCAATGAATCTAGAAATCTCGAGAGAAGTAGGAGGGTTGGCTAGATTTTCAGTGGGTGTTGTTTTATGATGCTACCCCCTTTTGGAACGCTTGTCATATCCCGGTGGCTCGTGTTCTCGCGATTCCCGGGAACGAGAATCGTCGCAGGGGTGGCGCGCAACTGCGTACAGCCTCCAGGGGTTGCGAAGACCATCCCAGCCAATCGGAAAGCTCCGTAGACAGTAGGGGTCGTAGTCATGGCAACCCCTCGATCCGAAGGGGTGATTATCAAATGGGGGTAACTCGATTACCGGGCTCGAGAGCCCCCGAAGCACCCGACAGAACTGCCTGTGTGTCTGTCCATGTGTGTGTGTGTTGGTAGTGGTTTTTATATATCTATATGTATATGGGGGGTAGGAAAGGAGTGGGGGTAGTAGGATGCTTGTTCACCGGTTACGCGGTGATACATAATACTAGAGTGGAAAGGGTGGAGCGAGAGGGTGAGCAAAGCGAGAGCAGGGTGAGAGGGTTCATTCGTAGTTGAGCTAGCGTACACCAGGGGGGTAGTTATATATTTACCCTCTTAATCGTCCGATAAGTGCCTACAACGTTTTCGCCCATTCGCTGATGAGAGGGGATGAAACTACGAGGAAATGAGTTTGGGCGAAGATTTTGGCACAATTTCAGGATTAAACCGTTGACAATTATTTTGGAAAAAAGAAAATATTAACCCTGTTATACATTGGATTACGTTCTACCTAAACTTTGATTGGTGTACATCTAGGAAATTCTAAGCTCAACGGAAATAACTTAAAGCTTAACCGATTTGTCGAGTTGGCCGAAAAGTAATTGGGGTTCTAATAAACCAACACGTATAAACGTCTATTAGAAAAAACGTGATTACTTTGTTGCCAAAATTGCAGATTTATTAAAAATAATTAACGAAAATAATCAACTTAATATAAACCAATTTCAATTATCTTATCTTGAAAATCATTTTTAATAGTTCTTTTGTGTTTTTAATAGACCAACACGTATGTCCGTCTATTAGAAAAAACGCGATTCCTTTTTTTGCCATAATTGAAGATTTATTAAACGATTAACGAAAATAATCAATTTAATATAAACCAATTTTAATTATTTCATCCTGAAAACAATGTTTAATAGTTTTTTTTTGTGTTTCTAATAAGCCAACCCGTATGCCCGTTCGTCTATTAGAAAAAATGCGATTACTTCTTTGCTAAAATTGAAGATTCATTAAAAATGATTAATGAAAATAATTAATTTAATATAAATGAATTTTAATTATTTTATCCTGAAAGTAATTTTTAATAGTTCTTTTATGTTTTTAATAAACCAACACGTACGCCCGTCCGTCTATTAGAAAAACGTGATTACTACTTTGCCAAAATTGAAGATTTATTAAAAGTGATTAGTGAAAACCTAATATAAATCAATTTTAATTACTTCATCCTGAAACTAATTTCTAATAGTTCTTCTTGTGGTTTTAATAAACCAACACGTATGTCCGTCTATTAACAAAAACGTGAAGATTACTTCTTCGCCAAAATCGAAGATTTATTAAAAATAAATAACGAAAACAACCAACCTAATACAAACCTTAACCTTAATTATTTCACCCTGAAAATAATATTTAACAATTATTTGATCGACCCGTATCATTGTCCTCTGTCCATTGTTCGCGAAAAAGAAAAAAAGAAAAAAAAAACAAATGCACACGACGATTTTAAAAGCGCATGGGATTTCGACAGATAGAAAGATAAAGCCTGTATTACAATAGAGACTGCGCAGTCCATAAAAAAAGAACTGTTAAATTTACCATCCACGAAATATTGATTGATATCTGGTCACGCCGCGCATAACAGCTCAGCATCTTCTTTTTTTTACCATTCTTTCTTTCACACCGTATAAAAAGAAACCGGCGACAAAAAACGCGTTCGAGACCGTCCGAGAATATAAATACGTTTATGTACGAATACAACGTAACGTCGTTGGTATTCGGCCGTACAATAATAGCCACAGATGTATCGTCGCACGCATACGTTGACAACGGTTTGTATTAATCGTCACCCTACGTAGCGAGATGGATACTAATCCGGGGCTTGTCAAAACCACGTAGGTGCGTCAACAACAGCAGTTAGGCAAACATCCCCTTCGCTTCGTTTCACCCCTTCTCTCTCTCTCTCTCTCTCTCTTCTCGTGTACTTTTTCCCTAACGTCACGCTGCACGGACCTACGTTCTTCTTTTTGTTCCCCATCCTTTCTACCCCGTTGACTTTCTCGCTCGTTCCGAACGATCCACCGTGAAAGAGGGCTCAGCGACAATGAGGATTTTACGCGTCGATAATTTCAAAATGGTTCGCCGAGCTCTTTCGTTACCCCGATACGTCCACGACCCCTAGAACGTATCGCACAAAACTCCCTCCATATCTACGTAAATCTTTAAAAAATACCCAACTTGTCATTATAGAAATTTAAAAATGCCTTGGAAAAAAAGCTTGAACAGTTTTATAAATAAAATAACGAATGGCTATTTTTAAGCGAGTAGCTTCCGTTTGTTAGAGACAATGATAATAAAATATTATTTTATTACTTTCTGAAAATTGAACGAACTTCGAGTTTCTGCGGAGTCAATTCGCGTAGACAATGGATCGAGTAGAATTCAGGAACAACGAAAGAAATGTGCGAGATCTACGTATTGTAAATCTTAAAAAAAAATACAAAATTTGTTATTATAGAAAAAAAATCTTAGAAAAAGAAAACTTGAACAGTCTTATAAATAAAATAACGAATCGTAGATTCTTACGTGAATAATTTCCGTTTGTAAGAGACAACGATAATACAATATTATTTCATTCGTTTCCGAAAATTGGATGAACTTCGAGTCTTCGAGGAGTTAATTCGCGTGAACAATGGACCGAGTAGAATTCAGGGATGACGAGAGAAATGTGAGAGGGATGGCAAATTGTATACCCTTCCTCTTATTCTCCGCTGTATAAGCATGTCGAGTTTATACGTAGGGATGTTCTCGCTGGCTCTTTGACGCCGTTGTGGGCTGGGGAAGATAGAAGGAAAGAGGGGATGAAACGCGTTGGGCCATTGTAAACGGATACTCCGCTTAGCTCGCAGGGGTGAGTTCGTAGTGGCTGTATAACCCACAAGGGGTCGTAGAAAAGGGGAACCGACTGACTAGTTGCCACTTAATTTGCCCCGACCTCCGATGCCACTGATCGAGTCGGAGCATCCGGGCAAACCCCGATCTTCTTTCTCTAACCCATATCCATAGATATACGACCCTCCTGTTAACGCGGATTGGTCCGTCCGCGAGGAAATGGAGGAAGGATCGATTGCCGAGGGGTGCGAATTTCCTCGAGCACGATTTCTCGTTTTCCGGTTGTTCTTAGAGTTACCGTTACCGAAATAATGGTGATCCTTCTTTCACCCCGGTTCCCCACGATTCCTGACGATTCCGCCATTATCGAAATTCCAAGAAAAACATTCGTAAGAATTCATCACCCAATTTAATAAATTCCACTCGAATTAATTGCAATTAATTTTCGTCAAATCTTAGTAAAAAAAAACATTCTGTTTTTTTGTTGTTTTTTCTGACGACAGATTTTTCTCTCGTGTGTTACAGGTGAAAGTTTGGTTTCAAAATCGTCGGACGAAGCACAAGAGAATGCAGCAGGAGGAGGAGGCAAAGGCGCAGCAACAATCCGGCGGTAATGGCAACAGTAATGGCAATAACAACAAAAATACTCATCACGTTAGCAAATGGCAACAGGAGACCGGGGATTATCATCACGAGGACGACGAGGAGGACGAAGCGGGTGAGCACATCGATCCCGAGGCGGAAGAGTGCTCTAGCGGTTCCGAGGCGTAGCTGGTAGACGTCACGTGCCTCGATTGAGGCGCGCTCGAGATCATCAGCGATGTTCAAAGGCTAAGAGCGTACTGTGGAATAACGCCCGTGCTGTCATAATGTCCGCCAGCCATTATATGCAACGATCGTCGCGGCACGTTCGACATAAAGTTCCTCACGATCGGGCGACATAAATAATCATGGCGCGTGCGTCTTCGCGATGCATGCGCGAATTGCGCGGATACGCGAAAGATTCTCGAAGTAAATTTCAAAGTACAATCGTTTTTTTTCAACCAAAAGACGTTCCAGTCTTGTTTGTTTGCCACATTTGACACGTTTTCCCTACGTTTGTGTCGATAAAAGGGATTAAATATCGAGTGAACGATTATTTTTCGTTCGTTATTCGCTGACGAGGAAAACGTCAAATGATTCGCTTTTGACAATTTTAAATATCGAAACGCAACGAGATTCAATTCGTTTTGGAGAGACGAAGGGAACGAAGATATTTTTGGCGAGGAATCTTTCGCGTCGCACGAGAGATCGTGGGCTTCGAACGTGACACGGAAAAATACTCTTCGCCATCGGAAGTTCGTGGTTAATGGAGCTATTGTCCACGAAGGATGGACGGAGAAGACCGACGCGACGGACTAAATGGCCGTGCGTAAAGTTCCGCCGGAAGTGGAAGAAGTGCGCCCGAGTCGGAGGGAACTCGGGGGTCGAAGAAGCCAGAAGGGGATGACGAAAATAACATCGTCCAACGTATAAGACTGCGCTTTTTAGTTTTTTCGTTAGTTCTTCCGCGTTCGCGAATACGAGAAAAATCTTCTCACAGCATCCGGGCTATTATCGAACTTTGGGACGAAAGTTTCTAGTGAATCGAGCTCATTCTCGTTCGCGAACGAATCTCCACGAAACAAATTCATCCACGAGGGAGAATCTTGCGCGTTTGGAATCGACGGGATGCGAACAGTGCGCGATGAAAAAGAAAAGTAACGCGCAAGATTCACGGTGGTGTGTTCTTCTTGCCATAATGTAATTTCGCCATAAAAGCGTGGAGTGTACGAGATTAAATAAATAATGCGTACACGCGATCCAGGTAGTACGAGGAAACAGACCCGTGTAAATAATTACCCGAGATAGAGAGAGAGACTAAGATAAGAGAGAAAGAAACGCGAGAAAAATGGCGATCTCTCTTGTCGCAGTGCGTTCGCGCTAAATGAAAGATTTCGCGTTTTTGTTTCGTTTCTTTGTGTTCGAAAAATGAAAAATGTATATAAAAATGGATGCTCGTCGACGTTGAGATGTACGGCGATCGCGTTTCTCGAAAATAGAATGTGCGAATGAAACAAACGACTGAGAATAAGAAGATGGAAGAATTTAAAAATATTGCAAATACGTGTGTCCGAACGTTGACGAGACGCTCGACGAGAGCGAGAGCAACGAGTGCCAAACTTGATACCTTTAAAAGACGAAAATGAAACCCAGTGTAATAAATAAATAAATAAATAAGCAAAAAAAACAAACATATTTACGATGTATTTAAGAATTAAGTCGTTTCGTGTGTCTACGACGAGCAGTATTCCTTTTAACGATCGTTGTACCGAGATGTACAATTTAAATTATTATTATTATATATGTATATGAACATACAGCGTGGGAGCTGTCGTGATAAACGCGAAGGTGTAACGAAAAACAAAATAGAAAATCGACAAAAACAAAGATGCAAGAAAATAAAATAAAAGATTGAAAAAACGGATCCGGCGCGATGACTTCTCTCTCCCTCGAAAGATAAATCGATCGGTAATATTATACGAAGGAGATCGTTTCGCAACGGATATCGAGCAACGATCATCGCTCTCGTTATGTTTTACATCTGTAAATAGGAGTGTAAATACGAAAATGTGATTTTAAAAATCTCGAAAAGTACGAGGCATAGAATTGTACCGGCGAGAATATCCGAAAGAGATATTATAAGTTCGTGTTTCAAAACGATATAGCGAAATAAATTATATCAATCCCAATCCAACGATAATTGTGTCTGTGCGTATATCATTTAATCCTCCCCGAAACAAAAACAAATTATTGCACGATCGTGAATAGTGGAAATAAACTCGACGAGTGGTTGGATTAAATAAAATTGAAACGGAGGGAACAAAAGGGAGATCGATCGCAATGAAATTTTGATATTTTACATCGTGCTACAGTCCGACGGGCAATCGTTGCCGTCGCTCCAACTCGAACCTAGTTATTGCACAATTTTATTTAAAAAGTTCGTTTATTCTTCATTAAAATATTCTCAAACAATGCAATTAATTAATAAAATCTTTCTTAGTAGGAGATTAAAAAATACGCGAGGTGTGGATAAAGTAGAAACGTAATTTACGATTTTACGTAAAAATTAATATGTCGGTGTAACGATTAGTTTTTTGAAGACGCCATATTTTTTATCTCGCTCGTTGTAGAAAGTTTAGAATTTTTCAAATGGATCGATACATTGGTCAGAATTTTATCAAACTATTACTTCGATTCGTTCGCGTTAAAATTTTTCGCCGATTGCAATTTTGCATCTGTCGTGAGAATATTGATCATTGCGATTAGGGGAGTTATTCGCTGCCCTAGTAATACTTGCGCGAATACAAATTAATAAACAGGAAGCTGAGTTACGAATAAATTTTATATTCATATTATCTTTTGATTCGATCGCAATTAAATACAAAATATCAAATATAATTGACCGTTCGGAAATGATAAGATTGTTGTGCACGTGTTTAACAAACATTGCGTACCTCGAGCCTGATTAAGCGTATTTGACAGTTTCCTTCACTTCCGAAGAATAATTTATCGTGATTTATGTGAAAAATTGAGAATATTAATATTTTGCTATAGACAATTTTATTTACCACAATTGTTTCTTAATTTGGTTTAGACAATTACATAAAACGATTGGTCGATTTGTCGTTACTGGCAACACGCGACCGACCATAATTTCGAAAATTGAAGACTTCTCCATGGAGGATGATCCAAACTTCATCGGTTCGTAAAAAAATATCGCGATTGTTGTAGAAATATTCGCGTAACTGCGTCGAGAAACGAAAGGAGGCGAGAAAAAAAAATCATTTTCGCAAAGACCAAGGGCCGTCGAACGTCGTGTCTCGTGGCCGGTGAGGCATAAGAGCGAGGACGCGATGTGTGTCTGTGTGTGTGTGTGCGCGCGTTTGTGCACGACGAGAGGAGAGAAGGGAGAGATTCTGGCGAGAGGGCCGCGAGTTCGGAACTGCTAATTATGTAAATTGCCGGTGTTGCAAATTACCCTCCCAGTTTGCGTTCATTCTGCACACAATCCACACTCCCGGGGTCCTGCACACCTCTAGCGCGCACCCGGAATATCCATCACGAACCGATAGCGGAGAGCGACTGAGAAATAGGGGGAGAGAGGGGGAGGGGGCAATACTGTTATGTGCGCGCGCGCAAGTCAATCCTCATCGTTGTCCGGTCTCGTTGCCACAATTGTATGATATATGAAAGTCAAGCTGGCGATCACCGTCTATATATATAATATTAATATTAATATTATAATGTATATTATATGATATTATAATATTATATATTATATTATTAATAATATAATATAATATTTATTATTAATATTATGATCATATATAATATAATATAATAATATTATATATTATATTATTAATATTATAATGATATATAATATAATAATATATAATATAATATGTTATGTGATATATAATATTAATATTATAATGATAAATAGTATATTAATATATAATATATGTTATATATTATATACTATCATAATATTATATATTAATTAATATTATCAATATATTAATATATATGTATATATATATATATATATATATATATATATATATACATCCTTGGTATACGTGTATATGGATCGTGGACGTAAATGATCACAAACAAATATATTAGTTGCAACATTTTGATCGTAAAATGAATAAAGGTGATAAAAGTATATTGCCGAGGACGTGGGAAATCAAATGATTGTCTTGTTGTGGGATTGAAAATAAAATATCGGTTCATAGGCGAGAATTACGATGCAAACTCAATAACGGAATAGATTAAATAAATTCGTCTTCTTCGCTCGACGATATAAGTTCATATATATGTATATATAATATATATGTATATATACGTGAATCTTCTAGTCGCTTTCGGCTGGCTTCACGAACAAATCGTTTAATTCCCACTCGAAAGATCGAGGTAATGACGGCCATAAACTGTAACAGAGCACACAACGTCCAAGGGGCTCCAACAAATTGGGCCTGACAGGCGAAATGGGCGGAGAGGCATGTGTGTACGTGCGTACGTGCGTGTGTTGGCAAAGCGAAAGAGAGAGGATTAGAGGGCCTTAGGGATCTATACGAACGTGTGGAGATGGAGAGAGAGACAGAGGAACAGAGAGAAAAAAGAAACGAGAGAGGAGTTGGTGAGATCCAGAAGGGTCTCTTTCTCTCTCTCCCTCTCTCTCTCTCTCTCTCTCTCTCTTCCTCTCATATATAGTATATGTGTATACGGGTCTACATATAGATATATGATGTATATACGCTATGATATACACGTAGAATAAGCGCGCACGTGTATGCCTACCTGGCGATACAGCTCGGATGCTATGTAAGGCCCCGGGGGACTGTGCCCACAAGTCCTCGAAAGAGCGAGAGAGAAAACCAGAGACAGAAGAAGAGAGAAAGAGAGAGACCCGGATTCCAGGAACCAGGCGTGTAAAACACCAGTTAAACCGTGCTTTCTAGTCGGAATGGAAGAGAACGAAAACAATGCGGGCCTTAGCGGACCCTAAAGTTCCTGACAAATGTTTCGTGCCTTCGATCGTAGAGATCCCAGTGTGGCCGGTCTGGTCGAGCGGTCGGATCTCTCGGGCAAACGTTTTCGGTTTCTGAATACTCTGGTATGCATATATCTGTTTGCCTATATATATATACGAGCATATATAGATATTGGAATTAACTCCCCGCGGGATTGCAATAGAAATGATAATGAGATCGTTATCGATGGTGTCGAGGATTTTTAATGAGTCGAGATTTTATCGTTCGACGCTTGGGCGTTGGTAAAAAAAGAATCGTGAAACGCGATAATTGATGAATACTAATTTGGAAGATATTACAATTGCGATATCGAAACGAGTATTTCGGGCGATTCTTTTTTCGTTTCTTTCCGTACGTTGGAAGTACTTTGTAAATTTGTGAATATGAGGGAGATATGAGAGGAGGAGAGAGGAAAAAGAAAATAAACGCTCGAGACCCCACGAAATTACAGGCTTCGAGCTAATAAGTCAGGTTTTCGTGGACTCCGTCAGGGGGAACGGAACGAGAGAAACGAGCGGTTTGCGCCTGGGTGTATGGAGAACGAGAGTCGCGCTGTTAAATTTAAATAACACGAGAACGACAAGACCCTCTGCGGCATCGCGCGCGGGCGAATGTCCGATGTGCGAGAATAAATTCGCGAAAGGCAGGGAGAAAAAGGATCGGATGGACCACCTATTCGGGGCATATACGGTGTGTTCCTCTCGCTTGCACGTGACTTTTTCATTGCCTCTCGCGTTCTCGCATCGACGCCATCGTCAAGATACGATCGAGGCTCGAGAGATTCTCAAAATATGCGCCACTCTCCTTCTCCTCCAGTTTGCGTCATCGGACGATGAAGAAAGTACAGGAATCGATTATTGATGGTTTAATTGCACGATTATCGGTTCTCTTACCGTGCAAGAAATAGCGTGTTTCTCTCCCCGATCACCGTCGAACCGGGACAGATGCAAAGACGAACCAGGAAATCTCAAATCATCGAGAGGAACATTGAATCGTTATATTTGAACGAAAGAACGCGAGACATCGAAAACTCGATCGTGCTCGAAGTTCCGTAAGTCTTCGATCGACCACGATGCAAGAAATCATTCATTTACATCGTAATTAACGACGTTGCAATTTTTCATTCGTTAATTAAGAAAACCAAAATATTAAAAATCATTAGAAATATATTACGATCGAGGAAAATTTGAGACAAAAACAGTAAAAAAGAGATGATAAAAGTATGAAGAAAAAAAGGGAAAAGCACGGACGAGTTTGGTTCGCGAAGATGGGAGGTGGGAGGAATTCCCCGATTCTCTCGAAGTTGCAACGATGTGTGTGGGTTCGGGTCCGAGGAGTGTCGGGTTGCCAATGAAATAGTGATACCATTTTGTTTACAATATTGTCGTAAGGTGGCGCTGCGAAGAAGAGGGTCGATTGGGGAGGAGCACATGCGCGGAGCTGCAGCGCGCGCGCGCGCGCAATAACGAGGAAGATCGCGAAAAGGTGCGAAGGAGCAGAGGGAAAGCAGAGAGGGAGATAAAAGAGCACGTTTTATACAAATATACCTGATACGTTCCTTATAAAATCGGCCTCGGTCCTTGCCCGAAGGACTCGGAGTACAACAAGAGTCATGCGTACACGAGATTCGCGTCGTCGCGAAGACTTATCTTCCTTCTCGAACCTTTGCGGTTGCTCGCGCGCACGCTCTCAGGGCGGCGGGAGGTTTATCCGAGGTAATTTAACTTCTCGATTCGTTATATACGAAACGTTAATCTCCCGAACACGTTTTCTCTTCGTTCCTTCCGGTTTCGCTCGATTCTCACCGAACGCGCGCACACGACTCTGAAAACCGTACATGCAAACGCCATTTGAATAATACGAAACAAAAAAAGGCAAAAAAACGTTACCGCGTCTCCGAACGATCGTTTAATTTTCATCAGGCTCAAATTAGCTGAACAATATCGACGAATTCGCGATCGATATCGAAAATATGGCGCGAGATTGAAAGTTTTTGCGTATTGTAGTGTAAGATACGCATTTTTCGTAGAAGAAAGTGATAAACTCGGATTTGCTCTCCTTGATTTTCCGTCACAGGAGCCGTCCGTTCTCACTCAAAACACAGCAACGCATGAACGGATCAAGTTGAAATTCATAGCACAATTTAATTTCACTATAACCTCGAGACCTTTTATGTATAAATACATTTGAACCTTGTTAGATATTAAAGTTATCAAAAAAAATAGCTATTTTTGGGCCAAAAAGCTATTTTTGTATCCATCCATGTCCGGATCTCAGCAATCTGCGAACCAATGTTTATGTAACTTATAGACTTTCTTTATAAGACCTCAAAGAAGTGTCTTCTAGAATTTAAAGACTTTACAACTCTGTTAACCATTCAATTTGAACAAAAAAAAACGTTTTTTTGCAGTTTTTTACTGGTTGCACGGAGACGTGTGAACGAAACTTTTTGATTTTCACCTTTTACTTTCATTTTAATACATTTCAAGTTTTCCAAGAATTTCAAGTCATCTGAACAATTGTAACAGAATTTTTATAATTTCTCAGCAAGTTTGCCATAAAAAACACAATTAATTAAAATTGAAAACTAAGGTGTGAGTGCATATTAAAACGTCCCTAAGGGACATGTTAATCAACATTCAAAATAATATCATGAAAATAAAATATGCAATCCTTATATTGCAAAGTTGTAAGTGCCTACCAATGTAAACCTAAAAAATTGAGTCATCACCTTTCGAACAATGGCTCTTATTGAACATAATCAAGAACGAAGCCTATCATAGTTCTATATTATCAATTATAATCCACAATAACATAAAAACAACATAATATTTCAATACCTAACAATTCAAGTAAATCAACAGAACGCGAAGTGCGAAGCGCGCAGCAAACGGGGGGACTTATTTTTTATATGTTTTTTTATATCGTTGTTCGTCGACGTTTGTTTTTTTCAAAATTTCGTATTACCTTACATTATTATGGTATATACGCACGACCCGCGTACATATCTCCAGTACAGGAGGATCGTCAATCGGATAAGCGTTTTATGGCATAAAAATGACCGCACCGTGTCTGGCTCGTATCCTGGTACCTCTTACCACGCGTTACGTATCGTTCCGTCCACAGTAGAGTTATTATTTTTTTTCAACATCGTCGCTCTTTTTTCCTTCACACAGTCTCATAAACTAACACAAAAAAACTCGGAACAGTAACAAAAAAAAAGGAAAAATTAGGGGAATACGGAGCTCGTGGCGATCGCTGACGGTAGTCGCTAGGGGTTGAAGACGGAGAAGGAGGGAAGCGAGAGTACGAACGAGAAATGGTATAAATGCAAATTGCGCGAGAAGTCGGGAGAGAGAATAACGTATATATACATCGTAACGCGGTGAAGGAAGAGAAAGAGACGGACGTTGAGTTAGCTGGGCAAACATGTGATTAGGCCCCGCGCCCGTTGGCCCAGGTTATGATAGGTTCGCGTGGCTGGCCCACATTAGAGATTCTCGATCTACCGGGGCGCATCTCGCAACGAGATCTCGAATCGTAGAAATTCTCACTTCTCCCGTATATCTGTACGTGTATAAAACCTGAGATGGCTATATATTTATTCCTGTATATATAGTTTTATGGAACATGCTGGTGTGTACGAGTATTGCCCCCTCGCAGCCGGATGATACGCAGTTATTAACTCAGTTACACTCCGGTGTACGACTGCGGAAAGCAATGCTTTTTATTTACTACCGGTAAGTCCCGCGATCGAGACTCTCCGCAGCACATGCAACAGTCGCTGTATGTATGTGTATATAAAAGTCCCACAGGAACAAAACGCCGAGCGGGGAATCGTAACGTTCTCTGCTGCTTGAACGTGATTCTTTGTTACTTTTTGTCTTCATTTTTTCTTTTCTTACTCCTTTTCTATTCCCCGGCTCGACCTGCAATTCGAGATTTCAATTGCACGACTCTCTCGAGTTGCCGTGGTTAAATATCTTTCAGGCTTCCCGTGATATTCATAGTGTGGTGGATATACGTGTGTGGCGAAAGGGGACCGAGGGGTAAGCGAGACAGAGGCCGGGAGGAAAATTGTCGACGAGCTTATACCGGAAATCGAGGATTCTATGATCGGATATCGCGAATTTTTCAGGGAATGATGAATTGGGGGTTGAAGGAAATTTACCTTTGTTTGTTTATGGTCGTTGTTCAATTATTATAGTTTCATTCGATGCATTGTTTCATTTAATTGTTACGTTACGATCGAATGAAATTTAGGATGGGTTTGATTCGTAGGTAATTAAGGAAAATCTCAGTTTATTGTTACTAATTAAATTACTATATATATTTTTTTTTAATAAGGGTGTAGTGATATTTGTGTGTTTATTTGTTTTTTAAACAGCGAATTGCAACAAATGGAAATTTTAAATGCGACATTTGTGTTGTATGTGAAAATATTGAATTTTTTGTGAAGTAACAAACTTTTGTTCTCGACTTTGGATCATTGACACTTTAAGAGACAGTGTAACTAGCGACGAGCTACTTGCACTTCGAAAACGGCATCCGTAAATTGTCCGGCACTGAGCAACCGATCGCCTTAAAATTTGGAGGGTACATAGAGAATTATGGCATAAAGTGCATGACAGTCTTATTTTTCCAAAATTTTGGAAAAATTTTTCCGGTGGTAACTGAATCTGCAAAAAATTTTCCAAAATTTTGGGAAAATAAGACTGTCATGCACTTTATGCCACAGTTCTCTATGTACCCTCTAAATTTCAAGGCGATCGGTTGCTCAGTGCCGGACAATTTACGGATCCCGTTTTCGAAGTGCAAGTAGCTCGTCGCTAGTTACACTGTCTCTTAAGGGGATCAAAACTTCTTTTTTGCGCAAAAAGATTGTATTTCGGAAATTTTTTCATAAAACACGAATATCACATTGTTCATTCCGTTTTGTTATAGTTTGCCAATACAAAAAATGAAAAATCTGAAAATTAAGTTTTTCGAAGTGGCGATCGATCGATTGGGACAAATCGAGAACAACGATCAAAACTTTGATTTCACGTTATACTTTCAAAAAAATCGCTTCAAATCTTTAATTTCACTATTTTTTATATACGTATTTATATAACGTAAGAAAGCTTCGAAGCGATCACGCCCAGTTCTCTTTTTCGTTTCTAATGGCTCGTTCGTTTATCGACTCGATTCAGATCGAGAGGTGTGCGCGAGCGACGTGTGTGTCGGCAGAAGAGGAGGAAGGGGGTCCATTCAAGCCAGCAATCACACGGGGAATTTCGCGGGTCACTAGCTAGCGTCCCGACGTGACGAGGGGGTGATCGAGTGCGCGAAGGGTGAAGGGAGTTTCTCAATTTACTTTATTCGATTGCCATCCAATACGTTTGCACGCATACGACCACGCGCAGATCTCAAGTTCTCCGCTTTGAGTTTCGCTCGTAAGAACAGACGCGAGCCCCGCACACCCCACTTAATACGTTAGATCAGCAAACATAGTTACTCTTTATTCTTTTTCTTTTATATAATAATAAACGAAATGGCCGGTATGAGTCACATTCGTTTCTAACTACATACATCCTTTGCTCGATTGTTGTTATTTTTTTTTTTGTTATTTTGTTTCTTAACATCTGCCTCGAATCGAATTGGCAACTCTTCTTTCGGCAACTGTGGAAGTATGGCGAATCATTTCATTTCCCCGGCTTACCGGCTCTCCGGGTATCGTATATAAAACATCGTGAGCCAACTAGAGAGTACCTGTGTGTATATATACGTCGCTCGCGGGCTCTCACCATAATTACGCCCGAGCGACTATTCATTAAACTGATTGCACCTTATTTCTACCTTCCTCGTCTTTCTCCCGTTCTCCCTCTTTCTTTCACAAACGCGTATATATTCGCATCGATTCCTCGACGCTGCAAGGACGGTGTATACCCAGTTTCTACTTTTATCCTCGAGCATCCTCACAGCACCGTGTGATGAACTCCTTTTTCCTGTTCCTTGCTTTATTTCTTATAGAAATACGCGACGGGAACTGGCGGCGTGCCACGAAACTGAACTCTGACTAAACTGCTTTTTTTTTATTGTACAATTAATTCAATAAAATTTTACACGCTATTTCACATTAAATCCGTGGACATACGACTATAATTTTTTTATTATCGACTATTTATTATTTATTAAAACTGCTTTTTTTTATTGTACAATTAATTAAATAAAATTTTACACACTATTTCAAATTAAATCCGCGGACATCCAACTATCATTTTTTTTATTATCGAATATTCATTATTTATTAAAACTGCTTTTTTTTATAATACAATCAATTCAATAAAATTTCACTTACTATTTCAAATTAAATTCGTAGCCATTCAGCTATAATTTTTTTATTATCGATGATTTATTATTTGTTAAAACTCCTTTTTTTATGGTACAATTAATTCAATAAAATTTTACACACTATTTCAAATTAAATCCGCGGACATCCAACTATCATTTTTTTTATTATCGGCTATTCATTATTTATTAAAACTGCTTTTTTTATAATACAATTAATTCAATAAAATTTCACTTACTATTTCAAATTAAATTCGTGGACATTCAGCTATAAATTTTTTATTATCGACTATTTATTATTTATTAAAACTGCTTTTTTTATAGTACAATTAATTCAATAAAATTTCACACACTATTTCAAATTAAATCCGTAAACATCCAATTATCATTTGTTTTTATTATCGAAAAAACAAGTTGTAAATCGACATATAAAATAACTTTATTCCCTCGGTATAAATACAAATATACATGTAACTACAAGAAGAAGATTGAATAATTTCCGGACGCGTTAATGTCTCGCCGATTTAACTGTAATTTATAAATACAGGTCTGTGCGTTGTCTCATTAAAAAAAAATATTATTCGTATTACTCACGATTACAGTTTCCTGCGTCTCCTGAAAGCAACGTCAGCCCAGCGTACGATATACTTACTAGTTGCTAGCTACGTAGCCACGCGGATGCGCTCGCGTTGGCGCCGATTCGAGACGAGATACAAAAGTAACGTAGATCCTTACGGGTATATACATTCCCGTCGATAATTATTATCACCTGCGACTTGTTCATTTGGCGAAAGACCGGTATACATTGTATGCGAGGAGAGAAAAAAGAGCCCTCATCAGAGTTCCCCGAATGTGTGTGCGTACACGTAGATGGAACTGTATATTTACACTCTATGGGCCATTAACTGCGAAGCAAAGAATTGACGTGAAAAAAAAAATAGAAAGAAATCAAAAAAGAACGAGGGAAGAAAGCTCCGGGCGTTCGCTGTGAGGAAGGGTGTGCAACGAAACACTCGGCATATGTAGGAAAAAAAAATGACTCACCTCTTCGCTAACTGTTGGAGAGCTTATCTCTCTCGCAGCTTGTCTAAAAGCTCTCGGTCGAAAGACACCTAGAATATCTATACGGTACATAAGATGTATATACGTATATACATATACTTATGCGTATACTAGGACGGGTTATCGCTCGGGTGAGGTTTGAACACAACGTGGCAATTATCAGCCATTCCTTGCAAATAGCTGATGGTTAGTGATAATTATCTACCGGGAACGCCAGGGCATCGCTGACTGGGATACAACGGCAGCACTGCGCTCTCCGCGACTGAGTTTTGCCCTGAAACACCGTAGGCGATCCATACACCGGGTGCGACGAACCACTATATATATATATATATACGTACATATATATACATATATATTACCTATATTTTATATATATTAAAATAATATATATATTATTTTATGTAATATATTATATTATAAATATATATATTTATATTTATTCTGTTTCTATATAGTATATAATATGTAATATAATATATATTAAAATAATATAAGATATTATATAATGTATTATATTATATTATAATATATAATATAATATATATTAAAATAATATAAGATATTATATAATATATTATATTATACTATAATATATATTATATATAATGTATTATATAATATATTATCTAAAATACAATAAATATAAATATATATGTATATATATATTTATTGTATTTTAGATATATTATATGATATATAATATAATATATATTATTTTAATATATATAGATAGATAGATGGATAGATATTAGAATACACGCGCATGCGCACATTCGTACAATCGTATATATATCTTATATCGATATATCACTAGGAGCGAGAAACCGCGCGAGTCGCACAAATCTTTCTTTCTGACTTCGGGCGCAGTGTCGCGGGACACACAGAGACAGAGACGTAATCGCCGAGGTATGTAAACTCGCGTTCCCACAATCGTTAAAAGTTAATCACTCTCCCTCTCTCTAGTTTGCCACCATGCTGCGAACTCCTCTCTCTCTCTCTCTCTCTCTCTCTTTTTCTCAGTTTCTCTCGTTTTCGTTTCTCTCTGTTTTTTCGGTTTCTCTCTTTCGCTCTCTCTCTCTCTCTCTCTCTCTCTCTCTCTCTCTCTCTCTCTCTCTCTCTCTCTCTCTCTCTTTCTCTCTGTTCGACGTTAAATTATTGCGTACGGTAGTTTTAGACGAAACGCGATAAAAAAATGAAGAAAAAAATAACACAGAATTACCAACGTCTAATTGCTTCGAAACGCGTACCTATGTGATTTCCTCCTGGAATAACGAGAAAATCATTTGTCCCGTGCGATTCGTATCTCGCGATTTGATCCGCATCGCGAGCCAACAGTTTCGCGGACCGGAAACTCGCGATTTAGGTGCTGGCGAAAATTATCCCCTCGACCGTTAGAAAAGGGGCGTTGTAGAATATGAATTTGTACAAAAATGCTAATACCATTCTCGCGCATGCGCACACGTTAATGTAACCGAGCTGTTTTCAACTCTCTTACTCACTCTCGGTTTATCGTATTATCTCGTTCCATTCTTCGCTGATAGTTCTGTCGTGACGAATCGAACACACCCGCTGATCTGGACACACACGAGAGGGCATTCGCGAGTTGTACAAAAAGAAAACGAAGAGAAACGGAGAATAAGCAAAGAACGGTAGAGGAATATGTACGCGCTGGCAACAACAGGGTGTTAAGTACTGGCATTAGGGTAATAAGCGTGCAAAGAGAGTCCAGTTCGAACGCTTATCGACTTTTCTCTCTCTCTCTCTCTCTCGATCTGTTGCGCTCTTGGTCTCGACACATGTATATACATCGGGGCGCATTGCGAAAAGTGGTTTTGCCCTCGGATTCAGGTACCTAATAAAGTGGTACTGTAGATACGTGTATAGTCGTATCACGCCGGTAAAACCGCAAATAAGGAGAAAGAGAGAACGAGAGAACGAGAAAACGAGAGAAAGAGATCGTACGAGTTGGAGCTTCGATACAGCTTTTTGTTTTTTTTTGTCGACTATGCTTATTTTCGTGAATGCTGGGTGTTACATGTTACAACGCTCGAGTAACAGGATGCACCCGTGAGGGTATAGTCCATCATACACACGCGTTGAAAATGGAATTCCCCTGCAATCCACTGGCGAGAATGTGGGAACTTTTTAGACAGGAGCTACACTTGGTCTATTCGACGGAGGTGTATATTATACACGAGGTATACATGCGCGTCGTGACACCCCATGGCGGCTTGCAGTACACGTAATACGAAGAAGAATGCGGGCATGCTATACTCGTATACGTACTCGGTCGGTGTGTTGTTAAAATTCTCTTTACTCGACGTTTGCACGAGTTAACAGGTTTCTCGAGACGATCGTCGAGATCGATACCTCGAGGGTTCGCGAGTCATCATAACTTCTTGAACTTTTACGTATTGTTAACTTGGACCAAGTAAGTAATCGTGTTTTTATAAAGAAATTAACGTATACGCTCAACCCTTTGAAAAAATAAAGGATTTTCTTTTTGGGCCAAGTGAGAATATTTATTTTTCGAATTTAGGTACGTAATTTGGTTAATTTTGAACGATTTTAGGAGTAAATTGTTAAATAGCAGGAATTCAGCTCGTTTATATGGAAATAATAATCCAGCTTCTGGGCGCTGCTTCCTTCATGAGTACTTGACATTTTTCTCCTGGTCAATCACTTTTACGTCCCGAGTAGAAATATTGTCAGGTTGTCCTGATATTTGATTCGGGCCTGGTCTTGCTGTGGTACGGGGGCATTACTTAAGGTATGCTTGATCCGGCCAGCGTCAGGCGGTAGTCAAGCAACTGGACTTACGGGTGACTTACATTTGCTTGATCCGGCCAGCGTCAGGCGATAGTCAAGCAACTGGACTTATACCATTCGGTGCGAAAAAACTTATCTAACCTTGTATTTGGTGAAATGGTGTAGCATCTGTCCGTATTTATGGATAAGCATTTTTTTTATGAGTGTTTATCACGTTTTTCTTTAGAAAATATAATAATAATAATAATAATAATAATAATAATAATAATAATAAATATAACGTTAAACAAAGATTTGTTGTTTGAATAATTATCTATATGTTATAACAAATATTAGTAGATATATGATATGTAATTACAGACAAAAAGCCAAAAATTTCAAAATGTATCTATGTGATCAATATTCTAAGTCAACTTTGATTACAAAGAAAATATAATAAAATTTTGATTTTGTATCTTAATCAAGCGTTCATTTTGCAACAAGATCAAGGCTTGATGATTTATTTTGGTCAGGCCTTGATATTTTTATATTATCAGGCGTTGATCATTTTATCTTGATCAAGCTTTGATATTTTAACTTGATCAAGCCTTGATATGTTTTATCCTGATCAGGCCGAAGTCAGGGAAAGTGTCACGAAAACGTTCAGGGCTTGATCAAGCCCATTTTGTAGCCGGACCAGGATTTCTACTCGGGGTATTGTTAACTTGGATCAAATAAGTAATCGCGGTTCTATAAAAAAAATGAACGTATACGTTCATCCCTTTGAAAAAATAAAGGATTTTCTTTTCGGGTCAAGTAAGAATATTTATTTTTCGAATTTAGGTACGTAATTTGATTAATTCTGAATGAATTTAGGAGTAAATTGTTAAATGGCAGGGAATTCTGCTCGTTTATATGAAAATAATAATCCAGCTTCTGGGCACTGCTTCCTTCACGAGTATTTGGGATTTTTATCCTGGTCAATCACTTTTACGTATTGTTAACTTGGATCAAGTAAGTAATCGCGGTTCTATAAAAAAATGAACATATACGTTCATCCCTTTGAAAAAATAAAGGATTTTCTTTTCGGGTCAAGTAAGAATATTTATTTTTCGAATTTAGGTACGTAATTTGGTTAATTCTGAATGAATTTAGGAGTAAATTGTTAAACAGCAGGGAATTCTGCTCGTTTATATGAAAATAATGATGCAGCTTCTGGGCGCTGCTTTCTTCACGAGTATATCACATTTTTCTCCTGATCAATCACTTTTACGTATTGTGAACTTGGATCAAATAAATATCGCGTTTCTATAAAAAAAAATGAACATATACGTTCATCCCTTTGAAAAAATAAAGGATTTTCTTTTCGGGTCAAGTAAGAATATTTATTTTTCGAATTTAGGTACGTAATTTGGTTAATTCTGAATGAATTTAGGAGTAAATTGTTAAATGGCAGGGAATTCTGCTCGTTTATATGAAAATAATGATGCAGCTTCTGCGCGCTGCTCCCTTCACGAGTACATGGCATTTTTCTCCTGGGCAACCCTTGCGAGACGAAGCCCAAGAGGCGAAGGTAATATATACGCATGGTGTAGGTACGGAGCCATGCGAGAGAGAAAATACAACGGAAAGACAGAGATGAAGAAAGCGAGAGAGGTACGGAGTCGACGGTGGCCGGGAGTCGACGAGCGAGATCGGATCTCTCGCCGACCAAATTGTTTCGGATTGTCGGTTAATTGGAAGCTCGTTTTGGTCGGTTGCGAACACAACGCGCGGCGATTCTCGAGTTCGCCTGCGAGCGAAATGTAAAAAGGACCGAAACACGAAGCGAAAGAATGAAAGAGCGAGAGAAAGAGAAAGAGAAAGAGGTGGGAGAGTAACGAACGCACGAGCAAACTCAAGAGCAAAGGGTGCGAGAAACTTTGCGCGCAGGTGAAACGTGTGCCTCGTATAGTCGGAAGGGGAACAGAGCGAGAGACCAAAAGAAGAAAGAGAAAAGCCAAGCCAAACCCGAAGAAGACGAAGAAGAAGAAGAATCCTACGAGGCAGAAGGGCGAGAGAAGGAGCACACGCGGAAGGTTCGCGGTGTGTGCCGATCGAGTGTGTGCTCGTTGTGCAAACCCGCGGGGCATTCCCCGTGCTTCAACGTATGCCGGACTTGCTCTCGCCTCGCCCACCACCCCGCGAAGGGCCAATAATCGCCGAACGAAACTCTCGCGTCCGACTCCGCGCCATCCAATCCAATCGTTTCTCTCCACAAATACCACTTCGTGTACGTCTCGCGTGTTATGCTGATGCTGTGTGCTGTACCCGCGTACTCTCAACGATCTTTTTTCTTTCACTCTACATAAGTATGTGTGTACGTGTATGAGTTTTCCTCTCTCGGCTTGTACGGCGTTTCTGTGAGGGAATCGTGCACGAGTCTCGGCAAAACTATATGAGAATGTATGTAAACTTAACGAAGGTATATTGTGCGGAATATCTATATATATAAAACTAATTATGTTGTACGACTCTATCCTCCCCCCCTCCTCCGCCCTTCCTCCCGTCCACCTCGCTCCAATGATCTCCACCCTTTATCCCCGTCTTTCCTTCAGAAATTTTTCTCCTAATTGTATTATAATTGCACTCTACTTTCGTGCCGTACTTATATACTCGTGAAAATGATTATTTATTACGCGCCCCGTTACGGCTCAATTCACGTTCGCCGCGATTAGGTGCCGAGGGTAACCCGCGCGTCTCTCGTACTCTCGAGGATCGCTCGTTTCGCGCTCGTTCGCAACCGAGATACGTTTTTTCTACCTCGGAACGAGCAACGCGGTATTTCTTTAGTTTTTATCTCTTCTTTTCTTTATTTTTTGCAAAGTTTTTGCGAGCTTTCTTTCACGATAATGATGAGAATCGACGCGTACTTTTCCGAGCCACGTTTAAAAGTGGTATTCGTATTTTGTGGACGAACGATCGAGTGATAATTTTTAAACGAGGCGAATATTATCTTAGGGATGAACAAATGCGAAATTATTCTTATTATTATCGGTCTCGTATTCCTTGTGTAAAATTGTGTCGGGTAGACAATAGCGGGTTTTCTGTACGGCCGCAAACTCGACTAATTGTTTCATCGAGCGAGAATAATGGGCTGTCGTCACGCGCGTTGCGCGAAGCACATCTTGAGCATTTAAGCGGCTCTCTCTTGCACAGTGCATACACGCGGTGAGCGAAAGATATAGACGTAAATTAGAACGTGTAATGTCCGTGGAGTTTCTTGCGATAAGTTGCGTAGAGATAATGAAACATTGTATAATACACTCGTCTCGCCCCGAGACGCAATCTCGTATAACGATTGACATATTGTATATCGAGCTAGTTTATCAAATTTTACGGTGAAAAAGAATTTATTTCCGAGCTTCAAGAATTTACTCTGTCGCGATAAATATTGATTTTCATTTTTTTTAAAGCATTTATTTTACTCATTTAGTTACTTTTTATTCGTTACGATTAATCGACTATAATTTTTGGTATCTGAATAATATTTTGTCCTGATGGAACGGGCAAATTCAAACTTGATGAAATTTTCGATAACTACGATATTTCGGACCGTTTACTTTCGAGATGTGATCGTGAACAATTTATCTTGATATATAAAATCTTTTATACTGGAGAATCGATCCGTCTGTATGTCCAGAAATTTCGTTTAAAAAGATAAACAAAATACCAAGTGTTAAATTTTAACAAAATTCAGAAACACGCGCCACTGAGCGACTGCGCAGGCGCAATCGAGAGATTGCACGTATTACTTATATAGAATTATAGAAAGTCATCGATAATTTCGAAAAATATTTATTCTCACTGGTTGAAAACTGAGTCAGGATTTTACGAGCAATAACCAGAGTGCGCGGTCTGAACTCGTACCCTTTCTCGCTGCCTCTCACACAGACACACACGCACACATTGGTACAACCTCCCTTCGACTCACGGTCTTCCCGTATGCTTACTGCTAACTTTTAGCTTTTGGGATCGTGCAAGCGCGGGGGATTGTTGATTTAACCGTCGGTGATTTTAGCTGGCGAAACGGTTCGAGCGACGGTTAAGTGTCCGAAGTTACGAGCTGTACGTCCGACTTTCTTGCGCCTTGCTCCCTGCATCCTCCCCGTTCGGCCAACCGCATCAATAGGCGCATCTCACTTTTTTTTCGTTCTCTTTTTTCTTCTTTACCTCGCTTTCTTACTCTCTCTCCCTTTCTCTCCCTTTTGCACCCCTTGGTATGCTACGCCAATCGTAGATGCTCCTCACGGTCATTACCTCCTTATTACTAGCTATCTCGTTACTTGTTATTCACTCTTCGAAGTTCTACAAAGTCCTTACTATACACGCATTCTTGCACTGCGTGTTGTTGCATGGATCTTAGGGTGAGTAATTACAACGAACCATGAGTGCCTGCAAATGTCTTTGGCTCGTGAGTGACCGAGAGCTCGCACAAATTGCTGCTAGTGTTATCTCTGTTGAGTATGGTATTATTGTCGAATAGAATATTTAATGGCGCTGTAATGTACGATTATATCATCGCTTCGTGTCTATTTGGTAAATCTCAGCGTTGGATACGCACGAGAGTGTTTAATATTCGCGAGACAAGTTAGTGAAGTTCGATGTTTGATATTTCAATGTATATTCAACGAATACAAATATATATTATACAGATAATATATTCAATAAATATCCAGTCTATAGAAGATTTAATGACGCTATAATGTACGATTATATCATCGCCTCTTCCCTATTTGGTAAATCTGAGATACGCGTGCGTGTGTGTTTAATATTTGCGAGACAAGTTCGTGAAATTCGATATTTCATCTTTCAACGGATTTGCAGATCATCAGCACTGGGAATTATGAGAAAAGAGTAGTGTTCTCTGGGATGTGTTTATATTTTTTGACCTTTTGCTACTCCTACCGCCGCGGCGGACGGCTATGGAACTATTCGCAATTAGAAAGCGCGGTCGCCGCGCGGTGGCGCTGGGGGCTGTAGCGCCATGTGGGAGTTCCTGTAATTCATAAAGAAAATAATAATATTAACATTGAGAATAATAATATTCTATTTATAACTTTATTTATCGAAGGATTATACGCAATGTTCATTCGAATCGGATATTTATATTAATCGAAGAAATTTTTTCGATTAATCGAATCTCTACTATCACGATTAATATAATACACGGAGAGAATTTCTTATTCATGTTTACGGTGAAATTTCGGTAAAAATTACATTAAAAAATTGAACCCGGTGATACATGTGCAAACAGTTAAAAATTGACACTAGTTTCAAATATTTTACTTTCAGGCATGTACAAATTTTAGCACGTAGCATAATATTTACACATGCTACACAGAGCTCACGGATTACGGCCAGACGACCTAGCCCTAACTGATTTTACTGTGAAGAACGTAAAAATTCTGGTGAACGCACGGAAAATTTCGGCTTCCTTTTTTAAATCTTCAAGATAAATACGCAAATTTCTCAATGTGCACCGTACACTTTCATTTATATCAGTCCTTTTTTCCAACTTATTGTAGTAATGTTTACGTTTCACGAAAATTTACTGTTAATTTCAGTATAAATTCTAGAAAATATTTAAAATTTCTCTCATGCAACAGTAAATTTGTATTCATTTCCATTAAAATGTATAATTTATTTCCTAAAAATCTGAAGAATTTCACATTTGTCACTCACTTACTGTGATTTCACCGTAAAAATTACTTAAAAATTATTTCCGTGTACAATTATTATTTCCTCGGAAATTCATCTATATCGATGATTAAACCCGATCACAGGAGTCTTCGCAACTATGCCAAGTCTCGTAAATTCTTCCCATTACAATATTGCGCGCATTATATCGAGCAGATTTTAAACACATGCAGTCGTACCAGCGGGCAAGTCGGTTATCGTTTTACCCGGTAATAATTCAAGGTGTCAATTAATACAACGTCGGTGAAGTTAAGGCAACGAGTTTAAAGAAGGAAGGAGGGTTGTTCGAGTGGCATCGAGCCAAAGAACGTAAGCAAGTATATATACGCGAACCAAAAAATTCAACGAACGGTATCGAATGGTTCGCGGGATGAAGGATACGCATGTAACACACACGTATAATATAAACGCGCGGGGTGAGTTTAGCGAGAGTGTGTCTCGGTTAAAGGAATCGAGACGAGGCGAGCGAGTACGAAGGAACGAGCGAGGCAGGCAAAGCAGGCAGGCGAGCAAGCGAGGACCTGAATCGCCGGCGGGGGAAGCCTCCGCCGTGCCGGCTAACTATGTCCGTCAGTGATAATGGTGATGAATCGGCTTACTTATAGTAGAGGGTGAGAGGGTGAGGGAGAGACCCAGGCCTCACCGATGTACGAAGTGGAATATCGAGGCGTGCGGAGTTTAGCTCGAGGCTCGCAAGACCGTATGCACAAACGCGCTTGCGCACACTCGCACACACAAGCAAGCTAGTAAGCACGTAAGTTGGATGCAAAGTGCATTCGCGAGCTCGTACATTCGTGTGCGCACTTGCTCGTGAATGCACACGCGTTCGTCGGATTCTTGCACATTTATAAAGACGATAGTACCTACCATACAGTAAAATCTCCCGGATAGTTCTTGATAAATAGCACCGAATAGAGAACTCTCAGATGCGCCGATTAAGATAAGCCTTGTTATTCAATATGGCGTCTGTCCGAGCCGCTATAGTTATATATAAAACTAAACTATGCTATCGCCATATATAAATCTACAATTCGACCTTCGCTGAGTTGGAGAACATCGAAAATCGGGTTTACGTTTTGCTCCCTCGACGATGATGTTTTCCTCATCGTTTTATCAAGAGAAAGATAGAAAAGAGGGATTTGACTGTATCGTTTGCCACGAAAGTTATCAAGGCAGTTCTGGCAAATTCTGCCGGTAAGCGTCGAGCGAACGGCGGAGAGTAATAGCGTGAGTCGAGAAAATCGAGGGTACGAGAGCTTTTACACGGGTAAAATACTCTCGCATCGGCTAATACGTATATGAGATTATTGTTGGACGGAAGAGATGGCCGGTGTACCTTGAACATATATATATATATATATATATATATATATAACTAACATCAACGATATACAGGTAAATATATACGTGGCTTGTGAGTGAGAGACGAGGAGTGAGTGAGTTTGGGCTTCCCTCGTTCTCTCTCTTTCCTCATACCTGCTGGGCCTCTCACACTTATGCGCTCGAAACGCGCGGTGAGCGATCACTTTTCTCTCCACCCACCGAGCCTGACAACATAATCATCGGGTTTAACCTGCGCTAAACTATAGTTAACCGCGCATTGCGGTTACACTACCTAAAATGTGTGTTTAAACACACACACACACACACATACGCGCGTACACGTAGGTAACTATATACGCATTCATAGACGCGTATACATATATATATCGGAACTTGGTCTCGCTTCGTTCCTCTCCATTTGTCTCGAGCCCTTCAGCCCCGGATCTTTTTCCACGTTGGCTATCGCTCTCGTATCTCTACCACGCATTACTCCTCTCGCTTTGGCCAAATCTCGATATCAGAAACCGTACCCGGAGCAACGTAGCCTGGATTTCCGGATCGAATTATAATGCACGCGCGGACTCGACGCCAAAGGTTTGTACGGTTCGTTGCTGGGGGAACATCGCGCTGAAAGAGGATGAGGGACACGCGTTGATATTTATGCGAGTCTATTTCAATATCCCAGGAGCATAGATATATGTCTATTCTGGATGTAACATATACGTCTTTTTATGTGTGTGTGTGAGAGATTCAAAGCGATGGTTAACCAACGATACAGTCGTGGAAGCACTCTCGGGCGCGAGGCTGTGCGGGATTAGCCGGGAGGCAATATCTCCTCGCGTTTATATTCTCGATGGTTCAACGACGATTCTTACATATATATATATATATATACGTTTATGTAGGTATGTATATAGGATGGTTAGAGGCAGTTTGGATAGTTGCCCCGGAGATGGCGAGATGATGTCGTTGCATCTTTCTCTCTTTCCTTATATACGCTGGACCACTCACTCTCCGTTTTACTAGCTATGCGTGTGTGTATTTAAATAAGGGATAACGCATTTATGGGATATCCGCGAGGTAGTAAGGTTTAACTCGGTCGCTACGAGTTAGACCATATTCCTTGCTGGGATTGGTACGCGTCTCGCAGTGTATGTGTGTACAAGTTTCTCGCGGTTATACGACTTTGAATCTCTTGGGCAACGAGACGTTGCGAACGGACGACGGTGGTCTCGCTCGTGGGCACGTGTAACGAGAACTGCGCGATATATATGATACATTATGCTAGAATGTTATTGCTTCTTGGACTCGACGCGTATTTTTTTAAACAATTTAAAAAAAGAAAATGTTAATATCATACATTTTTATTTCGTAAAACGTAGACGTTTTTTTTCATTTTCGAATTTGTTTACAAAAAATGATCGAAAATTTGGGCAATGTGAACCTCAATAAAAAAGATGTATATATCTATATCTATATCTATATCTATATCTATCTATATATTATATTATATAATATTGAATTATATTATATTATATTATATTGAATTATATTATATTATATTATATTATATTATATTATATTATATTATATTATGATATATTATATTATATTATATTATATTATATTATATTATATTATATTATATTATATTATATTATATTATATTATATTATATTATATTATATTATATTATATTATATTATATCATATTATATTATATTATATTATATTATATTATATTATATTATGTTATATTATATTATGTTATATTATATTATATTATGATATATTATATTATATTATATTATATTATATTATATTACATTATATTATATTATAGTATAATATATTATATCATATTATATTATATTATATTATATTATATCATATTATATTATATTATATTATAGTATAATATATTATATTATATCATATCATAATAATTTATATCATATTATAATAAATTATATCATATTATATTATATTATATTATATTATATTATATTATATTATATTATATTATATTATATTATATTATATTATACTATATTATATTATATTATATTATATTATATTATATTATATTATATTATATTATATTATATTATATTATATTATTATATCTATATAAATATAGATAAAGACGCTATAGTTCGAGAGTATATGAAGTTCTCTCCGGTCAGCACCTTAAACTCTAAAGGGCTAGTTAGCGTATTGGCCGAGTCACGGCATCATTAACGAGAGTCGCGGCGCAAGCGCGCCTCGATAGTCATTAATCATGAACGCGCGGCGCTCGAATACGAGCGTACAGGCGCATTGTGGCGCGAACGTAGCGCATCCGTGCGCACTCCTTCTGCTTCTCTACCTCCCTCTCTCGCTCACTTTCTTCATCATCGTTTATTTCCTATACGCGTATATAAACATAGTATACGAAAGATACATACGTCGTACGGAGAACGCCAAGACGTGCCCAGCTATCCGACAGAAAGAAAGAGAGAGAGAGAGAGAGAGAGAACATCCTCATTGGGCGCTTCTGATTCTCACAACTCTTCGTGGCGCCTTCACACGCCGGTCGGGATTATTACCCGTATATGCCTATATATATATATACATGGATACATACATATATATATATATATATATATATACGATTTCACATTGGTTATATGTATCGAGGTGCTCGCTGCGCGAAGATATTCACCCCGAAACCATAATTATCTTCTTGCCACGTTTGGTATCGTGTCGAGCTGGATTCTACGTCAAATGAATTTTAATACTGTAGAGGATGAGCAAAAAAATAAGAAAGAACAACAACATCAACAACAAAAAAATACGTATATATTCTCGAACCGAGCCAAGGCCCGAAGGCTTTTCGATCGAACTCGCGATATTTCTCGAGCCATTGGACGTCACGGATGGATATATTATGCCGCATAATCTATCAGCACTTCGAGACTCTGATCACTAAATTAGCCCTCGTAATATAGGCATGCGCGTACACATTACACGAATAAAGTGAAAAATACTCGAATGGCGAATAAATCGCAACGCGTGTTCGAAGAAACCATTATTTTTAAACACGCGTCCCATAACTTTTGCGCCGATGCGATTTAAACGAGTGTTTCACAAATTTTGTAAAAATATAACATTATCGCGAGGGTCTCGTCATCGTCGCATATCGCTTCGAAAATTTGTCACGTTTCGCATTTATATACGCGTTTTGTTCGCGGTTACAAAACTATGCAGGAGCGTTACGACTCGAGAGACAGAGCGGGCTTAATCCATTATCGGTCTCGTAATCTTGTCACTGACAACACGACGTTTCTTTACATACAGTTATAAATATAATAATACGTAGCTGAGCGTGCGAGAGTGAGATCGCTGTGAAATAAAGTACGATGAGATACGACGAGTGGACGAACCAGTATAATTAAAAACCGTATTACCATACCGCGCGTTCGACATTGGAAGCAAGCATTCTCGCTCGAACTAGAATTTCTTCGATCTATCGATAAAATTAAAAATCGTACGAGACAATCGTCGAAATATTACCGATAAAATTAAAAATCGTACGAGCCAATCATCGAAATATTATCGATAAAATTAAAAATCGTACGAGCCAATCGTCGAAATATTATCGATAAAATTAAAAATGGTACGAGCCAATCGTCGAAATATTATCGATCAAATGAAAATTCGTACGGGCCAATTGTCGAAATATTATCGATCAAATTAAAAATCGTAGGAGCCAATCGTCGAAATATTATCGATAAAATAGAAAATGGTACGAACCAATTGTCGAAATATTATCGATAAAATTAATAATCGTACGAGCCAATCGTCGAAATATTATCGATAAAAATAGATAATTTCGATAAAAGTTGGATTTACGTGAGATACTCGTAGAATTCCAGTTGTTGGTGAAACGAATAAAGCGTAAAGATAGTCGAGCCTGGAGAATGGCGCTCGAGTGTAGAGAATCGCGGGTTACATATCGTGGGCAGCAGCATCACGACTCTGCCTGGTTCCCCCTGACCCGCGGGGGGTAAATTAAGTTGTGATTATCTGTCGATGTGATTTAGACCGTGTCTCTCGAGCGACGAGATATGTGCGCTCTCGGCCTTTGGTGGGACTCTATTCACCCTCTCTCTTTCCCACTGGCTCGCTGGCTTCGCGCGGGGCATCTCCCTCTCTCGAGGAAATACCGAGAGGGTTGTGTATGCTAGCCTGTATATACAAATAATGCGGAGAATGAAAGAGGGAGAGGAAGAGAGAGAGAGGGAGAGTCGCGTAACACACGTTGGGTCCGGAGAAAGAAGAGGAAGAAACGAGAGAAAGAGAGAAGAAGTAAACTAGAGAAAGAGCGAGAGAGCGAGAGTAAGACGAGGCGAGGCTGAGAAACAAATAGCCATTGTCCGTGGCAGAGCGGGCCCCGACAGTGGGGCCCCGAAGGGCATCTATCACCTGCTTATCACGATTATACCACTTGTGCTTCTTTCCCCTCTCCTCTCTCGCTCTCACCTACCTTCCTCGTGCCAAGAGTCTCGAGAAGTTGAACCGCGCTACGTAGTATACCACGTCTCGTCCTATAGAAGTTTACCGCTGTTAAACTTATATACGTATATACAGGCTCCTCTGGGGCAATGCGATTCTCGTTCTTCCACCTTCTTCTCTCTCCTCTCTTCTTCGGGCGGTTGCATTGCACCGTGGACTGTCGTCTCGCTTTGGCTCGCAGCATCCGCGTCTCGCTGCACTACTACTCCCCCCACCATCGACATTACGACTCTCAGCGTCGAGTGAGACGTCTTTCCGACGCGCTTTTACTCATGCCCCCCGTCCCGCCGCTGCATCCTCCGCGTCGCCACTACTCTCGCGCAGCGCGCCCCTCTCCAACCCTCGCTGCTTTCCCTTCCTTCCCTCCTTGTTCCTTACATCCATTCAATTAGTATACTCTCCGCTCGAGAGTATCTTTCTTGCGCTCGTTTCTCTCCTTCTTCGCTTCGCCCGTACGCTTTTTTCGCATTATTCTCCGTTAACACGAGATTGAAGTTTGATCGTTAGGCGATTTTTTGTTCGTGGCGAAATAGATACACGGACGGGAGAGTTTTTCGTGCGGATGCGCCGGTGAGGATTGAGGAGAAGGGAGGAGATCGAGGGTGGAGGGATGAGATACCGACGATAGCGAACAAGGATGTCTCTCTCGTCGTTTGATATTTAAGAAATTCAACCGATGACGAGTGCGCTCCGGCTGAGAATACAAGTCGCGTAAATTTCTGCGAATTCGACGCACGGCGCACACGGTTAAGCTGAGTTTCGCGCAGATCGCGGTGCGCTCTCTTGGTAATACGATAGCGCGAAGATCACGCGCACGGGCTATGTTTCTGATATGCCCCCTTATCCTTTCCCCCGGCTTACCACGGGTGTGAGAGAAACGTAGGCGCGTGAGCTCTTACAAGGGGGTTGGGAGCTGAGGGAATTGGATGTTTCGTGTTCCTCTCTCTTTCTCTTTCTCGTTTGGATAGCGAAAGAGAAAGAGGAAGAGAGAGAAAGATCGAGTTTGTTGGGCTCCGAGCCTGGTTTTCTCGGTAGGTAGATTACCTACGCGAGCTTCACATAAATATACCACTCCTAAGATAAGAATCTTGTACTGGCAAGACCATTTGTTGGCCCGTGTCCGTCCGTTCGTCTCCGAGGCGGAGAGCGAGAGAGAACTCATCTCTCGTTCTTCGTGCTGGACCCGTCGCGCGCGCCCTCTTGCTGCGGAGTCCCATCGGATAATCTTCGTGAGGAGAGAGAGAGAGAGAGAGAGAAGGAGGGAGGAAAAGAGCGAGAGAAAATATATCGTTTTCTCTGTTCAGCGTGTCCTTCGCTCATCGCCAGCCGAGCGATAATAACGTCGCGCTACGATCAGATCCGATACAACGAGACGGAGAGTCATCTGCATCACCTTAACGGCAATCAATTAACCCACATCGGATATCCCACGATCATCATCAAACCTTTTCTCTCTCTCTTTTTCTCTTTCTCTCTTTCGTATATAGACGCCTCGTTCTCTTATAGTCCGGAGATATATTCAATAACTCACCCGAGTGACTGAATTCATTAAGAAAATCCTTATCGTTTTTTAAACCAGCCACCCCTTTCCCGCCGTTTCTCCTGGTGGCGCAGGCGATCAACCGATATGTGTTCTTACATCAATTTGAGCTCATTCATTAATCAGAGAGTAATTTTTGTATGGCTCGAATGAAATAGAGAACGGAGTGAAATTATATCCAAGATGGGAATGTGTTGAAACGAGCCTCGATTTGTAACGGTGGCAGCGCAAGGTAAAAGAACCCGTTTCTTTAATCGGTCGAACTATTCACTTACTCTTACTGTACGACAAATCACAAATGCAACGATACGAGATTAAAAATATTTCTATGTACTTACATGTTTGTTAATTTTCAGTTTTGTTACAATAAAAAATTGTTTGTTTTGTATTAATAGTAAAAAATATAATATTTTGATTAGGGACACGTCTATCTTGCTGAGAATTTGATCGAATCGTATACAACCGAACTTTACCACGAGACTTCGTTAAAAAGGACGAAACACCTGGTAGATTTCGAGTTAAAAAGTGGATAATAAATGTCTCTTGTGTAAAATTGTGTTAAATGTACATCGTATTAATTTTGATTTTTGTTAAAAAAGAATAGTTGTTTTTGTATCGACAATAAAAAAATATAATATTTTGATTAGGGACACGTTTATCTTGCTGAGAATTTGATCGAATCTTATACAACCGAACTTTACCACGAGGTTTCGTCAAAAAGGACGAAACACCTGGTAGATTTCGAGTTAAAAAGTGGATAATAAATGTCTCTTGTGTAAAATTAAGTAAATGGACATTTTATGCCCCGCGACTAAATCTCTTTCTCGTCCTCTTTCTCCCTCTATCTATCTATGTTGGTGTGTCCAGCGAGAGAAAGAAAAGATACCGAGTCAGTGATGCCAAGAGATATGATCCTTCTGACTTTCGTCGTTGGAAAAGGCAGGACAGCTCTCGTACAACTTCAAAACACACGTACACACACGAACGAGCTCATCTCTTCGGTCTCGCTTCGTTGCAGCATCTACAGATGTCTCCGACGAGATACGTTTCTGGGAATCCGTTGGAACGTTGGACAGCGAAGTAGAGAGACCCACAGACCCATGGTGGATCGTCTCTATGCTCCACCATCGGAGAACAGTTTCTCTCTCCCTCTCTCTCGCTCTTTGGTTCTTTCGAGCACGCGCGTTTGTACTATATACCATACACACGACAAGGAGGAATGATCCATCGAGGGGTGAGAATAAAAAGTACCGTAGCATTTTCTCGTCTCGGGGAAGAGACGCGTTATGGATTCTCCGTTTTGTGTATATCCCGAGGGAGATCTCTTTCGCGTTCCCGTTTTGTTTCCTCCCCCCTCGTACTACGAGGGATGTTACTCCGCTTCATCCCCTCGCTCGGACATCCAGTTCGTTCACTCAAGGTTTCGTCTCTTACGGGAGAGAGTCGAAACGTGTTCGGCGAACAAATTACCTGTTGTTTTTGGAACTTACAGGTCAGGGGGTAGGAGCGGTGGAGGGGTGGGGTTGGTTTCCGAATGATTTAACCGAGTGGTCGTCCGTGTCCGGGCCCGGATATATTCAGCGATATAGATATGTCCTTTCTCTTTTTCTCTTTCTCTCTCTCTCTCAGTCTCACTCCCTTTCTTGGATTTCTACGTTCTCCTCCGCTTTACGTGTCTAGTACGATTATAGGTTTCCCATAGCTGTTGCCCATGCCCGAAAGATTCCTGATCTGGCGTATTCCACCTCACGTGGAATGTTGATGAAGAAAGCTGGACTTTTCTCCAAGAACGCGATGCGAGAAGAGAGTGTGTGCGAGAGAGAGACAGAAAGAGAGAGAGAGAGAAAGAGTGTTGGGGGAAAAAAGATGCTGGAGAGAGAGCTCTGTTCTCTATACCCGGAGAGCTCACGCTGAGCGCAGGGAGATAATTAAGCGTCGTCCCAGAGAGCGAGAGATCGCACCTCCGATCCTGCGTCTGTCATTGACGAAGACTCCGGATCACCGCGGGGGTTTGCCAGGCGAAAAAAGTCGCTCGGCTCCAAGATGAATCGTCTACATAAGTGACAATTTACGAATAACGCATTATCGACAAATTGAAATAATGTAAACAAACATTGATAATCGTAAAAAAGTACAAAATAAAAAAAAAGATGAATCGTCTAAATAATCGACAATTTACGAAAATCGAATTTTCGACAAATTGAAATAATGTAAACAAACATTGAGAATCGTAAAAAAGTACAAAACAAAAAAAGATGAATGGTCTACATAAGTGACAATTTACGAAAATCCAATTATCGACAAATTGAAATAATGTAAACAAACATTGACAGTCGGAAAAAAGTACAAAATAAAAAGAAGATGAATCGTCTAAATAAATGACATTTTACGAAAATCAAATTATCGACAAATTGAAATAATGTAAACAAATATTGATAATCGTAAAAAAGTACAAAATGCAAAAAAAGATGAATCGTCTACATAAGTGACAATTTACGAAAATCCAATTATCGACAAATTGAAATAATGTAAACAAACATTGACAATTGTAAAAAAGTACAAAATAAAAAGAAAGATCAATCGTTTACATAAGTGACAATTTACGAAAATCAAATTATCGACAAATTGAAATAATGTAAACAAACATTGACAATCGTAAAAAAGTACAAAATAAAAAAAAAGATGAATCGTCTACATAAGTGACAGTTTACGAAAATCCAATTATCGACAAATTGAAATAATGTAAACAAACATTGATAATCGTAAAAAAGTACAAAATAAAAAAACAGACGAATCGTCTACATAAGTGACAGTTTACGAAAATCCAATCATCGACAAATTGAAATAATGTAAACAAACATTGACAATCGTAAAAAAGTACAATCGTCTACATAAGTGACAATTTACGAAAATCCAATTATCGACAAATTCAAATAATGTAAACAAACATTGACGAACGTAAAAAAGTACACAACAAAACAAAGATGAATCGTCTACATAAGTGATAATTTACGAAAATCCAATTATCGACAATTTGAAATAATGTAAACAAACATTGACGAACGTAAAAAAGTACACAACAAAAAAAAGATGAATCGTTTACATATAATAAGTGACAATTTACGAAAATCCCATTATCGATAATTTGAAATAATATAAACAAACATTGACAATCGAAAAAAAATTCAAAATACAAAAAGAGATGAATCGTCTAAATAAATGACAATTTACGAAAATCCAATTATCGAGAAATTGAAATAATGTAAACAAACATTGACAACTGTAAAAAAGTACAAAATAAAAAAAGATGAATCGTCTAAATAAATGACAATTTACGAAAATCGCATTATCGACAAATTGAAATAATATAAACAAACATTGACAATCGTAAAAAAGTACAATCGTCTACATAAGTGACAATTTACGAAAATCAAATTATCGACAAATTGAAATAATGTAAACAAACATTGACGAACGTAAAAAAGTACACAACAAAACAAAGATGAATCGTCTACATAAGTGATAATTTACGAAAATCCAATTATCGACAATTTGAAATAATGTAAACAAACATTGACAATCGTAAAAAAGTACAAAATACAAAAAAATATGGTTCGTCTAAATAAATGACAATATACGAAAATCCAATTATCGACAAATTGAAATAATGTAAACAAACATTGACAATTATAAAAAAGTACAAAATAAAAAGAAAGATCAATCGTCTACTTAAGTGACAATTTATGAAAATCAAATTATCGACAAATTGAAATAATGTAAACAAACATTGACAATCGTAAAAAAGTACAAAAAAAAAAGATGAATCGTCTACATAAGTGACAGTTTACGAAAATCCAATTATCGACAAATTGAAATAATGTAAACAAACATTGATAATCGTAAAAAAGTACAAAATAAAAAAACAGATGAATCGTCTACATAAGTGACAGTTTACGAAAATCCAATCATCGACAAATTGAAATAATATAAACAAACATTAACAACCGTAGAAAACTACAAAATAACAAAAGAAGAAGCAAAATTAAACATCGAACAATTTTCAAATAACAAGAGGCGGGAAATCTCGCTCGATACGAAAATAAGAAAAGGTTGTCGAGAAACGAAAAGAAAAGGAGCGAGGAAGCTGGATACGTATGAAGGTATCGAGGTGTGTGCGCGAGTAACGTAGAATTGCAATATTCGAGAGGAGCGATCGAGGAGGGGGAGGGAAGAGATGAGGAGGCGCTCGAGTCATTATTTTTAATAAACACAGTGTCAGAGAGCCAAGATAAATGCGTTTCTGGTCGAAGCTCTCGCGGAGCTTGAAACACACACACACACACATACACACAAACATACACGTGATAGTTCGAGTACGAAGAAGAAAGACAGGTACGTTGCATCGGGCGGTGGCGGCGAAGAGGGAGGGGAGATGGCTCGAGCATTATATATCCCGGCACGCAACGCACAATGAAATCTGATTATTTATTTATCTCTCGGTGTGCTTATGGTGGCCCCTATTAAGTCCCGTCCACACGTGCTGGGGATACACGCGGACATTAGGTCGCAATTATAGGGCGTATACGAGGTATTATGTTAATATTACGGATCTTAAAATACGAGCCGTTTTATTAAGCGGACCGGGAGAGACTCGCTTGTAACTTGCGTATATACACTGATACACGTACACATACACACACACACGCATATATATCTATACATCTATATATTCTTGAATGGTCGAGAGTCGTTTTTGAGAATCTCTTTTCTCTCGTTCTCGCCTCGCTCTCACACCAAAACGCTCTTTCGCTTTTTCTTCCATTCGTCTTTTCTTATTTTCTACCTCCTATATCTCTCGTTCTCACTCGTTGGGACGCTTCTATATCGCGTCCGGTTTACCTCGAGACGAGAGAGAGATGGAGAATAAATGAGAGGCTTATCCACGAGGGGGTGGTAGGAAGGGGGTTGCGTGGCGCGAACTATAAGATATTTTGACTCATTCTCTTTCTTTCCTTCTCTCTCTCTCTCTCTCTCTCTCTCTCTCTCTTCGCTTGCAATTCAACCGATTCTTATTGGCTTGACGTTTACTGCGAGGAAATTGGAGAAGAGCCTCGTTTCTTCATCGCGCTCTCTCTCTCTCTCTCTCTCTCTCTTCTCTATCTCTCTCATCCATACACCACTATCCTGCGAGTACAGCCGTGGAATTTATGCGGAACGTTAAAGCGACGCCTCGTGAGACGCCCACGCGAAACGCGCTCGATCCGCCAACCGCATCGATATAGAGAATATAACGGTGCGAAAAGGCGCGTGGTATTAACAGCGTATTTATATACGAGAACTTACACCTTCGCTGATGTAAATACGCTCGCACCTCTGTGTGTGCGTGTGGGGTACATCTGCATCTACCTACGATCCACTCCTCTCTATCTCTCTCTCTTTCTCTCTCTGACGTCTTGCAAGCGACAACGACGACGTCAACGGTAATATCGATTATAGGGTATAATGTTCCAAGTAACGACCGCGAAGAGGTCGACCTTATACCCGGTCCTGTTCGGTACTTATTCAAGGAGGAGCCAAGAGGACGAGATTTCCTAACGTCGAGTTTCTCGCAACTTGCAACGAGAGCCGCTCCCATACGAATTGAAAAAAAATACCCTCAAAAAAACGTAATCCGTGATAAGACCTCGATGAGAAATCGATACGAAAAAAATGCGATAAGGAGAATACATAAATCCTTTAATAATGAAAAATCTGTGAAATGAAAGAAGGGAACGATTAGAAGTAATTACAGAGAACGCGAGACGTATAAAAATAATTAGAAACTGGTTTTGGGCCCGAGGTTGCTTTTCTTTTTTCGCGGGCTTGAAAATAAAACGAGACATTTCGTTACACGCTGTTGTCTACGAGTTTAGCTCGAATCTCGAGAGAGGATCACGCCCGCGGTGATTTCTTAATGAATTCGTTCTCGTAAAGTGTCAGCCATCACTCGAGCTTTTCCCTACTCTATCTCACACACACACACTCATATAGTCACAGAAAGTCTGTTAATTCTCTATAGATTTTTGTTCCCTCCCCGTATAGTTCATCTCGTGTGCAACACCGGTTGATTTCTCGATCGCGCTATATAACGTTGCTGTTACACACTCGAGTTGGTGCTGCCGCTGCTGGGCCCGCGACTTATTTCTCGTTAATAAAAGCCAAGATGGCGACCAGCGGGGGGTCCTCGCGAGGAACCGTAGCCCCCCTGCGGCTCTGACGGCTCTATCCCGGGTCTTGTTAGGGTTATGGGAGATCGACCGAGACAGAATGAGAGAGGGAAGCCACGGCTGAGAGAGAACTCTTTTCATTCCACTCTCTCTCTCTTTCTCTCTCTCGATTCGAGAGAGTCTGTAAGTGCGACAGAGAGAAAGAGAAGATAAAAGCGAGAATAAGAAAGATAGAAAAAGAGAGAGAGAGAGAGGGGGGGAGAGAGATGAGCGCGCTCCCGTCTCTCGAAACGGCTCCCGTCGTGCAAAACTCGCTCGAGCATACGCGTCACTATAGCGCGCCTAAACACACCTCGTGCATCATATCCGCGCGACGATACTAAAGCTACGAGATACCGTGTTGGTTTCGTAAGAGAAAGAGAGAGAGAGAGAGAGAGAGAGAGAGAGAGAGAGAGAGAGAGAGAGCCCGCGAAATCTGTTCACCAGACTTTTATATGTGCCGTGCCACGAGAGAAGCGTCGAGAGAGTTAAAGAGCGGCGAAGCGAGACGCGCACGACACTTTTTCTCACCCCCGTCCCTTAACACGATTCGCGATACACGCGTATATATCGCATATTATGTTGCATAGTTCAGTGCTTTTATCCTGATAAATGTCATCGACGTGCTAACTTACGATTTTTTTGGGTAACTTCGGGATCCGCGGTTGGGTCGATTCTTATTACTTTTTTTTTCAATTTTCTTTATTGCTCTTGGTTTTCTTTTTCCTGTTTCAATTAATTTTTAAGACGTCGAAGCGAGTCCCGAGCACCGAAAAACTCGTTCGGCTTAATCGTGACAATTGTTATTATTATTATTGCATATTTTCACGCCTCCGTAGCGATTAAATAAAATGTTTCGTGCGTGAATACGGGAACGGTTTGATAGTGAAAGAGGGAGAGAGAAGGAGAGAATGCTTATAGATGTAAATTTATTAGTAAAATAATTACGCGGTAAAGGCGCGAAACTCCCTCGCGCTAATACCTTGCTATAAAAGGTTTGATCTCGTTGCACGTATTGCCGTATATTATCCGCTATCGCTTCATGACAGTAAACTATGGGGAAAGTATGTGCTCTATCTCGGGTGTAAGTACTCGCGGAGTGCACGCACCATCAGCTTACGATGCCGGCAAACTTTTTCTTTCCTCGCGGTAATGTGGAACACGTACGCGTATAGCAACTTGATGATTTGTCGATGCTCGAGTCCCACGGTTTTATCGAGCTTGACCGTAGAGTGGGGCGAGGAGCTCAAGTGGGAGTCAACCTTTTAAATCTTACCATCGCGGTAACATCTGTTTATTGGCATTTAAATTACTTTGCAAAATGTAGGCTTTACGGGTTTGCGTATATTTTTTCTTTTGCCCTTACTCTCGTGGATGGTTGGAAAATTATCTTTGTTTTTTTTTTCATAATTGTCAACAAACGGGTTCTTTTTGTTTTTGAAAAGACTTCTTGTTTTTATGATCCATGGTAGGTGGATATTTTTTTAAGGGAAATTTGTAGGGTTCGCGATGAGCGGAGGCAGTTACGCGCTGTACTCACGTACTCATCAGTGTAAGTACCCCGTACGTGGATCTCTCGCAGAGGGAAAGAAGAGGAGGGAAAATAAGAGGAGATTCTAGAGAGAGAGAGAGAGAGAGAGAGAAAGGGAGAGATTGTACAGGAGAGGGCACAAAGAGGTCTTCCCTATCGGGGATGAGAGATCTCGAGATTTCTCGCTCGCTCTTTCGCGCCAACTTTGGACACGACGAGAGAAACGAGAGGAGGAGGAGCACACGTTGGCGAGAGATGTTGGTATAGCGAAACACTGTCGGGTGATGAGCGTCATTACCCCCACTCGCCGCTGGAAACCCCTCAGGGGCCGCTCCGTCGGCCATCTTGGTTCCACCTGAGCGCGTCAAAAGTGCTGACCACTGTGCGCTAGAGGTGCTCCCGCTGCAGCAGCTCCCGCGGTGTGTATGCTCGCTTCGTTGCACAGCGAGCGTGAGCAACCCCACTTCTGCGCTACTTCACGCAGACGCGTTACAACGCGCATGCGTCCGCGACCCAACGAAAACCCCCGTTCCGCGCACGCATCGCGTGCCGATGAGATCCTCTAACGGTTAATTAATTAACGGATTACCCGGAGTCTCCGAACTACCTCTTGCCGTGTACAAACATTCGCGACGTCACGGCCAATCGTCGTTTTCTTGAAGATTCCTCGTTTCTAAAGCTCTCGTTATCACGAATCTCTTCCCGTGGAATATCAAGATGAATGTACCGATACGCAGAATCGTCCTGCAAATTATACCAATGATTCCTGTTTTACTTCCGTCTGTAACAAAATGGCCGATTTCCGTAGCCATTTACTGTCCTCGATTACGATCGTACGTACATTTTGTTACAAACTGTTTTATCATTCGTGGATAATTAGATATTCTTTATACGGATTTTATTATGGTACGAATTAGTCGTTCGCTAATAGACAAAACTTGCATCTTCGAGTTCTTTCGAGGTACACGCTATAAGATGGTGATTACACTGGCGCTGGCGTGATTAAAATTGTAACCAACTTTCAACACGTGGTAGCGGCCATGTTTTACTTTCACCCGTAACAAAATGGCCGACCTCCGCGGCCATTTGCTGTCCTCGATTGCGATCGTACGTACATTTTGTTACAAACTGTTTTATCATTCGTGGATAATTAGATATTCTTTATACAGATTTTATTATGGTACGAATTAGTCGTTCGCTAATAGACAAAACTTGCATCTTCGAGTTCTTTCGAGGTACACGCTATAAGATGGTGATTACACTGGCGCTGGCGTGATTAAAATTGTAACCAACTTTCAACACGTGGTAGTGGCCATGTTTTACTTTCGTCCGTCACAAAATGGCCGATCTCCGCGGTCATTTACTGTCCTTGATTATGGTCGTACGTACATTTTGTTTCAATCTGTTTTATCATTCGTGGATAATTAGATATTCTTTATACGGTTTTTGTTATGGTACGAATTAGTCGTTTGCTAATAGACAAAACTTGCATCTCCGAGTTCTTTCGAGGTAGACGCTATAAGGTGGTGATTACACTGGCGCTGCCATGGTGAAAATTGTAACTAACTTTCAACACGTGGTAGCAGCCATGTTTTACTTTTACCCGTCACAAAATGGCCGATCTCCGCGGCCATTTGCTGTCCCCGATTACGACCTTACGTTCATTTTGTTTCAAACTGTTTTATCATTCGTGGATGATTACATATTATTTATACGAATTTTATTATGGTACGAATTAGTCGTTGGCTAATAGAGGAAACTTGTATCTTCGAGAAGTTCTTTCGAGATAGAAGCTATAGGATAGTGGTTACACTGGCTTTGGCGTGGTTAAAATGGTAACCAGCTTTCAACACGTGGTAGCAGCCACGTTAAGTTTGTTTTACCCTGGTTCGATGCTTCCGCCATTATCATGCTCTCCTCTGGCCGAGACCTTCTTCTTCTTCTGCTTCTGCTTCAACTTCTTCGTCTCTCTTGGCTTCTTTCGTGTTTCGTTCTCCCTTGCTCCGCGGGCTAGTAAATGTATTCGAGCACAACAAGAGAGATGGATAGAGAGGAGATACTCGGAGTTCTGGACGAGATGCCTCACCGCTCATCTCCCGAGACCTCAGGGCCTAGGCCTCTCTCGCGCGCTCCTTCATTTGTTTATCGGCCCACTTTATTACCTGCAATTTGGCGCTCGCTCGCGCGAGGGTAATTTCATATTGGTTTTCTCCTTCCTCTCTCGTCCTCTTTTCTCGTACCTCGACTCGTCTACTCTCTTTTCTCTCCCTCTCCATGAGCTCGAGATGCTCGAAGGTAGCTGCGCCCGAGTTTTGAACGAGCCCGCGCGCGCCCGTAGACTTCGAGGCTTCGAGCAAAACCCGTCATCGACTCGCCGCAGTCTTATCACGCGAATGCACGTATTATCTCGAAACGTTACTAAAAAATTCGCAAGTAGGTACACGATCCCATCCGTAGAATTGTGAAAAATAGCGTGAAAATCCAGATACACCGAATCAAAGAGGAGAAAGATTCAAACATAATTAGCGCCTTAATGAAAACACAAATTGTATCGATCAAAAATCAATAACAACTTTGCAACACCGCGAACTCCAGCCCTTTTTTCTCAACCCTTATAATTCGTATTATTATTTTTTAGAAAAATCTTACAAAAACGCTTCGTTGGATACAAATTTTGTTGTTTACATCCCTCATAATCGTTTCTTATGGAACTCAACGACACCCTCGAGACAGAGCGAGGGCGAGCGTGGCGAATGAATTTCTCGCAATTCGTTTCGCTTCCACTGAACTATCAGCAGGTACAATATATACGTCGGTGTGGGCGCGAAGAGGCAGAAAAGGTGTAGAGAAGGAAAGGTAGAATGAAAGAAAGAAAGAAAGAAAGCAAAAAAGGAAGAAAGAGGCTCGAAAAGAGTATAGTTATATACATACATAGCCATTGGTAAACGAGTAATGTAGCTGAGCACATACGCTCGGGGTGGAGGTGATTTAAAACACTGACCGACACCACGCCCCCGCCAGAGCCCCCTCGACCCTGCGAGACTGACCGAACGTATATAGTTATACGAGAAACGAGTACAAAAATGCTGTCTTGCGCGTTTTGCACCGCGAAACCCCGAGGCGACCAAAAATAAGGCGGACGCGCGCGTCTCGAGCGAAAAATCACCCTGGTGCGTTTGCACACGTTGAAACGGAGAGAGAGAGAGAGAGAGAGAGAGAGAGAGAGAGAGAGAGAGAACGAGGAGCAAAAGCGTTACTATATAACATCAGCGCGCCGGGCGGAGTAAATGAAGACGCGAGTAATCGGGGCCCCGTCCGTGAAAATAATTATCCGCTCTGGGGCTTCGGTCTCTTGCGCGAGTCAGCGCCGCTGTAGCTATACAGCAGCGGGAGCGAACCTCGCGATTCTGTGTTTGTTAAAACGTCGAGGAGGCTCAAACATTTCAGAGTTCATCTCCGCCTCGTTCTTCTTTCAACTCGTTATTATTATTTTCATTGTTATCCCTCGTACTACCCCCTGGCTAATTTCTTTCTCGTTTTATTTAATTTGCGAGGGTTGCTTCATTCTTGCACACTTTTCGGTCGATCGTTCGTTCCCGCGTGAGACAAAATCGTATTTTTGAAATATTTTCCTGTCAATTTTTCATTCAACCCTCGTGTCTGGTGAAACTTCCCCAGCTTCCTTCTCATCCGTAAGGAGTTTGTAAACGTCCTGTTCCGGACTGTTCGAACAATGCGTCGTCAACGAAGCCAACCACGATGATCATCACAGGGTCGGGGGTTTTAACGCGAAGAGTATAAAGAGGGGGTGGGCGGGCAAGTGATAATCTGCAGGTGACTGCAACAATCGGTTGATGGTACGGAGCCCAGAGCAAAAGAGTCGTGACGTAGCGTGAACAAACAGCTTAACGTCCAAAGTCCCAAGTTTGTAAACGTGTAGGGAACCGGTACCGCAGCGACAAATCTCAAAATTATCCAGTTAACTCTGCCCCCGAGGATATTTCGTAAGTTTGAACTATACATATATATGCCAGTATCTTTTTCCATCCACATTTTGCTTGGAGGCACGTGGAGTGGGCGTCGACGGTTTTAACGAGGATGGCCACTGCTTAATCCAGGAGGGATTGCGGCTGCATGGTCCTGTGTACGCATGAACGGACCAACAACTATAGATATATAGATATATACACAACATCAAAGTCAGGCAAAGCACCGGTTAATTTTAATGCTTTCTTAATACTCCGCTCGTCCATGGGCCAGTCTACAGTTAGAACTCTCTAATCCGGACTAGAGATGAGAAGACGAGGAAGCATTCGCGTCGTTAGGAAAAAGCCAACAAATGCGGAAGAAATATAAAGGGCGCACGGAAAAACGCGTATGTACCTTGCGGAATTGTCGAAGTATGAAAATGATGACATTAGCGCCCTAAGATGGATGAACGATCGGTCGAGACATCGAGTTGAAAGACGAACGACGAGCGAGCGAGAGACTCGTTTAATCCACGCCTCTTCCAACTGTTTAGCAGCCGTGTAAACCGAAGCTTTCTGATTTCGAAGACAGATTTCGGAACGTTCGTTCGCTCTGTACGAACGAGAGTCGCGAGATTTGCTTTTTTTCTTTGGCACGCAAACGACTTCGGAGACGCATCATAATTGTCACGTTGTACTTCCTGGACAGGCCAAGATCGGCTCGTCTCGTGGAACATGGTCTTCGTACATACGCAAACGCTTGTGGATCAGCGGCCGAGCTAGTTACATCGGACGAGAGAAGGAATATGAAGTGGAGGAGAGCCAAGAGGTGCTTACGTAGGTAATATTAATGTCTCGCGGGGATCCTTTACAACCTCATACCCATCAGTCGCACGCACCATCGCTCCCTAACCAAGTTAAATGATACCCCTTTGCGAACGCTCAGTGTTTCTCATGTTGAAATAATTCAGGGAACATCGCGAAGCCAATTCCCTGACGAATCGAACGATCGTGACGTTGTAATTCATTTTTATTTCAGATTGAGGAAATTTTTTTTTACTTGTAAGATAAGGGTGGAGGAGCGAATGATGGGTCAACTATGGACGACAGGTGAAATCTGATGGGGAATATTTCGGGAGAACGAAGTCTTCCCGTGTTCGCATGGTTATAATAACATCGGGGCGAATATAATTTTTGGGATATGAGCACCGTTAAAGCCGAGAGGGGAACGATGCCGCAAGGGACCCATGAATCACACCCTCGTTAACCAACACACTATCTCTCTCTCTCTCTCTGTCTTTCCCATACCCTGCATCGAAGGTGCAGGCCCCACCACCGTGGGGTCCAGCCTCTTTCCAATCGCTCTTCTCTCCTCTTATACTCTCTCTTTGTTTTCTCCTTCTCATCTCTCTCTCTTTTTCTCTCTCTGCCTCTTTCGTTTCTCCACTGTAAGGAAGATCCGTTGCAGTTCGCAATCGGGCACTGGCAACACCTCCGTAGCGAATCCGAAAACCTGATTCTCGTAGACTCGCATAATTCAAGCACGATTATTATCATCGATAAGGCGTGCTTGGCTTCGAAACGGAGAAAAAGTTTCCGGAAGAGAAAGCTGGTAGTGTGTAGCGTGCCGTCTCGTCCTGTGGAATCTCGGATAGTCGAGGATCCCATATGTTTCGTGAGGACCGCGCGGGCTGATATACGACATGGAGTTTTTAGTGTGCCGTATAGCGCGAGAGGGGTCGAATTCGTTTTGGTAGTCGATTGAAAAAGCACACCGTGGCTCTCTCGGTCAGGAGGGCTTGACTAATGGAGCTCGGCTAATTGCCAACAAAGCCAAATCAATCTCACGGAGGATAGTTGAGTTGTTAATACACGAGGATTCTCGGTTGTTCCAACTTTCTCTCTCTCTCTCTCTCTCTCTCTCTTACTCACTCTCGTATTCTCTTTCACTCCAACGTGCTATATACACGGCGTTGGGAGTGTCGACAGGTATTTATCGAAACCTCAATAGAAACAAAGACGAGGTGGAAGAAAGGCTTGTAGAATCGTCGGACGATCGGACGTTTAAGGAAAGATCAAATAGTTAACATGTCGAAAAAGCGAGGATGATAATAAGTGGCAAAGGTTAAAGGGCGAGAATAATCAAGACTTATTTTTCCAGAGGTGCTATGAGGCATCGAGGGAACTTCGTACGAGCCAGGGCAATGTTATTATACAGTTTCCCCTCAGGTATACGAGTAGTGGGGGTAAGGAGAAGGCAGGCTTGATTTGGTGGAGGAGGGGGTTGAAGATGCTGTAGGAACGGAGGAGAAGATGGAGGAGGAGGTGGAGAAGAAGAGAGAGGAGAAAGAGAAGGGAGAAGCGAAGATGCTTCTTCGACGATGAGTTTACTTTTTGCCGGGCTCTAATTAGAGGCCAATTATATCGAGCAGGCGTTCGGCCTCCAACACAATGAAGCGAACCGCGCGCGTTTAGTATCGATGCGGAGAGTCGATTAACTCCTTATTTGTTGCGCGTTTTGTTGCTTCTCCCTAGCCCTCCTCCCTTCCTTCCGCGCCTCTAAAGGGTGGCTCTTTATCTCTCTCGCACTCCCGTGCTGCGAGTTGAATAAATACGGGTTAGGGTGTTTCCACAACGGAATAGATCGATAATATTCACGGGTGCCTCCCGTCAATTATACATCTATCTTCAACGAGAATTATAATGTTCGTCAACTTTTTCATTCGTTAAATTAATTGAATGTTAAAATTATGCGAATTCAATGTAGAATTTAGGTATAATATTCCCAGACATTTTAGAGGATGTAATTTCTAAGCGTTGATCGATGTAACGCGCCCGCAAAATCCTGTAAAATTGTAATAATCGAGAGGTTACAACGTATCGGCTCAATTAGACGGAGTTGGATAAATTCGAAGCCACTAATCAGCTTAGTGAGCGCTATAATGACGAGGCTCTTGGTAACCAGCGGGGGGTCTCTCGCGTGGGATCTGATAAAGCTCGTCTCCCCTGTCCCCCTCGCTTTATATATTATTTACGAGACTACGAGTGTGTACGTGGCCGCAGGAGTATCAAAAAGCGACTGCTGTCTACGCGAACGAAATAACATGCGGCAGTCGTGCATATATGGACCTGCACACTTGTCTCGAGCCTCGCGTATATTTTGACGTGGGCATGCGCGTCGATGCGCACTCGTATAATAGAGATTTCATATGCTAATTCGTTGATTAACAATGCCAGAGATGGAGAGACGCCTCTGTGCGTTAGTAAATATATACAGGGTGAATTTCATAAAGTGTCACAGACTTTATTCTAAGGTAGATGGGGTTATTGTAAACATAAGTTGCAAATGTACATTAGGGATATTTTTAATAGTTTACGAGATATAAGGTTTTAAAGTTGGTCCAATCAGAGAGCGCCGAGAAGCATTGGAGACGCCCACTCTTGTTCTAGCCGTAGAGATAGCACAGTGTAGGGCGTTATATTTGGGAGCGCAAAAATCAAAGCAGTCTATTTTATTTATTATATTATTACGCAGTCATTTTTATTTCTCGGGCATTGGCTACTAGGGCGGGCAATGGGCGGCTCCAAAGCTTTTCGCCACGTTCGGCAAAATTCAGAGCAGTCAATGCTCGAGAAATAAAAATGACTGGGTAAGAATAAAATTAATAAAATTGACTGTGCTATCTCTACGGCTAGGGTGCTAGTGGGCGGCTCCAACGCTTCTCGGCGCGCTCTGATTGGACCAACTTAAAAAATGTATATCTCGTAAACTATTGCGAATATCCCTAATGTATATTTGCAACTTTTGTTTGTAATGATCTCATCTACCTTAGAATAAAGTCTGTGACATCTTATGAAATTCACCCTGTATATACGTAGGTATATGGTTGGAAGCTGGACGAAGGTGATTCGAGGGACTGGAAAATGTTGACTCTGGAGCACAGCTTTGACTTCCAGGACTTATTTTACAACGGAGAGGACAAGACCTCTTTCGAGGATGGAACGTGAACGTCTCAATAAGCCTCTCACGCTGCCGGATCTACTCTCGCAAGATTATACGTAAGATATACGCACAATATATAATTTCGTTATATGGAGAAGGTAATTTATGTATTAGTGAGACAGCGGAGGAAGAGAGGAAAAAGAAGAGAGAGGACACGTCGAGAAGCAGAGAGGAGCGATCGTTAAAAGAGGATTATCGAGAGAATCGTGTCGGACAATTTGAACGGTCTCTGCCAACGATTTCATTAGCGGCGTCAATGCTTTTTGGATTTAGAATTTTCGTCGGTTCTTAAACCGTGCTTTAAATGCTCTCTCTCTCTCTCTCTCTCTCTCTTTCTCGTTCTAACAGGGATATGAGAAACGAGTGTTAGAGAGACTAGAATTTATTCTCGTAGACTTTTAACTATATAAATATATCCGTGGTGGATAGATAAGTATCTGGTATACACACAATGGTCCATCGAGGAAATAAGACGAGAGCGTCACGCTGAGCGAGCCTGATCACACCTCTCCTTCGCTACAGGACGCCTCGGTGGCGGGAGAGCCTTGATTCAATTATGGCACTCTCGTGTGTTCCACGAACCAGTTCCCGGGACCTGTTCGGCGCGATCTACCGACTCATGAACTCTCCTCCCTCCCTCTCCCTCTCTCTCTCTCCTCTGTCTGTCTGTCTCTGTCTCCCCTCCCCTCTCTATCTATTGATCTATCTCTCACTCTTTGTTCTTTTCTATAATCCTAGTATAATTTTTTCATCTATTAGCTCGCAGTTTATTACAACTGTCATAAAGTTCGTATATAGCAATTATCGACCGAAAATGCATCTAAACGATGTAACAACCTTTGAGTGACCGACAGTTTTTTTCTTGCGTTACTGACGTCTCTAAGGGCGTTTTACAGTCCTTACGAGTGTCAGCATAAGCCTGGAGTTTATCAAGGGTGGGTGGCTCAACGCCTTACGCCCTATTGTTATTATTATTATCGTTGAATTTCTACTGACGCTGAATTTGAGTATTCATGAGAATTCATACGAGTATCGGTGGGAGTGTCGAGTGGTCTTTGACTTTATTATAAGGTCGACGATTACTATTATTGATTCAACAGTGTTTTGACAAAGGAAATATCTGAGTGGAGTAAAATATGAAATAGAAAATATCAAGGAGATATCCGACGCGGGAGTTCACACGCAGAGGGCACGAGAGGATGGAAGAAAGGTATCAGGAGAGGATATAAGAAGGTGCCTGGTGCAACGAGTGACATCGCACATGCGTATATAGCGAGGAAAGAAAGAGAGAGACAGAGAGAGAGAGAGAGAAAACGAAGGAGAAAGGAAGAAGAGGCGATAGGCCAAGAGCCGTGTCGCTTGCACAGTATGATGCCGATCCTATCTGAACCGACTAATATAGTTGTCGTGAGTATCTTAAGGCCCAGGGCGTTGCATTCCACGTTAGCCTTCTCTCTCTCCCGATGCTTGGTGCGCGCCCTCGTCTTAGTCGTCGTCATCGTTTTGCCCGCGGGACGCCACGGGGCGTCCATTCGATCTGGCGAAAGCATCTGCTAATTCGGAATCATGTGAATTTGATTGGAGAACAGCCTATAGCACAGCGACACCACCGTTAGGAGTTCAGACCCACGAAATTCGCGGATCACGAATATCTTCGTGAGAAAATTTGCGACTCCTTTTCGCGCCTTCTTTCCAGTTTTGCTTTTTTAAATATTTGATTTGTCGTACGTTTGTAAAGGAAATGGTTCTATGTTTTCAGGGGAAAGGAGGCGAACAGCAAGGAGACGAGATAAAAATTGAGGACGCGAGCGATCGGGGTTCGTGCGGCTTCTCCCTTTTTCTTTCTCTCTCTCTCTCTCTCTCTCTCTCTATCTTCTTCTCTCCCTCGGGATTCTGACGATCTTAATTAATTCCCGCGACTCATTAGCCCCGAACTCACGGCGTAATTAAGAGCCGCGAGCTCGTATCGGAACCTCGGTCGGATCTCGAGTTATCAAGGTGGCTCCTGGTAATAGGCTCGTCGAACGCAGCACACATAGAAACATAGAGATACGCACACGCGTACGTGTGGAAAAAAGGAGAGATGGTCGAGACGACGTCAGGTAGCGAGAGCGTTCTTCAAGATATTCCATCCTGTCGTGGTTGAACGAAGATACGAACCGCTCACTGACGCGAGCCAATTAGTCCGGCTCAATCATATCTCGAATAATTCAATAAATTTATTACCTATGCGCGATCATTCCACTGCCTCGTTCCTTTTATTTCTCCTCATTCATCCGTCGAGATCGACCGGTATTTACGAAACAATTTTGTATCGACTTTGCGTTGATGTGTGTTTTGAAATAGAATGTACGAAAATAAAAGATCAAAAAATAATCGAACGTCGATATATATTTCGCAGAATAATCGCGAAACGATAAGTCAAAGTGGACGTTGCGTTTTTTTTTTGTTTTTGATTCAATGGTCGGAACGGAGAGATCGCCGAGATGAATCATTTGGAGCGATCGATCATTCTTGGATTCCTCGACGGGGCGAGCGTGTATGGGTAGCTATATTTATATATATATACGATATCGAAGGTGCTATTTTCTTCCCTCTGGTCGTCATAAGACGAGAGGCGAGGTGGTGAGGGAGAATGGAGGATAGTCAGGGCCGTGAAATTTTCCGGGCGCAACAAAATCTTTCGCGCCTCGTTCGCTCGCTGTCTTACTTGCGGCTTTTGGCGTGAGACGATCGAGCACGCACGCGCATTTTCGGCCCGTTGCCGGGACGAGCGAGATCGGGCCCGTAGATTCGTAGGGTTCTGGGCGCATTTTTCGCATTTCGAGGGAAAAAAAAGAAAGAAAGGACGAACATCCGAGGACACGTGTTGCTGACGCGAAGACCCGCAGGTTTTATTGGGATTCGTAGGATATTTCTCTGGTGCCGCGCGCGAAATTCTCATTCTCCCTTCTTCTTCTTCTCCCTCTCTCTCTCTCTCTCTCTCTCTTTCTTTAGTTCTACGGGGAACCAAAGAATTCGCGTGACCGCGTGGCATAGAGAGATAGTAGTTGCGGTACGATGAGGCCGCTTCGTCACAGAAGAAATTCTAAATAAAACAAAGAAGCAAGCTACAAAGCTAGTCGAAACGAGAGACCGCGCGAAAGAGACTCGAATCAGATAACTGGGCGGATAGAGCAAAAACAGCGAAACAAATTAAACTAAAAAAAATGAGGCGACAAAACAACCTTTCGTATTTCTAGCCAAAAAATTCATGCTAAAAACGAACTATGGAAAATCGTTTGCATCGGCGACCTAAATCAATTCTACACGGAGAGAATTTCTTATTAATTTTTACGGTGAAATCTCGGTAAAAATCACATTAAACACTTGAACGCGGTGATAAATATGCAAACAGTGAAAAATTGACACTAGTTTCAAATATTTTACTTTTAGGCATGTACAAATTTTAATACGTAGCATAATTTTTACGTGCGCTACACAAAGCTCACGGATTACGGCCAGGCGACCTAGCCTTAACTGATTTTACTGTGAAGAATGTAAAAATTCTGGTGAGAGCACGGAAAATTTCGGCTTCCTTTTTTAAATTTTCAAGACAAACACGCAAATTTCTCAATGTGCACCGTACACTTTCATTTGTATCAGCCCTTTTTTTCAATTTATTGTAGTAATATTTACGTTTCACGAAAATTTACTGTTAATTTCATTAGAAATTCTTGAAAATATTTTAAATTTCTGTCAGGCAACAGTAAATTTTTACTCATTTCTATTAAAATTTATTTCCTAAAAACCTGAAGAACTCCACATTTGTCACTCAGTTACTCTGATTTCACAGTAAAAATTACTTAAAAATCTTTCCGTGTATATACCTTATCATTTCGAGATTTGGTGACGAATTCTACGGCCAGATTTTATGATGGATAAAGAATTGATAATGATATGTTGAAGATAAACAACCTTTAATTGCATCTGATCTTATTTTATGCCAGTGAGATATAAAAATCAATTGAAATGGAATAAAATGTAACAACTGCTTTGATTTTAATAATTTTGGTTTCCTTCAATTTATCGACAGCACTTTGATTATTGATCGACAAGCTAGATGACTTTTGATTTTAATGTAACTACCTGTATATTGCGCAGGGAAAATTGAAGGATATCTTTTTATCGTTGATAAAATTGTCAATTTTCGATAGCACGCATTTTAGTTTTCTTTACCACATGCGACTTCACCGTTCTTTTAATTTCTTTTGAAATTTCGATATGTGTCAAAAAGTAATATGTAATAAATTTAGTTCGCTTAGCCACGTTTGTTATTAATCCAAACAGAATTTAAGCTAAAATTTACCAAGTTATTTAAAAAAATCGCAAAGTTTGATTATAGATTCTTTTTTATCGTTGGTCGTACCTTTCGCTTCAAAGTTTAATATCTCGTGAAGAAATAGGCTTAGGTTCAGAACCGTTTAAGAAACGAAGATAAAGCTGAGAGTCTAATCTTTTTAATAACGTTCTATAATGGAAAGATCGACGAACACTTCCTAAATTGCGCGCGTTTCCGAATCCAATTTATCGCAAGGAAAAACTTCAAAAATTTCCGGAGTTAACTCGATGCAATCCTCTTTTCTCAAGCAAATGACATATTGGTTTTTCAGTTCCCAAAAAAGTCTGTAAATTTTGACCTCTAATAATAAATCATCATAACATAATTATTTTTCAATAATTATTTCATGACGTTGTTCGATAGCTACTCCCTACTACACGATCCTCATCGATGAGTCTGGACGTACAGAAAATAACGATCAAAACATGAATTTCAAAGTACGAAACCGCAAAATAAAAAAAAATGTTTTTCTGTTACAATTTACCACTGAACTAACAATGTCACGTGACTTTGACATAGGAGCTATATTATAAAAGACATTATGGTGTAGAACTGTTGCGCATAGCATTTTTCGATAAAGCCATTAAAAAAAACTAAAAAAAGCGTTTTTTAGCAATCTCTGGTGGCTAAAAGCATAAGATTTTTATGCAAACTTCAGGGTATGTTCCTGGAGGTCCAAATAACCTACAGCAAAAAATTGGCGCCGGTCTTGCATCTTTGAATAGACCTCATGTTCATTCCGACTGGACTACAGGGAGAAACTGGTAAAGTTCTATATACAGGGTGGTCCAAGCAACGTGTACACTGCTATAACTTCCAAAGTACCTATGCGTTGCATGAAAAATGTTATATAAAGTTATAAAGGACGACTTTGTTTTTTTTATGTGAAGGAAATTTGCAAATAATAAATTGAAATTACTCGTTAACTATTAGGTTTAGGGCTAATAAAGGTCAGTAATTTTTAACTCAGAATTCGATGCTCTATCATATTTTGCTATAAAAAAAAGTAGTGTTCTATTTCGTTTCGAAGATTGGAAGAACAACTTTGTTTTTTTATGCGATGAAAATTTTTAAACATTAAAGTGAAATTACTCATTAACTATTAGGTTTATGGTTAATAAAGCTCAATACTTTCTTACTCAGAATCTGATTTTCTATCATATTTTGCTATAAAAAAAGTAGTGTTCTATTTCGGTTCGAAGGTTGGAAGGACAACTTTGTTTTTTTATGCGAAGAAAATTTTCGAACAATAAAGAAATTACTCATTACATATTAGTTTTATGGCTAACAAAGGTCAATACTTTTTTTACTCAAAATTCCATTTTCTACCTTTTGCATATAACAATTTTTCCTGCAATGCATACTTCGGAAGTCATAGCGGTGAACACGTTGCGTGGACGACCCTGTATAACATTAAGTTGAGAATCACTGCTGTATAGATACAGCGGGTATAGCACGTTGGCGGCGTTAACGAGATTCAAATGCCAGTTTCGCGTCCCTATAACTGATCCCATTCGTTACCGTAGTTAGGCGAAAGTAAGACCCCCTGCCAATTACCGGTTCTCAACGCTCCGGCCTACCGGCCGGAGATAATCGCGGGCGGCTCTACTCGCGCGAGAGTCGAGTACACCGTATCCTCGATGCTGCACAGCTTCCCGATTGCTGGCCCAATTTTATATACAGCATATCACATACGTATACATACATATGTGCACATATGTACCTGCACGTATTATATAGCTGTGCAAGCACCACTCCCGTTTTTTTTTAAACACCGCACATATACGCGTACATCGTGGGTCTATTATCGCGTTTACATCGGACACTATATACGACACACGACCTCGAATAAACACGGGAAAAGGAAAAAAAAAGAACCAAAAGCCTCTCGGCCAAAGTCGTTAATTTTCCAACGATCCTATTTCCCTAATTAATCGTTGCCTCCGGCGGCGACGACAGCGACGACGGCGACGACGAAGTACGGCGACGACAGTCGAGCGTTCGCGGTCGCATTATATCAGCGACACTCTCTTCCGCCTTCGGGAACTTCAACGTTTGTCATTTTTCTTTTGTTCGATCTTTTCAACATTACTCGTGGCTTTTATCGCTCTAGCGAGCCCGACGTTTCCACGCGCGTGTTGAGTTTGAATCCTCGAATTGAACTTACTCAGCTATATATGTACCAATCTCCCGTGTATATATAAGTGATTGAGTATGCAGCGCATGCGTACACGCGCACCGGTTAAACGATGCAGACAGTGTCAACGGTAAATGGTTATGACTTATGATTCGCGTTGCATCTGTGATTTCCTTGTTGCGACACTGCTGGTATACACTCTCGCTGTATCGTATTAGTATACGATCTACACGAGCAACCTTACCGTCTGCATAGATAATAGATTGTTATGACTATATTACCATTGGCGAGAAGTCCGAGAAACAGATACGTGTAAATTCCCGGTCAATAATTAATTCTTAGAACGAATTAATTAAAATTTTCGCATACGTTTGAGTTTGGTCCTATCTAAATTGCATCATTTCCCTGTAATCTCGCATGCAGCTCGTTTTCCCGCTCACGTGCACCGCAAACTAGATAAAGTGATATAAACCGATCCACTTATATATACGTATATACGCGCGCGCGTGTGTGTGTGTGTGTGTGGGTGTGTGTGTGTGTGTATGTATATTTAATACCGCGTGTACGTCAAATAATAAGAATGAACAACGCGTGTTGTATTCGCCTCGTTTTATTCACGAGTGATTATACAAAGTACATGCTATCTCACACGAGGATTTAGTTATATCTGTTTTATATATACAAATATATATATGTATATATATTTGTATATATAAGGAGAACTCGCGAGAGGCGCGCATACTACACGAGACGCCGCTAATAGACTATTAATTACGAGATAATAGGATCGAGATAGAGAGCGAGCGGTCGTTCGACGATTTCGCACGCGAGCCGATTACACACACACATTCAAATACGCACACAAACTAAGAGAGAGAGAGAGAGAGAGAAAGAGAGAGCTAAAGGGGCTGAGTTCGTTATTTCTTTCTCTCCCTCTGACTCTCACGCGTGGGCGGTTGAGCGAGTTCTCTCGTGGAATTTCCACACCAGCCGCTTCTCTCGTAATCTGTTGAGGTGGAATAGACCACGACAAGACACGGCAAAGAAGGGTGAAAAACTGGCGCGAGACTGATACAGCGAAATGAGAACACGAATAGTTCGATGGATGAGAAATCGATGAAGAAAAGGAGTGAAACAAATAGAGGAAAATGTTGCTTCGTTCGGGATAATTACATCGGTAGGACGCAAGTTACTGTCGATATGATAAAAAACTACTCGTCGAGTAGGAGAAGATTTGTAGATAAATAGATGAAGAAATGTAGAAATTTACTGTTTACAGGGGTTCAGTGGTAAAGTGTGAGAAACGGGGATAAGAAGGTAGTTTACGTGTTGTACGGAGAATTTTGGATTTCGTAACCTGCCTATAAAATCTTTTGATTCGTAACAAAAATTTGAACCCGCTAAATTATCGATGATGCAAGTGATCGATTTCTGGAACTTAGAGCGGTTTGATAGAACGCTTTGTTTTTCGTCCAGAAAGATTGTAATGGAAAATTGTGAAATCGGAATATTTTCGTTCGACAGGAATTTTTCGTTCGATACGAAAAAAACGTGAATATTTATTTTTTCCCATCGGTCGATTTTGAGAACGTGGATAATAATTGTATTTTATGAATTATCTTCCAGGAGACATATACATACATGCGATTTAAATTGAAAATCCATGTAAAAAGTTCGAACTGTTATTGTACGAAATGATAGAAAATGTCCTTTCGTCCCTCCTGCTAACGATTTTTTATCCTTTTAAGGAGATTCGACATATTCGAAAGCTCCAAATTGAGATTTTTTCAAAACTATTCGACATTTTTCATGATTTTTTTTAGTTAAGTTTAGAAAGACTTAATTGACAATTTTGGGTAGGGTTTTTGAGGATATTCGGAATAGAAAAATTTTGGGACCGCTTGAAAATCGAAAAACATTTGTTCGAACAAATGCCTATTTTCAATGTACCTTTTCTCAAGAACCGTATGTCCGATTTTAATTATTTTTGTTGTGCGTTTATATTAAAGTGTTATAAACCATGTGTCGAGCCATTTTTTCGATATTTTGTTTCAGAATTTTTTGACATGGTTTTGAAATTTTGTTAAAATTTTTTAGCACGTTTTTTTACCTTCAAATATATTTTTCTCGGCTCTGAAGCATTTTTTTTAAACGGCTCGACACATCCTTCGTTTGGATGTATTGGTTAAGTAAAAAAAAATATGCCGATGCGATGATTAAATTTCGAGCAAAGGTACATTGCAGGTGAAAACACATAACTTTTCAGGAGATACGATTTTCTGAAAAATGTTGAATTTCTAATGAATTCAAAGGCTAACTTAAAAAAATTATTTAACACACTTCCACTGTTCAGAATTTCGTGATATTTGAACTATATATCAAGAAAGACGTGTACTCTCAGAAAAAAAAAACGAAAAAAATGCATTTTTCACGTTCCAATATGCCGCACTCCTTAAGATTCAGTGTTACATGCAACGCGCGCCTCGAAATTTCGATCACTACTCCAGCAAGCACTGAACAACCCATCAGGTTAAAAATTGGCAGATACACAGAGAATTGTGGCAAAAAGTGGCTCTTAATAGCATTTTCTCCACAATTTTGAAAGTAGTGTTGCAAGCGACGAGTGATTAAAAAACACCATCCACACTTTTTCCAGCACTGACAATGAGCATTAAAGTTTTGAAGGTATCTAGAGGTTTATGGCAACAATAAAAAAAAATACCAGGAACCACTTTTTGCTATAATGCTCCGTGTTCCTGCCAATTTTTAACCCGATCGGTTGTTTACTGCTCGTATGTTTACTGATAAAATTTTCGATGCGTACGTCGCATGTAACACTGACTCTTAATGGTATTAAACGCGGTAGTAACGACGTTTTTGAGAAGACGCAAATTACATTGGCGCGCATGCGTGTAAAACTTGGAAGGTTATCGGGCACCTTGTCTCTCACCAATGCACCGAGGCTCGTATCACGTATGAGTGCTGCAACGTCGTAAGCTCCGGAGAGCAGTTGGTACTCGCACGTGACTGTCGTGATACTACTTCGGGCATTGTACAGGACGTGGAGAACTAGGCGTCGTAAACGATGGTGAGGGGTGAGCGAGAAATTAGTTGGATAGTTACTTCAACCATTTAATGATATCAGCCACAATGCTGTGTAATGGCTTTAGCGACTACTCGTAACTATTTCGTGATATTATCTTCCATCTAACAGGGGAGAGTACTTATTATTACCGACTGTTTTTATGTTTTTTTATTTTACTTCTCGAGGTCAGTGGGTAGGTACGGGTATATACAAGCGGGTGTGTATGTTAATGTGACCGAAACAAGTTGGGCCACTATGTCGTACGTAATCAGGTTTTAGTTCGTATAACTGGAATTCCATGGGACATACGCGTCTCGCGTTTCAGGCTTTCCGAGTATTTCACGGTAAAGTCGTTGGTACGATGGAAACAACATAATGGATGGACGTTGGAGTAAATGGACCGTGTCGCGTGATATTAGGGCGTAATAACATCTTTTAAATCGTAATTAGTTATAAAAGTGACGTGTGTTAGGTACGCAGTAATTAAATAATTCTCACGAATCCCATTTGAATCTCGATTCGATTAAATTGTATTTTTCTTTCTTACTTTTGATTTCGGTTTCAATAACATGATTTTAATCGAAATGTCGGATAAAATATGATACGGCATGGTTGTATGAAATCAAGTTATTCGTTATTAACCGATTTTTAGAGAGTCGAAGGTATATCGAGTTTTCTGGTAGTTATAGTTCACCAACCCTGTGGGATCGATCGCTCGTGTAAGTCGCTATTGAGACTGGTACGCTCGAACCGGCTTCAAAACAGCTCCCAGAGTGCACTTTGCTTTCTCATAAACGTCCTAAAATCATACATACTACTTTTCCCGCAACAATCATTACGAGTCTATAAGCGGGCGTTATGCGCAACATAGTTAGATCGCGCATGCGTGGTTCCCACATGCGCATGAAGCGTGCGCGAAGCGACAGCGTATCGTTCGGTGGGGACGCGTGGACCGATCGCACAATAAAATTCATTGTCCTATCGGTCCATCATGGATTTCTCTTCCGGCGTCGAAAACAGCTCCCAGAGTGCACTTTGCGTCCCCATAAACGTCCTAAAATCATGCATATTACTTTTCCCGCAACAATCATTACGAGTCTAGAAGCAGGCGTTATGCGCAACGTACTTAGATTGCGCACGCGCGGTTCCCACATGCGCATGAAGCGTGCGCGAAGCGACAGCGTATCGTTCGGTGGCGACGCGTGAACCGATCGCACAATAAAATTCATCGTCCTATCGGCCCATCATGGATTCCTCTTCCGGCGTCGAAAACAGCTCCCAGAGTGCGCTTTGCGTTCCCATAAACGTCCTAAAATCATGCATATTACTTTTCCCGCAACAATCATTACGAGTCTAGAAGCAGGCGTTATGCGCAACGTACTTAGATCGCGCATGCGCGGTTCCCACATGCCCATGAAGCGTGCGCGAAACGAGAGCTTGTCGTTCGGTGGCGACGCGTGGACCGATCGTACAATAAAATTCATCGTCCGATCGGCCCATCATGGATTCCTCGTGCAAAAACACGAAGCGACGTATGGTCCTATATAATCCCGTACATAATAATATCTTGCTCCCGTGGTTTTGCGCTACCGATCGTACCAAGTGACGAGAGAAGGAATTACTCAGAAAGGATCACGATTTAACACGCGTGCGGAAAGCGAGAGAGCGCGAGAGAGTTAGAGGGGGGGGGGGGGGGGCGTGGTAGTGGGGGAAGGATACACTCGAGTGCAGACGATTCTAGAATCCGTGAACAGTGCGAGGGGTATGGTCGATGACTCCACATTACATGGGAAGTATAAATCACGCACGAGGAGGCAAGGTACAAGAAGAACGCTGAGCGACGACGCTCTTGGTTGCGTACGGTGACGATTTTAACGAAGTTGACGAAGATTTTACGTACAAAGTCGTAAAATCATCGAACGTTCGTCGTTAAATATTCAAACAACGACGCGCCATTAGGAAATAAAACCTTCGCGACTCCTACTTATCTACAGTCGATAACGCGAACACCGATATTTTCGATTCCAAAGTCTCAAAGGACGATCTGAAAAAAGAACAAGCGTATTCAATAACGACATCAATCCCGAGTTTCGATAAAAACAATCTCCGCAATCGCACGCTCTTATCAAACATTCAACGAGGGGTCTCCACTCTCCTACACCGTGAAATTTTTTTCTCCTTTCCGCGCGTTTCGAACGAACGAAGCGCGTTACCAGGAAAAACGTCGCCGAGTTACCGAAGGTACGATGATCGAATCCAAGAACAGGTGCGGACACAGAAGTCCCAGAGTGGCGTTGACGATCGAGACGAACGCACGGGCGTAGAAACCGAAACGAAAAAATAAGAATCGACGAAAAAAAAAAAAAACAAGAGAGAGAAGTGGCACCAAGAAAGAGAGAACGAGAGAGCGTTCGCTTACGAAGCACGCACTCACACTTAAGTGCGGAATGATGGGCGCCCCAGGGTGAATGAGCGGGCGAGTTTTACGCGCGAGGATGTCTCGCTTTTACAAATGGCTTATTAATCACGCGGGGACAATGGACTGCCCGTAAGTTTTATTGCGCGTACGAGAGACTCGCACTACCCAATATATACCTGTCTTTATGTACATATATATATATATATATATATAGATATGTACATAGCACGATTACCGAAGCTACCGGGAAGCTGTCGATTGATCATCGAACGTGCGGGTACGCGCCCGATGCCTGCGACTTACAGCTGTAACTTCTCTTATATAGGTCCGAGAGACTACGGAAAAGACTCTCTCGGACTCGTCGTAAGCAAAGTTCATACCTTTGCTTGTACATCCGTGACAGAGAGTCTCCCCCTGTGAGTCAACGAGACCCGAGTATTCGTAAAATACGACCGAGGTGTGACGAACGTCGCTAATGAACCAATAGAACGCGGTAGAAAATCGAGGAAATTCACCAGGACTCGTAGTCTAGTGAATTTTAGTTCTCTAATAATATTCTAGGAGTTTTTTTCGATATACGAATCAAATTTATGTTTTTAATCGATTATAGATTCATTCTTATCGACTTATCGTGGCAAAGAGAGGAATTGACACGAAAAATAATTTACGAACAAATAATTATTCGTTAAAACTATAGATATCTGTGATATAAATCCGTTAATTATTTCCTGAATCCATTTCTTCATTTCGACATGGTGTGTTAAGATAAACAATCGATCTTGCATCGTTTAAATGAAAATCGCAACCTTTATCGAGATAAAATCCTAAAATATTTAAAATTACAAATAAATCCAGATATAATCGAAGAAATATTATATAAATATAAGATCTAGCTAAAATTCTAATCGAGAGAAGAAAGAAAGATGAGAGAAGATGAAAATAAGATGAGTATTCGTAAAATACGACCGAGGTGTGACGAGCGTCGCTAAGGAACCAATAGAGCACGGTAGAAAATCGAGGAAATTCACCAGGACTCGTAGTCTAGTGAATTTTAGTTCTCTAATAATATTCTAGGGGTTTTTTTCGATATACGAATGAAATTTATGTTTTTAATCGATTATAGATCGATTCTTATCGACTTATTGTGGCAAAGAGAGGAATTTACACGAAAATTAATTTACGAACAAATAATTACTCGTTTCTCTAGATATCTACGTTAAAACTATATATATCTGTGATATATATTCGTTAATTATTTCCTGAGTCCATTCTTTCATTTCAACACGGCAAGACGAGATAAACAATCGATCTTGCATCGTTTAAATGCAAATCGCAACCTTTATCGAAATAAAATCCTATAATATTAAAAATTACAAATAAATCGAGACATAATCGACGAAATATTATATAAATATAAGATGTAGCTAAAATTCTAATCGAAAGAAGAAAGAAAGATGAGAGAAGATGAAAATAAGATGCGAGTGGGACTTTTCGATCGACGTCGGGGGAAGAGGGAGGCACACGCGAGAGAGTCTTCGCGTTCGGCTGCAAATGAATAATCCCGGTGAGAGATCGTATCGTTAATTATATAGGTACCGGGGGGCGAGAGCGAGGTCTCTCGAGCAACAATGGTGCGATTGTCCGGGACGATAGCCTGCTCTCTCCTCCTATTCCTCTCGTTGGCGAGAAGGAGCAATTCGCGCACCAGGGAAGCGCGCGCGTTCTCGCGACTTCTCGCACGTTGCCGATGTATGAATCCTCGTGGTTCGTACTAGCCAGTATAATACACGTCGGAGGTTTTACCGAAAGAGTTATAAGCAAAATACAGCGAGATATCACGCGTGAAATGACTTTGTGTAGGTGCCATTATGGTTCTCTCGTGCGAATCCGTCGTGAAAAAACACTCTGTTAACCCCGGAGAGAAACGGGAGGGGCGCCAAACTTTTTAACCGACGCCTCCGCAATCAAATTACAGCTCGAGACACGAGAGGGCCATGAATTATTAATGGACAAATGCCGCGTGCGCCTTATTCGTGTACGTGTAGGTACATGTGTATGTTCGCGGACGGACGAGGCCGCACGACAAATGTCTCGTGGACACTCTCGCCTGATGTCCGCGACTGTTTTGTTTTCTTTCGTAACGAAGAATTTTACTAGAGACATTTGCAAATAACTTGTGATCGAGGCAAAATTCAATGAAATAATGAAATTTTGTAATTAACCCAATACAATACGATTTTATCGTTTGAAGATCGTTTTAGAATTTTGAAGTTTGTAACGATTTTATAAATGAAAATCCATTATTTAACATTTTTCAAATTTTGTTTTACGATAATTAGGGCACGTTTTTACAATTTTAATGCGAAAAATTAAATCGTTGTTTTGATAAATAAGATAATCAAGAAAATTTGATAATCATCAAGTTTTATCATTTGTAATATTTTATCAAAGCTATTAAAAATGTTAAAATTATAAACTTTTGTTATTTGTTAGATTTTATGAAAACTACGATTCTATTCTTTCTCAATATTTCGGAAAAAAAGTCAAATTGCCGTCTGACCTTTTACAAATCTCGATATTCGTCAAAATTTCTGAAGCTAAATAGCAAAGACAATTTTACTCCGTGCATAATTCATTTACGACCGATTGAATTTCAGAACGACCGGAAATCCTCGCTGTGGCAATGAGAAGTAAAATGCGTTTTGCCGCGGCAGTTTTAATAACCTGCAGTAACAGTAGCCCCTTGTCAAACGGAGAGACTCAGTCTCGAAGTGCACAATACCCCGTGGATGAGTACGAGGGAACCAAAGACAGACGTCACGTACCGATAGTTAGGCATGTTTAACTTTTATCACCGAAGCTCGCATGACGGGAATAATTGTCAAGTTGCCCACCCATGGAGTTGTCGCGGAATTTCTCAATACATCTCCGTTCGACTCAAGATCTTAGTTCACTTACCAAAGATCAATCATCATCATAAATCATACTAAATATTTTCACATTATTTTGCACACTCGTCGAGCTTCATTTTTCAACGAAACGAATCATTCAAATAATTGAAAATTTCAAAAATAAATAATTGAAAATTAAAAGAATAAAAAATACCAAAAAATTCATCGAAATCAAACAAATTTTATATTGTTTACGATAATTCGATACGAGCGAATTGCAACCAAAAATTTGATCATTCCGAATAAAAGAGACGGTTAATTTCGACGAAACCCTAATTTGTCCGTCATCGAGTGATTGTTCGTTCCGAAGAGTCTCTCGTTCTTTTGCGGACGTGAGGAAGAGGCTATTATTACTAGAAATTTTGAAAACGATAATAGCTATGATCGTTCGTTGCCTCGGGACAATCGCAACGCTTCTCGTCAGCTGCTGAACGGTGTTCAGCCTATACAATATACATATGTATGCGTCATAATATAATAGAATTGAACGCGAGGAGAGAGAAAGATAGGATTTCGCACACCTTCTCTTTATTCAAGAAGGGAAGATAGGCAGCCTCGTTCGTAGGGTCGGTGCGGTTTGAGCGGAGTTTATGCAGAAAATATCAAGATCCACGCACGCAAGCGCATCAAAAGCGGTGAAACGCTCGTAATGTACGCTGCGGTCGGTCCCCGGAGCGGCCACGGTTCTTCGCTACTACATAGCTCGCAGATTCTTCGTCTCGCTGTGCCAACTTCCTCACACTCTTCTATATAACGTATACGTACACGAGAATTTTTCATTCCGAATGCTTGCACGCTTCACTGGCATCATAACCAATTCACGAAAGGCTACCGGGGTTTATGCCACCATCGCCTGATGCGCTCCAACGTGGCTTTTGTATCGTTTGTTTTGCATATAGCTACCACTGTCGTGCTAATGACGGGCACTCTCGCGCCCCGAAATAACGAGGGACCAATTGCGAGAACAATAAAGCTTTCAAGACCGCAGGAATAAAATTGAGGCTCCGGTTGAGTTCTTGTTTTTTGGAAAACGTGCGTAGACGAGAATGGTTTTATCATTAGGATTTGAATGAAAACATTTTAGATGGAAGAAGTTGTTTTTTTTTCTTTTGATTTTTTCTTTTATTTTCATTTATTTTCATATTTAGGATGTTCAATGTGTAAGTCCTTTTACTCTTATTGTCCCTTTTTTTCACGTATCTGCACGATTTTGCGCCTGGCGTAGAAGCGCGTTTGTTTTTCGATCGAAGAATTTTTGCTGAATTCGTCGCACGTCCTGGCGGAACGAGAAAGCATCTTCGTCGAGGTTCGCAAAGGGCGCATGTGCCGATGTATACGAGTAACCCTCACGATCCTTTTTCACCCTGCAACGAGGCGAGAAGGTTCGATCTTTCGGAAAATACGCGGAAGGGATTGACGTCAGGTCGTCGCGAAGGTAAGAAGGGAGAAGGAATAAGGGCCGAACGTGGTGACGTTTGAGTTGGCGCGCTGGACTTGAAATCAGAAAATTAAATCTTGGAGAAAAAAGGACGAGCGAGATTTGGTCTTTTCCAACGTGGACAAGATTGGTCGGTGAGGAAGAGACGAGATGGTGCGAGAATAAAGAAAAAGAATAACCTAAAAGGCGACGAGAGATCGAGCGAAAGAAGGGCTCGTAGGGCGAGAGGTAAGAAGAACCGGATAAAAAAGGGACTTATACAGCGTCGTAACATTCTCTAGGAACTCGGTCGATTCTAGGAGCGACTTTTAACTCCGGAGTCAAACCGCATTTCGTGGCCCTATTGTCGACCTTAACGAGATTACCGCGGGCATTCAGGCTGACCATTCGCCCGGATGCCGCGATCACAACGGGGAAAATAAATATTTTGAGAGTGGGCCATTGTCGCGAGAGACGAAAAGTCGCGTGCGTTTTCGACCGCAGATGCGTTCTCTCGTAGTCCGAACGTCGATCGCACGACAATTTTTCGACTCTCTGATCCCCCGAACACGACGAACTAACCCGCGCGCGTCACCTTTTTCGGCAAACGTGCCAAGAGACGAAGGCTAAACGCCCGTAAGAGTCAAACGTTCGAGAGTCAACGTTGTTTAGCCAAAAACGATGGAAATAATGGCAAACCGAGAGACTTTGCCCGTTTTGTCAAGGTGGAAACGAACAACCCCTCTTATGGCAACGGAAAAGTCGAGAGGGGAAGGAAGAGGAGGCGATTGAAACGTCAACCGGATGGCCGTTCATCCGAAACGCGACGCATTGTCCGTCGCTTAAAGTTAGTTTTATGAGAACTTCATGACCTTTTCTCCACTTTCCACAATTCTCCCTTCGTAAAACGTCCTTCTCGCATCTCATTCGTTTCACCACGAAACTTTTTCGTGCGAATTCGAGCTGAAAAATATTTTCTTCCTCGCGCACAATGCTCGAATTTTTCTTTTTTCTTCGTCTCTCACGGACACGTCGTCACGAACCGAGGAAAAACAGGCGGGAAAAGGTTTATCTATCTGAGTTTCGGGAGAGAGATAATTCCGTGTCGAGCGGAGAGAAACAGCTGGTAAACGTGGTTCGGAGATATCGCCTAGGTAGTTCGGGAATTGTGGCGGCGCCTTCACCGTTTCCTATCGTTTCGAGGCTTGTACCTGGTAATTAGTCGATAAGATACAGCGAAGTTGGAGACGTAGTCCTCTGCTTGGTTAAATATATATCGTTCCGGCAGATAAGAGAGTCGGAAGACGATGGGACCGGAGAGAAGGGAGAAACGAAAGGAGGATCGGTTACCACGATGGGTTTCGAGCTGATCCTGGTGGTCCTCGTCCTTCCTGACCGACTAATCTAATCCGACAGGTCACCGATATATAATACCGCCGACTGACTCTGGATTAACCACCACCGTTTTGTTAACTTGGGTCCCACCGATTATTTCGAGCACGATCCTCGATCTTTACACCGACATTGATATATATTTTTTATATTGTTCACGCGATCCCGCGAACAACGTTTCTGTCACGAATAATCGAGAGAAAAAATAGGGATTTGATTGTTTTCTTTATATTTTAACAATAATCTTTTCACCAAAAATTGTGCAATTCTTTAAAAAAGTGATCCATTTTTCATCTTAATTGCTAAACGGTCGTATTAAGGGGGGAAACCACATTAGGAGGTTCAAAAAAATCAATTTTTTATTGCATAAATCGTTAGTTTAACTATCGAAGAATATACTGTCAAAATTTCGAAGCGAAATTCGCATTCGTTTAGATTACATCAGAGTAGAACCGGCTTGAGTGCACAGCAGGTAAGTTTTTTCGAAATTACTTTTTTCATATTTGCGAGAAGTCTAATTCAAAAAGTAATGAACCAATTATTATGAAAATTGAGTGAATGATTCTTTATGAAATTACAAAATGTATGAGCCAATTTTTGGTAATATATCATGATTTTAAGGGTTTTTTTTGCATCATCAGTGAAAAAAATGGTGAAATGTAAAGACAAATTTTTCAAGACCTGCGACATTTTTAGTTTTCATTATTCTCACCTGCAGTAAGGTTCATATTCTTACAAAATAAGTTATTAATGTAAAATAAAAACCTTTTACATTTCAAACAAAAATTGGAATGGCTACATGTTCCGCAATCGAAGAACTCTGGTTACGACCTTCAGCGAACATCAATGCGTAACTTTGTTATACTTGACTGAAATTATTCAAAAAAATTCAGAAAAATTGTTCGAAATATGACTAAAATGATGTCAAAATTTTATTGAATTCTAATTAACTCTTCCCACTTAAAAAAAAAATCCTAAAAAATCAATGAAAACGAGCTTCCTAACGTGATTTCCCCCTTAATAAATAAGATCAGAACATTGAGAAAAAGGAAAGTAGACGAAACACGATTTTAAAAGCGTGAACGGAAATAAGAAGTTGCGCCAGATTTCAGATTCCGCGCCGGTCACTGCGAAAAGGTATGTAAACAAGAGACCACGACCAACGTGATCCCCATGAAAGATCGATCGCTCGCGACTACCGAGACCCCTTTCGCGTTTATCGAGGTTCGGTTCGTCATATATCTATATAGTCAAACGAGACGATCGTTTTTCGTGGAACGATCAACGAAAGCAATGACCCGAGAGCGCATAATTACAGTCAGGCTACCGATATCTCTCTCGTCGTCGCGGGACGAGAACTCGTAAAGTTGATTCGTGCCCCCCCCCCCCCCCCCTCCTCGTCCTGCCGCGGTGCCAAGGATTCCTCTCCCTCTCGCGGACATTTTATAATATCGGCAGTTTTACCGGAACGTCGCGTGTATTTAACAAATTCGCAGAAAAACGTGGATGCAGTTGAGGAAAAAGAAGAAAGAGGAAGAAAAAGAAAGAGCGAACGATCATCCTTGACTGCGAAGGATTCCGAGATCCGGAGAAAAAAAATAAGACGAATCTCTTCGAAAGGGTCTTTGCGGAGTCGAACGATTTTCCGGACGACCGGCCGTCTCGTCCAGACCTCGCTTCTCCATAAAATACGTCTTATCGCGGAATGGACCTCGAGCGAATAAAACAAACCGTTCAAAACAATTTTATGACTAAATAATTGTTGTAAATTGAAATAAAAGAAATATCATTGTTATTTTCAGAATAAATTAAATTTCAGGAAATTAATGGTTAATGATTCTCCGTAGTTTATCAGTTTATTGGAAATAAAGAACGGAACGAATATCGCGATATCGTTCGATTAATTTTTTTTTTCAATTTTTGGTTTTTGGATTGAACGATTTTCCATCGCTTTAAAAAAAGAATAGAAAAGATCGTCTAATCCGCCTTTTTTCTCTCGAGTGGCTCTCGTCATCGTCGTTCAGGCTCAAAGAGGTCTTTCTCGCCCTCTGAGTCTTTTTTCTCCCGTTTTTCCTTCCTCTTTCCTTTTTCTGCCGGGGTCATCGTCAGTTGGTGTGGCATTCGCAGTCGTTCAACAACGACTTTTTACGGTCGTTCGGTACTCATAAACAGCGGGGGGTTTACACGCTTACCACTGAGAATTTCTGGAGGTTCTTTGGGGTCCTCTCTCTCTCTTTCTCTCTCTCTCTCTTTCGTTCTCTCTTTTGGTAATGCGCGCTATATGGACTCTCTCGAGTAAAAGGCGCGAACAACTGCACGCGAACAGAGATGGGCATCCTTTACGTACGTGTATGCGCAAAAGTCTGTTCAACCGCGTGGAAGAACGATTTACGAAACGAAATTTTGCGCAACGAAAGAGCCACTGACAAAAGAATGTAACGTTTCTCGCGCGGGTTATAACATAAATTTACGTTGAAATAAAGTATCGATTCGAGCGTCCATCGTGATAACCATCGGGACATTTCACACGCTCGATTCGACGCTCGTGTCCATATAATAATATAATTCCCGTCCCGTGTTAATATATACGGGGATATATATAAATATGTGGCGTTTCGTGCCAATTCGATCGAAACTCCCGGTTCTTCCGAATTGTATTCATCATTTTTCTTGTCGATCGATTTTCAAAACTTGTGAAACAACATTTTTCAGTGAAGAAAAAAAACTAAAAAATTATAATATAATTTTTCGAAAGGGAGTTTTTCCTTTCAAAATATTGCATGCTTTCATTAAATAAAAATTAATATTAGGAAAAAAGGAGAGAATTTTTGTGATTTTTGAAAATATTTTTATATCCAATTTTTTACTTCAAAATACTGCATGTTTTTATTTTCGTCATGTAGACAATTAAATTGTACGAGGTTATATTTTTTATTTCGTTAAAAATTAATATTATAAAAAAAAGATGAGAAAACATACTTTTGTGATTTTCGAAAATATTTTTATATCCAATTTTTTACTTTTAAAATATTGCATGTTTTTATTTTCGTCGTGTAGGTTATTAAATTTTACGAGGTTATATGTCTAATTTCATTAACTACAAATTAATATTAGGAAAAAAAGAAGAGAAAATATGCTTTTGTGATTTTCGAAAATACTTTTATATCCAATTTTTTACTTTCAAAATATTGCATGTTTCTATTATCGTCGTGTAGATTATTAAATTGTACGAGGTTATATGTTTAATTTCATTAACTACAAATTAATATTAGGAAAAAAAAGAAGAGAAAATATACTTTTGTGATTTTCGAAAATATTTTTATATCCAATTTTTTACTTTCAAAATATTGCATGTTTCTATTATCGTCGTGTAGATTATTAAATTGTACGAGGTTATATCTTTAATTTCATTAACTACAAATTAATATTAGGAAAAAAAAGAAGAGAAAATATACTTTTGTGATTTTCGAAAATATTTTTATATCCAGTTTTTTACTTTCAAAATATTGCATGTTTTCATTTTCGTCGCGTAGATTATTAAATTGTACGAGGTTATATTTTTAATTCCATTAAAAAAAAATTAATATTAGGAAAAAAGGAGACAAAAACACACTTTTGTGATATTCGAAAATATTTTTATATCTGTTGGCACAACATGGAATATCCTGTGTATATATATGTATATACACATACATATGTGTATATATTTACCACGCCTTTGCTTTCACCGTTCGTGGCACGGAGGCAATTAAGCGTTCCTCGAACATGCCCGCATAACCGAGCTTAAATAATTATTTACTTTACACCTCGTAGCGTCACGTGCGATGGATTATTCGGTTGGGACACAAGAGTAGGACGTCGCGCCGTACGTTTCTATCGGCTATTCACGAAATGTTCTCGTTGCGTAACGATCAAAACGAGACACGCGTTAACAGGAACGTATTCATTCTAACGAGACGTATACAGCATTGTCGAGGCCGTCCTTCATTAGCCAGATCGACAACGGATCATTTGGTTCCGTGACTCGACTGGAAGTGCCTCGTCTCTTGCTTACATTCGAAGATGACACAGAGGGACGTAAGAAGAGAGGCAGAGAGAAAATGAAAGACGAAACGAAGGGGATTGGGAACTCCATTGAAATCTTCAAGCAACTTTTCTCCCAATTGATTTTATCGATACGACAGGTGAAGTGAAACGCACAATTAAACAAATCTTATTAACGATTTTTAATTAGCCAACTTTTCTTATAAACAAGAAATTAATCAAAAATTCAACAATTTAATCCAGTAAAGTGTATTTTTATTCGTTCTAAGTAATAAATATTTATCGTCGTAAGATTCGTTCGTACCGAGTTAAATATATTTTTATAGATCTCGACCAGAATGGAAATCACGACGTATTTCGATGAATCCCAAATGAGTTGTCAGTCTAAAAATAAAAAATGGAGATCGCGCGACTGAGTCACGTCGTTGTCCTTCTGGCCGGCCCTTAGCCCGAGCGCTTTTTGGCTCGACTACCACGGTAGGTAATATTACCGCAGTAATAAAGGGCCATTTATGGTCGTAGTTGTACTACTATACGGAGAGCGAAGAGTGTTCTCGGCGAAGAAAACGGGTCACATTGCAACGCGCGGTCTCGGAACAATAAAAGTCGAATAGTCGTCGCCGTTGGTGGGTTATACTACTTGTTATATTCTACTTTTCTCTCTCTCTCTCTCTCTCTCTCTCTCTCGGCGGCGTCCCTAGACATCGTTTCCACGAATTTCAACTAGAGTCCTTTACGACCCCACTCGTTTTTCCGAACATCTTGCATTTTGCGCAAAATCGAGCCATCCCACGAGCGTTTAAGAGACTTTCGTCATCGTAATTTCGACGACATAATTCGACGACGTAATTTCTACGTATAAAAATCCTTCGGTCATTTATCGAATTGAAGGAATGATCGAGACGTCTCGAGTCTGGTGAATTGATCGAGAAAAAAATAGCCGATCGTGAAAAAAGAAGGTAGAATTCTCGTAATACGATGGTAATACGACAATTCAAGATCCTGAAACGACACGAAGAGTTTACCAATGGTGTTTCAGTAGCGTGAAGAACTCCAGCCTGGGATAGAACAAAAAATTCACCCCGTTTCTTACTCGTGATACTCGAGACACGAAGCAAGAAATGAGAAATTACACGTTGAAAATATTTCCAGTAAAATTTATAAATAAATAATCCAACAAATTGAACAATAAGATTCAAAATGCGTTTACTTAAATAATAAATTAAATTAAAAACAATACAATTTATTTAAAAAATATATAAATCAACGACAATCGTAATTTTTATTAATACGATTTAGTTGTTTTTAATCAATTTCATAAAATTTATATCTTTCTTTCGATTCAGGGAGAAAATCGTACAAGAGGTGTAAATATCTCATATTGGAGATCGAAATATAGCGCGAGGTTTTAGAAATAAATAAAGAAGATTCCAAGTTCGCCGCTGCTCGAAATCTCGAACATCTCACGAGCTAAACGAGAGACCCCGTGGTGGAGGCGAAGCAAACCCCGAGAGAGAAAAACCGAAAGGACCGAAAAGAAACGAAGGACTATTGCCGATTCTCGCGGAGAGCTATCAACGTTGCTCTGGTCAGCGCTCTCTCGCGCAGTAAATCAGATCGTCGAACGTTTACGGGGCTTTTTGGGGAATGTTGAACAAACGATTGACGACTAATAAACCGGCGTGGCGCGAGACTCTGCGGGACGCCGTGTGGGATGGAGGAAAGAAAAAGAAAAAGAAGAAAAAAAGCGAGGCAGTTCACTCTTGGATTATGTGGGTATCGTTGGAATAGAGCGCGTATACACGAGGGGGTGCGACGTAAATGCGATTTGGCGGACCGAGAGAATCGGTGAGATCGATTTGAGTCGACTTTTCTGGAGCTTCGAGAACGATATTTAAAGAATTTATTTGGGTAGGAAAACAAACGTGTATGTGTATCGGAGATTAAATATCGATATATCGTGATAAGGCGAGGGAAACATATTTCATATTTGAGTAAATTTGTCTATGAAAACATTAGTTCAAAAAATACGTTATTCATTTTCCTTTTTTTTGTTCCTGAAAATTTTCAAATTTCTGGAAAACGACTAATCGAGATAGAGAAAATTCTACGAAATATATTGGCTCTATCGTATTAATAGTCTTCGAGAATATTTTATTGAAGATAATAATAATAATAATAATAATAATAATAATAATTGTACGAAATAAAATTAATCTACGATAATTTTAATCTAAAAGAGAAACGTATTTCATATTTGAGTAAATTTGTCTATGAAAACATGAGCTCAAAAAATACGTTATTCATTTTCCTTCTTTTTGTTCGTGGAAATTTTCAAATATTCTGAAAATAATAAATAGTAAATAAATAAACGACTAATCGAGGTAGAGAAAATTCAACGAAATATATTGCTTCTTTCGTATTAACAGTCTTAATAATAATAATTTGTATTAACAATCAATAATAATAATAATAATTCATATTAACAGTCAATAATAATAATTATTATTATTGTACAAAATTAAAATAATCTACGATAATTCTAATCTAAAAAATAAACGCACTTCATACTTACGTAAATCGGTCTATAAAAACATAAGCTCAAAAAATCCGTTACTCATTTTCCTTCTTTTTGTTCGTGAAAATTTTCAAATTTCTGGAGAACAACGACTATTATCGTCTTAATATCATATTAATCGTATTAATACCTTTCGAGAATATTTAATTATTGAAGATAACGATGATAATAATAATAATAATAGTACTAAAATAATTTACTCGAGAATTAATCTCGAGCGATTCTTTGATCAAATCTATGCAAACAAAACTTGTAAACTCGCTGGCAACGATGATTGTCCTAAACATAATTTCGCGGTGAGAAGAACGAGAGTCTCGCGAGAGGGTTAAAGGTGTGGAGATGACGACGACGGTGAGAATTCACGTGGTTGCCCATCGCCACACGGGTTATAAAAAAGATATTCATCGTTCTCGGGATATAACGAGCTTCCTTTTTGGGTGATAAAGAGTCTATCGAAGCTATATATACACACCGAATGCAGACAGCAACGGCTATTACGAGACGATATAATATTCCCCTGGTGACTTTTCATCGTTCGACCGTGTTGCTACGTCGATCCTTCTCGATCGTATACGCCCTATGGATTGCCGATAGTTAAGCACGCCGCGCGGGCCCTGCGGCAAATTTTTCTCTGTTTAGCTCTCTTATTGGGAGATACGTTTCGAGATTCGTGCAGCGGCGAACCAGTTTTCGGGGGAAACCTAAAGCTCCGCGTGTCTGGCGATATGAAAGAGAGAGAGAGAGAGAGAGAGAGAGAGAGAGAGAGAGAGAGAGAGAGAGAGAGAGAGAGAGAGAGAGAGAGAGAGAGAGAGAGAGAGAGAGAGAGAGAGAGAGAGAGAGAGAGAGAGAGAGAGAGAGAGAGAGAGAGAGAGAGAAAGATAGAAGCAGGAGCAGGAGCAGGAGCAAAGCAGCGAAAACCGCCGCAAGCTTTCTAGTTGTCGGCTATGGGATATTGACGATGGGCATAAAACGTCAAGTTCATTAAATGGCACGGACAAGATTGTCATAATTTATAATTTAATAACGGATGGTAAGAGGGCCATTAAAAGGCAGACTCTTTTCGAAATATTACGCGATATTTATTGCAACCAGTTTTTCGATGTGTCGCGCGAACGCGACGAGCGCACCTTCCTACGACTATAACACTAAACACGTGGTGTGCCTGGAAGAACAAAGAGTCGTTCCGAACAAGGCGGGACGAGGAACAAAAAAAATATATTATCCGGGTTTCATAAAAGAATCTTTCATTGTTCATTTTCTCCTCGTATCCGATGAAAAGATTAAATTCTTTTTTGTTCTTAGAAAATGAAGAAACAAAAATCCGTTATTCAATTTATTTAACATTTTTTTAAAATTAATATCAACGATCGCAGGTAAAAATGATAAGAAATGATCGCGTTCATGATATTAGGCGCGATATTTAAAATACGAAACAATGATACTTTCGACCATTCTCAATTTATTTCCCTCGAAACTCGCGGCTAAAGTGAACGGGCCCGAGCTAAATATCACGTAACTGCAGCTAGACTTTTTGTTTCTTCCCTATACCACGATCCCGCTAAAATATCTACTCGCTGAGATCTTCACACGCACACACACACACACACACATATATATGTACATAGAGGTATATATCCATGATAGGAGAACGCGCCGGAGCCCATTAGTTGGATTATTAAATTTCTCGGTCATGGGGAGAGCGTTGCGGGTCCGAAGAGCCAGCAGGTTTCGCGTTTAGGCAGCCATTAGTCCGAGATTTACGACGAGCCGTAACTCATCGAACTCATTTGTTCCTCCCTCTCCTCCTCGCTCTTCTCGAGCTTCTTTTCTCTCATGCATACATATACGTATACATACATATATATACCGAGAGAGAGAGAGAGAGAGAGAGAGAGAGCGAGGGTGAGGGTGAGGAAGGGAGAGGGAGGGAGAGAGTGAGAGAAGGAGATATGAAAGTTACAACAGAGACTACACGAGGAGAAATTTGGTATAGCAAAAGTTAAGAGTCGCACTGGTCCAGCGTCTGCTCAACTTCGAAATATATATGTGTAGAGAAATACACAGACACACACTGAAAGTGGTTACGAGTAAACCCTTTCCCTCCTGCCCGTTCGCCCTTTCGTTTTCTCATTCACTCAAATACGAGTTCTTCTCTTTTTCTCTTTTTCTGTTACTCTCGGTAAACTATCGATTCCACCACAGGAAAAGAGAGGGTGAGAGAGAAAGAATGAGAGAGAGAGAGAGAGAGAGAGAGAGTGAGCAAGTCGATACTCGTAACTCATCCGCACTCCGGAGAGTCTTGTTACCAAAAGCCCTCTTCGCCTCTTTCGCTTTATTATTATGATGATTTCCCCATCCCTCGAGAGTAATCTTGAGACAAAAAAGTGATTGTCGGGCATGAGCATTATAACTGTGGGTTTGCGAGTGGAGTGCAAAAAGACAACTCCTTTCGTTACTCGTATGTGACGTCTTCCTCGAGATAAAGTTCAAGGATTTTAAAATCATTCCGAGAACACGCAGTAAATATTTATTTAACTTTGTTTCATTTTTTGTAATTACCATTTAACGCAAATTTCTCTTATCGTTTTAATACTTTTTTTTGACGATTTGTGTGAGAAATAAATATGGAAATATATTTTTTGTACGAGATAAGGAGGATTCGTAGTTTGTACGAAAGGATTAGTGTTACAATGTCCATGGAAGTGTGTATATAAGACAGGATGCTAATTTTCGAGTGGTCGAGGTGGAAAAAGAGATATTAAAGAAGGAGAGGGCGAGAGATACTCGATATTGGCCGATAAAATTTGGTCGTGCCGAGGAAAAAAAGGAACGGGCGCGAAATGTGTCGGGACCGTGGATCTCGTGGTGCGACGAGTCGATCTTGCCACATAACTCGCTAAAATATATATGTATATATGGATTGCACGTGCGAGCAGGTGTATGCACGAGAGAATAATAAAAGTGCGTATATGGGGCCCGGTGTGTGTGGTGACCGCGCGAGGGAGAGAAAAGAGCCAAAAGTCATCGTCAAAGAGGCGCGAGCGAGAGCTGGGCTCCCGAACCGCGAAGAAATACGCCCGATTATCCCTCCGACAGTAGAGACTAACGAGCTGACGTTTTAACGTTTTTTAACGTTTGCAAACGAGTAGCCCCTTCGTGTATACGTTATTTTTGTTATTTGAGCAGTTATTCGAGAACTCTATACTTCCTCTCTTTCCTCTCGCTTCTTCTCTGACACAGTGAAACGCACATTTCACGCTGTAGCTTAAAAAGTCGGAGTCAAAGTGTAAGCTTTTAAACGAATAAGTAAATAAAAAATAAGAAAGAACTCTTCGAGCGAGAGAGAGTTCATCGTCGTTCGTACGCAGCGCGTTTTTCAAACCGCGATAAAAGTCAGACGGTTACGACGCGCGCGCCACGGTTAGCACGAACGCGAAATGGCCAGAGTCCTTAAAGTTCTTATCCTGCGAAAATGTCCAAGAAAAAAAAATGTATCGGGTTTCATCGACTCGAATATCGTGTGAATCAAACAAATTTCATTTTTGCATTACTTTTTCCCCTTGTTCCCTAAATTGCAATTGCCAAAAATGATAAAAATTCAATTTTTTTTTTAATTTGGTTAAATACAAACGACGTTTTTTTTCCATTTTCATTGATTACCTTTAAATTGACTACGTACACTTGTCTTATTCACTAACTTTGTTCAGTTTTTTTTTAATTTTTCACTGTAGCTCGTATTCTGCGAATCGTACCTATACTTCCAAATTTCATTTTTGCATTACTTTCTCCCTTTGTTCCTCAAATTGTAATTCCTAAAAATGATCAAAATTCCATTTTTTCCTATCTCATTAAATACAAAATACGTTTTTTTTTCATTTTTCATGATTACCTTCGAATCGACTACGTACAATTGTCTTGTTCACTAACTTTGTTCAGTTTTTTTTTAATTGTTCACTGTAGCTTGTATTCTGCAAATCGTACCTACACTCGCAAATTTCATTTTTGCATTACTTTTTCCCGTTGTTCCCAATTTGTAATTCCGAAAAATGATAAAAATTCATTTTTTTTCAATGTCATTAAATACAAACGACGTTTTTCCCCATTTTCATTGATTACCTTCCAATCGACTACGTACAATAGTTCATCCACTCACTTTGTTCTTTTTTTTAAATTGTTGGCAATAACTCGTATTCTGCGAAACGTATCTACACTCGCAATTTTCATTTTTACATTACTTTTTCCCTTTGTTCCCCAAATTGTAATTCCCAAAAATGATCAAAATTCAATTTTTTTCAATCTCGTTAAATACAAACGACGTGTTTTCCCATTTTCATTGATTACCTTCCAATCGACTACGTACAATAGTTCATCCACTCACTTTGTTCTTTTTTTTCAAAATTTTTCACTATACCTAGCTCGTATTCTTCGAATCGTATGTACACTTGTAAATTTCATTTTTGCATTACTTTTTCCCTTTGTGCCTATATTGTAATTCCCAAAATTCATAAAAATTCAATTTTTTCCGATCTCGTTAAATACAAACGACGTTTTTTCCCATTTTCATTGATTACCTTCGAATCGAATACGTACAATTGTCCGTCCACTAACTTTGTTAATTTTTTTCAAAATTATTCACTATATCTTGCTCTATTCTCCGAATCGTATGTACACTTGTAAATTTCATTTTTGCATTACTTTTTTCCTTTGTGCCCATATTGTAATTCCCAAAATTCATAAAAATTCAATTTTTTCCGATCTCGTTAAATACAAACGACGTTTTTTTCCCATTTTCATTGATTACCTTCGAATCGACTACGTACAATTGTCCATCCACTAACTTTGTTCTTTTTTTTTTAATTGTTGGCAATAACTCGTATTCTGCAAATCGTACCTACACTCGCAAATTTCATTTTTGCATTACTTTTTCCCTTTGTTCCCCAAATTGTAATTCCCAAAAATGATCAAAATTCAATTTTTTTCAATCTCGTTAAATACAAACGACGTTTTTTCCCATTTTTCATTGATTACCTTGGAATCGACTACGTACAATTGTTCGTCCCCTAACTTTGTTCATTTTTTTCAAAATTTTTCACTTCAGCACGTATTCTGCGAATCGTACCTACATTCGCAAATAATTCAAGACGCGAATATACGGACGATACGTAAGGGGTAAATACGTACAGTATTCGCGCGAGAGTAGTTGGTTGTAGGACGTTTGACGGATGGCACGTAATATCGTGCCCGCGGCGAGTCCGTGGGCGCCAACAAGAGTGCGGATGGGCAAACCGAGCGAGAAAATATCACTGAGAGGATCCAGCTTAATGGCACCGGCCATTATACTGTACTCCCCGTATCTATATATATGCGCTATATAATACCATATCCATACTGTAACATGCTATGCTATGCATACACACGAGGAAACGACACGAAATGTTCGAACATCGGGCATAAATAATCGGGATAATTGACGTGAGCTTACTCTCTCGTCATCGAGTCTTTCCTCGCGCGACTCGACTTCGCTTGCTCTCTCTCAGCGAGACGTACCTACAATATCGAATTTCGGCGTGTTTTTTTAACTGTCTGTTTTAGTATGTAGGTATATGCATATATATTTTCAGTGTCTATTTTCTTTTTTAACGAGTTATATGCAATTTCTTTTTTTACCTCGGAGGGACGATCCGCGCGCGAGTTTGTGATAAGTTCGTAGGCGGAGCCAAAGGCCGATCTCTACACGGAGCTAATCGATTAATTTTTCAACCGAAAATCGCGAATTACGTGAACTTTCTTAAATGCGAAACTTTATAGATCTATTACGGTAAGTACGTCTATGAGACTCGGTCAGAAACCGATCGCTCGTATCGATTTATCGTCACCTATCGTGTCTTATAACGGAACAAAGCAATAAAAAAGAATCCAACTGAGTGAGACTCGATGGGAGAATTCGATCGAGAAAGTATAATTAACGTTTTTACTTTTTATAATTGCTGGATAACCAAGAAAGATTTCTTTGTCCAACGCGGAAGAAACGAGTTCGCCTAGCAGGAAAAAAACATCTTAATTATTATTAAACGAAATAACAAAGTATAATTCGAGTAAACAGTCGTTTTGAAACAAAACGTAAAAATTCGTTTCATAGAAATAATCGTCGATCGTCGATTTTTGTTTTCGTGCTACCGGCTTATTATAATTGCAATTCGCTTGATTTACTACTAGCATAAGTATAATTGTATCCGGAGACTGCGATATTCGCCAACGCATTTTGTTTATGGCGCTCCCGGCAATTGTTTAACTTAATTGCACGTTCTTGCGAGGGGGAGGGTGAGAGGGGGGTGGAAATGGGAGGGGGAGGGGGGCTGCGCGCGAGCAGCTGACCGGCAGACAGTCATTCGCGAACCACGAGATTTTACTTTCCCATATATAACAGATCGCGCTGAGTGCTGACCGGAGGAGCTTGGCGTATATAACAACACCAACGCGCACAACTATATTATTACTACTACTACGACTACGAACTCGGCAGTCGCAATAGAGTTATTACCCGGCCGGGACTTTTAGAGCCCGCGAGCTCTCGAGGCACGCCCTTACGATGTACCTGTTATTGGTAATGCTGACTATTAGGATTTTTAGTTGCCGGTGCGCAAATCCCACAGGATGAATGTAACTAGTAATATATCGATTACCTTACGAACGTTTTACGATCGTGGAATCGTCGCGGGAAATATAAATTAAAACAGTTTTTATGCCTCGAGGAAAATGGTTTATTGCTCTTTTTTATTTTCAATCAATTCATTAATTTAGATTGCAAGGTCTGATATGGTTTTTATATGTGATTGGATCTGAGAAAAAGGACCTAGGTGGTAAAATAGGAATTTCTTACGACGAGCGATTAAAGAAATCAAAATCAATGGTCGCGCTCGCATAATCGAAAAATTGATTTTTTATCTCGTAGGTCCCTTTTCTCGGATCGTGTTACATATAAAAAAGAAATAATATTGAGAATTATCACGAACCTATTTTGTGTCTCGACAAAAATGGTTTATTTTATATTGTTTTAAAATTGATTCATTGATAAAAATGGATATGCAAATGTGTTTTGTATTTAGAAAAACCTTACGAACGTTTTACGATCGTGGAATCATCGCGGGAAAGATAAATTAAAAAAGTTGTTATGCCTCGAGGAAAATGGTTTATTGCTCTTTTTTTATTTTCAATCAATTCGTTAATTTTAATTACGAGGTCTGATACAGTTTTTATATAAAAAAAAGAAATAAAATTAAGAATTAGAATGTGTTTTGTGTCTCGAAAAAAATGGTTTATTGTATATCGTTTGAAAATTTATTCATGGATAAAAATGGATATACAAATGTGTTTTGCATTTAGAAAAACCTTACGAACGTGGCGTGAAAGGATAAATTAAAAAAGTTTTGAAGGCTCAAGGAAAATGGTTTATTGCTCTTTTTTATTTTCAACCAACTAATTAATTTCAATTGTCAGATCTAGTACAATTTTGATATAAAAAAGAAATAAAATTAAGAATTGGAACGTGTTTTGTGTCTCGAAAAAAAAATAGTTTTTTAATATTGTTTCATAATTGATCCATTGATGAAAATGGATGCGCAAATATGATTGGCATTTAGAAAAATTGAATCTAAAATCTAAATAATAATGAATACAAAATTTGAAATATTTAAACCGTGTATTTCATTCTTTTTTTTTTTGGCACGGATGAAAATGCATCGGTGTTGCCATTGTAAAAAGGGACCAAGTGGCTACGAATCTCTTCATCTCGGTTGAATTCACCGTGAAATTTTGAAAAACGTTCGAAAAGGAGGAATGTAAAAAGAGAAGAGAAAAAAAAAGATGAAATCGTCGTCGCTTTGTAACGCACATACGATCGGCCATTCGTCTCGACTGGACGATGCGCCACGTCATAAAGTCCATAGAAAAGCTCGTCGTTCTTCACGCGCGCGGCGTGTGTCGCTCGGGGAACACGCGGGGCGCGCCTCACTCTGCGCTCGCGCGTCCGCCTCGTATCCGTACGAGTCATACTTTATTGAGCAGAAAATTCTCCTATAAAGCAAGAACTTTGTTCGGGTGGGCTCCCCTTTGTCCTCCGTACTCTGGGTGTGGACGCGGGCCAAGCGCGTTTTCACCGGAGACGACGACGACCAGAGGCACGCGAAGATTTATTAGTTTTTAGCGTGTGTGCTTCTCGTTCACCGAGAAAAATGGATTTATTCCATTCGATGCGATTCTCGTCCAAAATTTCACGAATAATTTATTTTAATTGTTTATTTTAACAATTTCAATTCCATTTCCTATCGATTAAAATCAAACCCTGCAGTTTATTAAAAACGAATTATTTATTTTATTTTATGCTATTTATTTAAGTAGTTAATTTAAACAAATTTTTAACAAATTTAAACAAGTTTTAAACAAATTTTTAACAAATATAAACAAATTTTTAACAAATTTAAACAAATTTTTAACAAATATAAACAAATTTAAACAAATTTTTAACAAATTTAAGCAAATTTTTAACAAATTTAAACGAATATTTTCTGATAATATCGTTGAAAATTAAACACGAGCGAATTTTCTTACGTTACAACAATTACTATTTTCTCTAACCGTGCCATACATCGATACGGGATTTCTCTTCTTCGCAAATAAATCCACCCACCTGTGTCCATCGCAAATAATTATACAGCTATCTTATTCTCACATTTCCGTCATTATAACGGTGTGCACTTTTCACTCAGCCACACATAATCAATTAAATCTCCAGTTATCCAAGGCACAGCCAGAAGATAAGATTCGCTTGATGAAAAAAGAAAATTTGTTTTTTTTAAAACTCTTCCTCCCGTGCATACTCGCGTCATTAACTTTCTTGCGCGTACATAAAGAAGAAAAATCACTTTGCTCGCATGCCTTTCATTATAATCACCCGGCACACCTATAAACGCGTTGGTTCGTGGAAAAAACGTTCTGAAAATCTCTCGAAAATCTTACGGAAATGACCAAAGATTTCGTATTTCAGTTCTCGTACGCGAACCTATTATTATTATAATATATTCTTCGAGACTCCCTCGTCGGTGTGCACACTGTGGACTCAACGAAGAATAGATTTATTATCGTCGATCGTTTCGGTGAGTGCTGGCGTGACGAAAAAAAGTCACTTCACTGGCTTTATGTAAATACTTATACACAGAAAAGCTTCGGGAGTGCCAGCGTGTCGAACACACTTTCCAAATGAATTGCTCTCCCCGTTTGACGTCTCAATCTCCCTCTCGCACTATCCCATATAACAGTAACTACATTGTATCACGTACATTATTGTACGTCCATATACCTAACGCATTTACTGCGAAAAGGCGGCGCTTCGTCGTTTTACCTTTTTTTTAGTCTCGTGTCCACGAAGAAGAAAATTAGATTCTTATGAAGCGAACGAGTGTGTCCGCGCGCGGTTTTCACGAGAGGGTCTCCATAGAAAATTTGTTTGTATTCAGGCAAAAGGGGCGCCAGGTGACGGACCTACTCCTCACTTATACATACATAATGTGTATATAAAAGCGACCACTTCGTCATACTATATAAAGGCGACGACTTCGATCCATGTCTATGGGTATAAAACGTCCCAGCACACTTCCTCATCCTTCCACCACTCCTTGCCCGGGTCCTAGGACACCTAAATCTCCATTGGTTTCTTCTAACTGGCATATAATATCAATTTCTTTCCCTCTCACGGAATCTCTTTCTCGTTTCTTTTTCCGTTTCGTGGTATTCCTCACAGGGGCAAGGTCGAGGCTCTCTCGCGCACACACGGAGACCAAGGGAAGGAGTCAACCTGCAAATTTCCGCGTGGCCAGGTCCATTGTCCACTGCGGGATGTATATATCTGTCTTCTTCTGGCACGTTCTTTTGTCGCCAATGCGAGAATAAACGACGTTGGGCTGCTGTGGTCCCCCGCGCGTCTGCAGGACGCGGAAGAAAGAGAGAGGAGCGGGATGAGGACCGGGAAAAGACGATTCTGGACTGTGCGTGCCAAAGAGGCTTTCTATCTTCAACTCGGTGATTTCTCGCGTCATTTTTCGGCTCTGCTCTCGCACAGAGATCCAGAGTGTGGATTTCAGGCCCATTGTCGGAGCTAAGGACCTCTTTTACGAAACTAGTGGGAATCCCCGCGGGAAGTGAGACCATACAACTCGTGAAAAATTCTCCGTACGATTTCTTTCGCACCCTTCGAGTGGTTTGCATTGTCCACGGTCAATCTTTGCCTCGTTAAGAGCTTATTTTCGCACTTGTTGTGTCGCATTATTTGTATTGTGTGCGCGAGATCGCGCGTACGACGAGGAAAGAAAAGAATGTACGGAAAAGTCGGTAGGTATTTTTACGTATACACGAGGGAATGACTTCAACGACGCGTACCCACGCGTGACTTTTATTATTCTTCGGTTGACGACGGAGCGAGGAGAGGTCAAAGTTAAGCCGAACGCGATATTATTTCGAGATGATGGACCACTCGCTGTGAACTTATTCCGAGATTCGACGGTGTTGAGCAAAAGAGGGTTTTTTTTGCCGGGTTTTATGCGAGAATATGAGGAAGAATGAGTTTTTCAGACATTGTCGGAATATTCGAATTCGTTCAAAAGGACGAAAATTTTATTAACACGATGACTACGTAAGTCGACTGGGATTATATCAAATTTTCCTGAATATCTGTTAAGGGTCGAAGTAATAAATTTATCAACGCTTAAATTTTCCATCGCTTCGCTTATCCAAGTTGGTCGTTTCAAAATTATGCATTCGCATTATTCTATTCACTTTCTCAAAGTGAAAAGGATAGAGGTAAAATAATCGTGTCTCAATTTCAATTTTGAAAATACAAAATCCATTTTGTAAATGCCACATTGTCCGCAAGGATTCATCATGGGTCGTTCCTACGCACGGATGAGGCGATCAGTGCGGGACAGCGTCCGCGTAGGCTCGTTTTCCTGATTGAAACACGAGCCTAATTTTGCCATCAGTCATCTCGATCCCGAGAAGACACGGCGTGGCAAGAGAAGTCGACGAAAGAGGTCAGAGGACTTCGAGAAGCCTGTCTTGGTGTAACGGCGTGAAAGGTTAAGTGTGTATAAACGTTGTCGACGCGAAGGTTCTGCCAAAGGACATGTCACCATCCCTTCCCTCTCTGTCTTCCGCAGCATATGTCATTGAGCCTCCGGTTCCTTCGAGGCCGAAGCACACGAACCTCGTCAGAGTTAGCGACGGTTTAACTCGAGGAACAATGTAAATCCGCGCGGGATTCCAAAAGTTGGTTCCCGCATCGTTCGAGAAACTGGTGGCAGGCAGCGAGTCCCCGCACCATGCCTGCTCGAGAGTCTAGAGTGATCCCCGCTGCTAGCTAACGCGCGTCCTTTTTACTCGGCAAACGGACAAGTATGTCAGTGTCTCCGGGAAGAGGTTCGTTCGAGGGTTGTCCCAACAGTAGGGGGTCGCGATCCTGGCATTGTTCCACTATGCTGCACCACCCCCTCTCTCACTCCTCCATACTTCATTCTCATCCTCCATTCTCTACACCGAGGTGCGAAGCGTGACACCGGCTCAAAATTGTCTCTAACTCGAGACTAAAAGAACGCGCGAAACCACCACGAAAAGTTCCGAAGACATTCGAGCTAAATACTTACAGTCGCACCCATTTGTAAATTTCGGAATGTCGGGAGAAAGTTCGAGTTGGTAAAAGAAAAAAAAAGGAGAAATACACAACGAAGCAAGTAGGGAAAATTATTTATCATTCATCATTTTTAATTGACGTTGATCGGGCGATGATAATAATCGCGGGAGATCGTTTATAATCTTTTAATCGAGAGATAATTTTTAATTATTTTTTGTCGTCAAATTTGGCCGATGTCGGACTTTCGAGTCTCGGATTGCAACGTGGATTTCGATGATGGCCACGGGCGGGAGAGACTCCCCGCTCGTATGTAAGGAAGATTAATTTAATTTATTTTTATCACGGGGGCACACATTGCCAAGGACTGTGCGAGGACGAAGAAGAAGAAAGAGAGGAAGACGAGGAAGAAGAAGCAGAGGAACAGAGGTGGACGTGTCGTATACCACAAACTGGTTACTCGACCAATTTGTGCAGCGAGCAGTGCGAGAGAAAAAGTGAGTGAGAAAGAGAAAAGAGAGAGACAGAGAGGAAGAAAGAGAGAGAGAGAGAGAGATCACGTTCCACGAGTTGGCGGAGAGCTAAAACCTTGCGAAACCCCATTTTAATTTGCATCCTACCAGCGCGACCGCATCAAAAACGATATGTGGCGTCCACGCGCCCTCGCTCTTACCCGCTTCATTTATTTATTTACGTAATTATTTATCGGTAGCCAACGCATACGCTCGCGCGTGCAGCTACTCATCCCTCTCTCTCTCTTTCTCGGAGCTTATCTCTCGCAAGGTGGTCGTTTTACGAGCGAGGGATGCGCGAGCAGGGTGCGAAAACGTGTGTGCCAGAAAAAAAGCTATCGTTCTGGGCGTCTCTCATCAGGTGGCAGATGAGAGACGCCCCGAACCTTCGTGCATGCATATAAATATATCGCCACTGCTATTTCGGTCGTTGATTTTTGTCGTTTCGCGATACTTGCTGTCTTTTTTTTCAAATTTATTTCCGTTGTATATCCTTCGTCGTTTTTCGAGTTACTTTTTTAATATCGTTTGTTTTGTTTATATTCGTTTTTTTTTTAAATTCATATATCCGATTCGCGACAAAACATCATAGTTTCGTTATGATCGTCGTAACGTCCGAGGGCGAAACTACCAAGGGGGACTTGCCGAAGCGGAATGGCGATGTCCGTCGCGGACGAGAGAGTGAAAAAAGTAAAGAACAGAAAGATCTGGCGGGAGAGAGAAACGAAGAGAAAGGGGGGGGGGCATAAATGAGAGAAGAGAGAAAGAGTGGCGCGCGTTAAGGGAGCAGAAACGAAGCGCCTGCGGGATGCTCTCTCGCTAATATACGTACGGTCCATAAACAATCATCATAAATATTTCGGTCGACACATTAGCCGGTCGGTCTGCCAACACGAGCAGTCAACCCTCCCCACTTCTCGTGTATATATATATATACATTTTCTTTTCTCTTTCTTTTTTGTTTGTTTTATTTTCTTTTTGCAACTTCACATTCTGGTTTCTCTCGCAAGCTCTCCACACCGCGCTGTATTATATCAAGAAGAACGGAGTACGGGAGAGATAATTTTGTTTACCGCTATCGTAACAACGGACCGCGGATAAATAATTTTGTTCCGACGCAAACTTCGGGGTGAAAATAAATTCGCGTTACGAACGTCGTATCGACGGTCTCTCATTATTCGACGATAAAAATCAGAGAGTATTTTACTTCGACGACAGTGCAACGGCATCGTCGAGTATTATCATTACACCATTTTTTCGAACGACCGTTTTTTTACTCCTCAGCTTTGTCATTATCCAGTCCCCTTATTTTGCTCTAACGATAAATGAAAAAATTATCTATCCTCACTGCAAGTTTCGAATTAAGGACAAAGTAATTTTCACGATTATAATAGTTTGCACATTTTTTTTCTAATGGAAGTCAAATAATTAAATGAATAAAATAAAACGGATATTATTTTTCCCTCGCGAATTACGATAAATTGAGGGAAATGTTACGATTTATCGCAAATTTAATTGTTCTCATATATGAACGCAAAAAAATTATCTATCCTCAGTGCAAGTTTCGAATTAAGGACAAAGTAATTTTCACGATTATAATAGTTTTCACATTTTTTTTCTAATGGAAGTCAAATAATTAAATGAATAAAATAAAACGGATATTATTTTTCCCTTCCCAATTACAATAAATTGAGGAAAATGTTACGATTTGTCGATTAATCCCAAATTTAATTGTACTCATAAGAACGCAAAAAAAAATTATCTATCCTCAATGCAAGTTTCGAATTAAGGACAAAGTAATTTTCACAATTATAATAGTTTGCACATTTTTTTTCTAATGGAAGTCAAATAATTAAATGAATAAAATAAAACGGATATTATGTTTCCCTCCCCAATTACGATTAATTGAGGAAAATATTACGATTTATCGATTAATCGCAAATTTAATTGTACTTATAAGAACGCAAGAAAATTATTTATTCTCATTGCAGGCTTCGAATTAACAACAAAGTAATTTTGACGATTACAATACTTTTCACATTTTTTTTCTAACGGAAGTAAAATAATTAAATGAATAAAACAAAACGGATATTATGTTTCTCTCTCAAATTACGATCAATTGAGGAAAATGTTACGATAAATTGAGGAAAATACTCATAAGATCGCGAAAAAATGATCTATTCTCATTACAAACTTCGAATTAACGATAAAGTAATTTTCACGATCCAATATTTTTCGCTTTATTTTTTCTAACGGAAGTAAAATAATTCAATGAATAAAACAAAACCGATATTATTTTTCTCTCCCCAATTACGATAAATTGAGGAAAATATTACGATTTATCGATGAATCGCAAATTTAATTATACGCATAAGCACGGTAAGCGCCTTACCGTTTAAAAAACAGAAGTTAAATATCCCGCGATTAACGATATACGAAAATGCTCGAATTCTCGTCTCGATCACTTTCGTTTAATTGCGTACGAACGGCTACGAACTAGTAATTATTATAAAATATCGCTCTAAACGTTTGCCATCTCGGTGCTGTGGCTTTCACCTCTCACAGCCTGCAGCGAGCTGGTCACTACGGTGCTCGTATAAACCTACGTATACTCGAACTGGTATAGAATAATATATACGTATACACATATACATATACATGTATATAGAAAAAGGTAAGAGCTAATGATATTGAAATGGATGCGAGTTATGCACCGGCTCTCGTTTCGGCTCTCCCGCGGAGACGTTGCGAGCCGCGTTCTCGTAGTCGTCGTCTTCGGTCCTCGTAGTAAAACCGCGTGTGCGTGGCCCCGGTGTTGTTCCTCGGGGGTCAGGTTACCTTGTTAGTTCTCCTCGGTGCCCTGTTCCTTCCATTCGTTTCTTGGCGCGAATGCCCTCTGGCATTGCCACAGAACAAAACGTCGGATCGCCACATTATACATGGATACATGTGTGTGTGTGTGTGTTTTCTGGAGAACACAGGGACGAACTGGTCACTCTCGTTCATCTCTCTCTCCCTATTGTAAATAACAGTTCGACACTCTACCGGTCACGGTTTCGAAAAAAGAAAAAAAAAGAACCTTCAGGACGGCGCTGAAGGGGAGGGGGGGGGGGGGGGGGGGGATTCGCTAATGGACAAGAGCGTAACGAACATTCATCTAGTGCGAAAGAAGTCATTGGGGCATCGAAACTGGCTTAAAAAATCGCGTAAATATATGGATAATCGGGTTTTTCTTGTATTGTTTTATTTTTGCGATTTTTTGTTAAGTGTCGAGGGTTGATGCAAATTTCGAGAATTCTTTTTTCGACGGGACTATGGTAGTTTGAATACTAGTGAAAAGAGATAGTGTAATGTTCTGACAAAACGATAAAACTCGAAAGTACGAGAAACAATATGGCGAGAGGAGAGAGAGAAAGAGACAGGAGTGAGGAAGGAGCAATAAGAAGGTTAGAATCGAGAAAAAAGGGTTGAAAGTACGAGAAACAATATGGCGAGAGGAGGGAGAGAAAGAGACAGGAGTGAGGAAGGAGCAATAAGAAGGTTAGAATCGAGAAAAAAGGGTTGAAGGTAGAATGGGTGCGGAATAAAAGAGAAGAAGAAACCACGACAGAATCAAGGAGGAAGGAAGAGGTGCATAATTCAAACTTCGTACCTCATTAAAGTAGGTTGCGTGCCCCTTTCGGCATAAAGCGGACTTCCTCGCCCTCTCTCTGCCTCCCTTGTGTTGTGTTCTTTTTTTAAAAAACATTTTTTTCTTCATTTAGGTGCGTGTGTTTCCTGTGCAAGAAAGTGTTCATGTAACGGAGAGGGATTAAACGCCGAGGATACGGATAACCATACCGGCCACTGGTCAACTTTGTAGCCACTAAACCAGCCGGTTTTACGGTCGAAAACTTATAGCGTTTTCACACTAAAGTAACAAAGTAACGGTAACGAACCGCGAATGTAAAAGTGCAGAAATGGAAAAGAAAATTGATCGATACGACATTCATAACGTTGATTCTTATCGAACAAGTTTGATCGAGATTTAGTTGACTCGGATAAAAAAAGATTGATTTTAATAAAACTTGATTGAAGATAAGTAAACGTCATGAAATCGAATAAGTTTGATCGACGTCGAATAAATGGCTCTCGATCAAATAAATCGATTTTTCTCGCCGTCCTCTAGATTGTCCTCCAAATATCTTCGGGAGAATCATTCATCGTTATATCCTTACTGTTTCTCGATCGTTTCTATACGATTGTCAGATTTACTATTTACGATCACCGTTAAAAATAACACGTCGTAATGATCGAGAGTTTCGTTGATCAGTCGTCAGTCATCGCGTCGTTTCGTGTTGAAATCGTCGAGAATTATATATATAGGTATGTGAGCAACAACAATCAAGTAGGCCCATAAATCTTTTTTCTACGAGCGACGTGTTTGAACAACAGAAAAAAATCACGAGTTCGAACAGAACGACGATATTATTGTAATAATGATAATAACGATAAACTTCGTTGACTAAATAAGCCGAGAGATTAATCGGTCTCCCGACTCTAATAACTTCGACGTTAAAGCCAGCCCGTAATTAGAAGATCGTTGGAAAATTGTAATACGCGCCAAACAGTTCGCGATGATTCTACTTCATTCTTTCTTCAGAGTCAGTGTTACATACGACGTACCTATACGCATCGAAAATTTAATCAGTAAATATACGAGCACTAAACAACCGATCGGATTAAAATTTTGGCAGGAACACAGAGCATTATGACAAAAAGTGGCTCTTGACATTTTTTTCAAAAATATTTGCCATAATTCTCTAGATACCCTCAAAACTTTAATGCTCTGGGCCGGAAAAAGTACGGATGGTGTTCTTGAATCGCTCGTCGCCTGCGACGCTGTTTCCAAAATTGTGGGAAAAAATATCAAGCGTCGCTATTTGACACAATTCTCTGTGTATCTGCCCATTTTTAATCTGATCGATTGTTCAGTATTTGTTGGAGTACTGATCGAAATTTCGAAACGTACGTCGCATTTAACACTGATTCTTAATCGAAAGGGCAAATAAACGCTAGATATGTATGGTAATCCCTTAATTTATTAATGTTTACTCTTTCAAGTAAATATTTTTTAAATAATAGCATGATCGTGAAAATGCTCACTGGAGAGTTTTTGAAATCAATGATTACAAATTCGCTATTAGCTTTGCGAAATTCAAGATGGCGGATACCGAAAATCTTTGAGAATGCGTATAAAAGTTTTTATTCAGGATTTTGCGGGGTCACTGATAAAGAAAAGAATGTCAGATTAGCGTAATTCAAAATGGTGAACTCAATGTGACCGACAGCGACAGGTAATTCATCGTATCGATGTCGGCTATATTCCAGCTTGCATTTAAAAAATATGACATCGGATTCGTAATCAGTGACCCCAAAAATCAACCCTCACTAAATTTCAAGTTATTTTCTTGGATAGATTGTTAAAAAATGAATTTTTCCGAAAACCGCTTTTTTTTTAAATCTGTTCATTGAGAAATTTGATCGTATAAGCAATTATGCCAATTAGACTATTTTTATGTTCTTTCATCATTAAAATAGTTGAATGGTAAAAAGTAAATCAATTGGAAACGGTAAATAGGAAATAAATTGAAAAAGTCGATACATTTTTCCATTAAAGAAAATCATTAAAAATAGTTTTACAATCGAATGATATTTATAAAAATGACGACGAATTTTCGAACAATCCAATATTAATTATTTTCTCACAAGGAATATCGAGAAATATATTCGAATAATTAATTCTTCGTAATCGTTACGTTGGGAAATAACGTATAATCCTTTTTTTTTGAATTTTTTAATCATAAAAGTCGATCAATTTTTCTATTTAAGAAAATTATTAAAAATAGTTTTACAATCGAACGATATTTATAAAAATGACGACGAATTTTCGAACAATTCAATATTAATTATTTTCTCACAAGGAATATCGAGAAATATGTTCGAATAATTAAATCTTCGCAATCGTTACGTTGGGAAATAACGTATAATCCTTTTTTTTTAATTTTTTAATCATAAAAGTCGATCAATTCTTCTATTAAAGAAAATTATTAAAAATAGTTTTACAATCGAACGATATTTATAAAAATGTCGACGAATTTTCGAACAATTCAATATTAATTATTTTCTCACAAGGAATATCGAGAAATATGTTCGAATAATTAATTCTTCGCAATCGTTATATTGGAAAATAACGTATAATTCTTTTTTTTTAATTTTTCGAAAGCTCGCGCCGCCCATTTCTGATCGATCGAGGACCCCGAATGGGGATGAAAAGGTTTCTCTTCGTCGAGAGAAAAACGTAATGGCTCGGAGGAGGCCAGCATCGCGAAACTCCTCGCGGGGCAGTCGCTTTCGAATTCGCGCGGCCTACCGAAATCCCTGTGGCGCGCGATCATTCGTCATGCTTAAGTGTACTAATGCAAGCATAACGTATTAATAAACCGGCCTCCTCGGTTATATAGCCATGGCATCATAAATATATCTGAGGTCGAGTGTATGGAGAGCGACGCACAATTTGTGTATACGTGTGTGCGAGGAAAAGAGAGAGAGAGAGAGAGAGAGAGAAAGAGAGCGGAGAACGGAACGAACTGGCGCGTATCCACATACTTATGTTAATTCCCGAACCTTGTTCTCCTCTCTCCTACTCTCTATCTCTCTCTCTCTCTCTCTCTCTCTCCCTGCTCAGAGCTAAGTAAGTGAGAGTAGAGAAATAAGGTGTAAGCCTTTTTCCACCTGCGTTCGTCAAGGGCTTCGCGACCCCTACGGTGTGCGGTGGAATTCGTTGCTCGCTTACCCTGTATAATAATCTACGATCGAGTAATACTATCTTCACATTTCTCTACATCTATCATGCACTCGAGTTACAATAATCAAAAAAATAAAATAAACCAGACGATTTTTATTCTTCTATTTTGTTGTTTTTACACTTGAAACTCATCAACAAATTCATTATCTGTTTCAACTCTTCTCTTCCTTACTACTTTTCGATATCGCCAATCATAGTTATGAAAATTTGGCAAAATAAAATTGAAATAAACGAGTAGGAAAATAAAATGTCAATTTTCTCGACGCGACAAGGAACGCCCCATAGACCTTCGATATACCCGCTACGTGAGAATATTTGCGACGAAGCGTAATATTTTTCGGCGATAATCGTCGCGAATAAATTATTTAATAAGCGTCAAGCACATCGCTTCGGCTTAATGCAGAAAAATGACGATGGAGACTGTCGGGAACGAGCTTTCGTCGAAGGGGCCAGGGGGGTCCGAGGTAAAGAAAAAACAAACAAAAATCTATAATTGAAATAATAAACACAAGAGAAAATTGGTGCTGGCTCGTTACAAAAATTGGCCCCATAAACCAATATTTTCTTGTACTCCGTTTCATATTTACACACACGTATAACTATGTACGTATAGTTCGTAACATTGGGAACTATAGTGGATAACCTCGTCATCGTCCTCACCCTGGTTATAGCCGAAGCTAACACGTACAGAAGTGATAATTTCGTGATTGAATATATCGAAGTGGCCCCATGCTGGGTCGAACTCGTCCAAGGCGTCCGGCGATTCTCTCCCTCTTTCTCCCCTCGTTTTCTCGTTCCTTTTTGTTTCTCGCGCATCTCGAACACGGACGCACACATACCGAGATACGGACGCCCATTTTTTACGGACCAAGCTGAAGAAGCAACGTACAAGGAGTCCGTAAGAATTCCCGCGCGTTTCGTGATCGGTCCTGGTAAAACATACACACATTATAACGCCATTAAAATATCCGGCGCGAAACACCAACCCCATTTACATAGTCACACGCGTATTAGTCGTACGGTATACTTGTATCGATGGATCGCAGTTAGAAGGGCGTATTACAGGGGAATTCTTACCACGGAATCGTGCCTTTTCGACACTCAGCGTTCGACGTAACGTCGTAAGGTAGACACATTTTTGCAGTAAAACACACATCGAGGAAAAAACTCACATATACGGACGCACACGTACACGGGACAAATATGTATTCGCGGTATACCGCAGGCAGCACGTCGTTAAACGTTGTAATTTTATTTAATGCGAGGTCGAACCGCGACCAAAACGAGCGTTTTGCAGCCGCTCCCCTTATTTTTTCCTTCGCTCTGGCGGACTGTCGTTGTCGTCGGTGTTGTCGTTCGTTGTGCAAAATTCTCGTTTCTACATCGGCATGTTTATCAGATATATATATGTATATATTGAAGTTCTTGTGGTTTTTTTTAGATTTTTTACGCTATCGTTTCTCGAAAAAAAACTTTCAGAAACTTCGTCGATATTGCCACGTGGATAAGTGACAAGGGAATATCTTGGTGAATCGTGGTAGCATTCGTCACTAAAAAAGGATTTGAAAATGAAAAAGAAACGTGACGAAGAAAACAAAATGGAAATATAATAAATATGTGGAAGGTATAGGAGGCGAGAATTTTACGATCGCGAGTGTGGCATTGCGAGATGAAGGGTTGTTTCGAATCGGAGCTCGATTACTCAAATGAGATATAAATACGAAATGCATATATGCATTTATGTCTGTGTGTGTGTGTGTGTGTGTGTACGGACTGTTATTCGCGGCAAGGGGAAAGAGAGAGGAGCGACGGAGGGAGAGAGAGAGAGAGAGGGAGACAGGGAGAGCGAGCCACGCATGGTCGGAGCGTCATTAGATTCCTTTTAGGATACGATATCTCACTCGTAATGCCTACCGAGCGTTTCTCATATCGTATACGAGGTGATAAGTATCAACGCGATATATCAACTAAACAAACAGTTTATAGGAACGCGCGCGCCTGTCGGTCGACAAGGAAGGTGGAGGAGAGAAAGGCGGGTTGAGGGTGGCGGGGCTTGATGGGGGAGAGTCGGGGGGGAGTAGATCGCTATGAAGGAGAGAATGAGAAAGAGAGATAGAAAAAAAACAGTGGTAGTAGGTACGCGCGATGCGGGATCCGGCAGGAACGAGAGAAGAACCAAGAGAGACATCTATCCCTGCCGCGGGGGGTCCGTGGAGTAATTGTCTGCCAAACACCGACCGATCCAACCGACCCTATCTCTCTCTCTCTCTCTTTCTCAACCCCCCTCCCCCTCTCCCTTTCTGTCTGTCGGTCTGTCGGTCTGTCGGTCTGTCTCTCTCTCTCTCTTTCTCTCTCTCGCACACACGCACGCTTGCCGTCGAGTTAACGCCAAACTAACGTCCAACTTGGTGGTTCTCATTCTCGTCTCTCATATCGCATATAAAAATATACAATAAAAAAAGAATCGTTACGTCATTGGAAATTGATAAAAAAGTATACGTTTCATCGAAGAATAATGATAGTCCGGACATTCTCGAATGATTTGAAATGTTGCATTAGTGTCGTTCTTTCTTTTTTTCATTGCATACAATTTCAGATCTGCTCTAATTTGCACATTTTTTTGCGAAATAAGCAAATCAATGGTTCGAAGTTCTTTTTTTTCCTACTATCCATTTATTCCGACCGAGAGCAAACGCGATTTAATGATTTTAATTACGAGTAATTATAGGAAAATGTTCGACACGACGATTTTCGTATAATTGAGAATAATTTGTAGTGAAATAATTGATTCTAATTTCAATATTTCCTGGCGAACGTGCGTTAATACGACGAGTATCGCAATAGTTATCGGTAAAATTGTTTCACGCGTAGAAATATACTTTCGATACAACGATTTCACGTCACGAACGTTGTACAATATATCCTTGCGAATATTCCAGCGGTCGTTCAACTTCATCCCCGATACCACGTGACACAGAAATCGCGAGAAGACGCGTTACGATAAATTATAGAAATTAATAGAAAAAAAAATTCCGGTCTCACCAAATTATAAGTCTTCGATATGTCTACACGAGTAAAATGTTTCATTCGCTCGTGAGGATTCGAATAATTGAGTCATTTGTATTTTATATTCGAATTATCGAGCGTTCATGCTAATATATGATAATCGCCTCGTCGTTTACGACTAATTAGCGGATACCACGGTGTTAGAGCGAAGATTTAATAAATCGAAGGGTAGGTAAGTATAAAATGAGAGAAGTCAAGAAAGAAGAAATGTTTCAAATGAAAAGAAGAAAAAAAAACAGGCAACGACTAAAAATTGAGAACCGTGAGAGGCGAGAGACGTCCGAACCATCGGTCACGGCGATTTAACGCGGACAAATAATATTGTAAGACCCTGCTAACACCGGGGAATATTACCATAAGACACGCGTTCGAAAACGATTCCATTCTTTATAGATACGCATCTATAGATATTTTATACACGCTTATACGATACGTTATATACAATATTAATTCCGATACAGCCTATATTCTCATCACGCGCTCCCGAGACTCGCGCGATCGCACCTTTTCCCACTTTATACGGGATAACCCATAACCCATGTGTCGTTGGGATCGCGAGATGGTGAGAGAGAGAGAGAAAGAGAGAAAGAGAGAGAGAGAGAGAGAGAGAGAGAGAGAGAGAGAGAGAGAGAGAGGGAGAAAGAGAGAGAGAGAGAGAGAGAGAGAGAGAACTTGCGGTTCGACAATATTTATGCGCTTACGTATTCACGCTTATGCTACTTCTGCCGCATTGGTGTCTCTCCCGTCGCGTATTGGTATTTATGTATTTACCTCGATCACTACATACGCACTCACACGTACTTGGTTATACCGTTTGCCCACTGGCGCACAATTAAGCCACCATTATACACCATAACCAATGCGTAAAAACTTATTACTCAAGATTTATGAAATCCGATGGTATTAATGAGGGTGATTTTTATAGCTGGATTTCGCATGTCTTATCTCTTATGAATACGCATAACCAGAGACATGTGTGTAAATATATATTTATGTGTTGGAGAGACTGGAGCATCGGATCGCTACTAAGACGTGAATGTTTGCTTTAATATTTTTTAAATTGCAATTAGATTTAAAATTATCATCAAATTTTTGTCGATACAAGCCTAATGACGGTTATAGAAAAGACACCTTCCTTGATTCTGTATAAAAAGAATAAAATGAAGGAAAAAAGAAAGGAAAGACAATTTTTACTCGACGTATTGAAAATTGTTCGCAAATATCAAATCGTTTATCGATGCAAAGTTCCAAGATTCTCGGAAATTTGTATCGAATATTTCTCAAATGTCTCTCGATACAAGCTCAATGACAGTTATAGAGAAGACGTATTTTTTCATGCTGTATTAAAAAAATAAAATCAAGGAAAAAAGAAACATAAGAGCATTGTCGTTCGACGTATTGAAAATTTTTCCCAAATATCGAATCGTTTATCGATGCAAATTTCCAAGGAACTTGGAACTTTGCAGAAATTTGAGAAACAAGCCCAATGACAGTTATAGACAAGACGCCTTTTTTTTATTCTGTATAAAAAAAAAATTAAATCACGGGAAAAACAAAAAAAAGAGAATTGTTGTTCGGCCTATAGAAAATTCTTCGCAAATATTGAATCGTTTATCGATACAAAGTTCCCAGTTTCTTGAATACGCTACGTGCGAGTATTAATAAACGAAACAGAGAGCGCGACTAGCACGACGACGTTGCATTTTATTGTAGACCATAAAATTGTTTATCTACAAGGTGTAATTTCCGTCTGGACTTGCAAACGTCCCCTTATGCCCGCGCGTATACAAGTGTGCGCATTCCCTCGCGAGTACTGGCTCATTGTAACGAAGATTAAAATTATAACGTCGCACCAAGCGGAGAGTTCCGAGGAAGAGAAAGAGAGGAAAAAGGTGGTATAATACAGGCGCGTCATAGACCTCGATAACGGGATCGGTAGCCGCGTTGAGACTCAGATATGCGCCAATGAGTAGTTCAACAGTCTGTGATTATACGTGCCCTGCGATAGTTCTAACAATTTTACATATATACACACACACACACACACATATATATATACGTATATGAATACATAGAAAAACGCTCCTGGAACGACGTTACTTATTTTCCCGGAACGGTGGAACAGTCTTGTCCCGTGGTTATCCACGATCGTTGCAGCTCGCAAATTTTCGTGAGCATCGTCTCGAAGAAAAGAGAGGATGCGCGCGGCTCCCGAGTGGCTCCCTGCGAATGTAAATTGCCAAGAGGCGAGAAAATTATCCACGTATGTGTATATTCCTATACGTGTGTAATATATTTGCAACGAAGCCAACAGTGGCACACAATAACAAAAACACGGCGTATATTTCGCATAAAATTAAAAGCTTGAGCTCACTCGGTGGTATAACGATCGTAACGGCACGTACTTTCACACTGGTGTATGTACAATGACACGTACGATTTTACGTTAGACAACTTTATTTTATTGTTGGTCGTTTATATAGCGAGAAAAAGAAGCGCGCGCGCGCGCGCGCAATCTTTCGCTTTTTGGATAATTGCCAATCGTTTGTTAAAGCGTATGTATCTTTATGGCGGGGATTAAGTGCGTTTTTGAATTTTATTGCACATCGGCGACATGGAGAACGCTCGATATGGACCGACCCGTTTTTAGGCACTCACCATATATGAAAAGTGCCTATTAATATTGCACTCCTTGATTTCCGCCACAGGAGCCGTCCGTCCTCACTCAAAACTCAGCAACGCATGAATGGATCATGTTGAAATTCATAGCACAATTTCATTTCACTATAACCTCGAGATCTTTTATGTATAAATCCATTTGGACCTTGTTAGATATTAGCGTTATCAAAGAAATAGCTATTTTTGGGCCAAAAAGCTATTTTTGTTTCCGTCCATGTCCGGATCTCAGCAATCTGCGAACCAATGTTTATGTAACTTATAGACTTTCTTTATAAGACCTCAAAGAAGTGTATTCTAAAATTTAAAGACTTTACAACTCTGTTAATTTCATTTAAAAAAAACGTTTTTTTGTAATTTTTTACTGGTTGCATGGAGACGTGTGAACGAAATTTTTTGATTTTCACCTTTTTCTTTCATTTCAATACATTTCAAGTTTTCCAAGAGTTTCAAGTCATTTGAACAATTGTAACATAGAATTTTGATGATTTTTCAGCATGTTTGCCATAAAAAACACAATTAACTAAAATTGCAAATTACGGTGTGAGTGTCTATTAAAACGTTCCTAAGGGACATGTTAATCAACATTCAAAATATATCATAAAAATAAAATATGCAATCCTTATATTGTAACGTTGTAAGTGCCTACTAATGTTAATCTAAACAAAATTCAGTCATCACATTTCGAACAATGGCTCTTATTGAACATATATCAGGAACGAAACACGGTTCTATATTATCAGTTGCAATCCACAATAACATAAAACAACATAATACTTCAATACCTAACAATTCAAGTAAATGATCAACCGAACGCGGAGTGCGAAGCGCGAAGCACGCGGGAGGCATGGGAGGCCACATTAAATAGCGTACCTGTTTTTGCTTAGTTATAATTCACGATGTTGGTTTTTCGCAGCGACTGAATATTTCGTAGCTCAATGTTTGGATGAAATGATTGCTATCGTTGAAAAATCGTTGGGAACGAAAGTTGTAAAAATTGTTAACAAATGTATAATAAGGGTAAAATGGTTAGTCGGTAGAATGTGTGTACTTGGCAAGATCATCGTCGTAAATCAATCGATTGTGGCGAGGCCAGTAAACAATGCGAGGAGATTACCGGTCGATAATTACGAGAATACCTGGACCAACCCTACGAAGGTAGACTCGTGTGCGAAAGGGAAGAGAAAAATTTTCGCCCCCTCAAGAGGCTGGAAGAGAAAAGGCGGGCCCCTCATGGGACGACCGTGGGATTAGCCGCTAATTGTTGTTAAGGAATACTGCATTAGTCCCCACAGCGAGGATTTTCTCTAAGCCAATTTTAGGCCGATGCTTCGTAACATGGACCGTCGGAGACGCGACAACGCTGTATGGAAGAGAGAAGAAGGAGGGGGCGAGAAACGATAGGATAATTGTCAAAAGGTTAACGCATCGATGGAGCACTAAAAGAGAATTGAGGAGAGCACACCCAGGTATTCCTTGTCCTTGTTAAAAAGGAGAGAGAGAGAGACTAATCTCGTTAGACAAAATGTCAAGGATACTCTCACGGTACGTTGCAAAAGCTAAAAGTTGATTATTTTCGAGGATTTGGGGGACAGAGAATATTGGTCGAATGTCCATCCGACAACTTTCTAAAGAGATGGCACGAAACCCGATGGTAGATTCGACAATTTTATAATTTGAATGAAACAATATTGATAAGTAAATAAAAATTTAACATTGAATAACACAATTTCGTTTTCAATTTTCTATCAATTTGTAAATTGAATTGTTATTTAATGATAATTTTTCTAACTTTTTTGTCTTAAACATATTATTATTTATTAATTAATTCAAAATAAGAAATGTTTTTTTCTATTTATTTTTAAATTGTATTGATACTAATAAATATATTGAATTTTTTAATCATAAGAAATTTGCTTTTTTATGTCGCCAGTTTAATTTCAAATAAATTATTAATACTTTATCAAATTTGGACATTCTTTTTTAAAATACCAGAGTCTTCGATCTCCGCACCAAGTAAATGGGTTAAAAATCTAACTAAATTTTGAGCGCACCGTCTTTGTCCAAAGACGCCTTTCTCATTGTCTCGCTTTTTCCTTCGCCCAAAGGATCCTTACCCCGTTGTAAAGCCGTTCGAACCGATCCGAGGTGGACACCAGTCGATGACCCGAGCCTCGCCTGAATCGCGCAGGCTCCAACGGCTTAGACCCGATTAACTCCGCATCGATATCATTGCATCGCGATAGTCCGCAGATGCGGAGCACAAACCTCGGCAAAGCAGAACCAACAATATCGATATAGACCCTTGGGTGCGAGAGCAGTTATCCTAAACCGGTTTAAATCCATCCACCAGCTGGGTCAGTCGAACATCGTCAACCTAATTGAACCGGTCCTTGTTGGAATTAGCCAAGGCGCGTAAACTTGACCTCCAAATATTTTGGCATTAAGAACGAACGAATCGCCGCAGTTATTTCTCTCATTGGGCGCATTTAGTGCATGGAACAGTTGTGGGTTTATGCGCTAAATTCCCTATGATCCAAAGCGCTCCCATAATTTGTTACGATAGCGAACGCCATGTTTTCTAGCAAAAATTTTTACGCTGCATCGAAACAATTGTTGTGAGATGTCCTATGCCGTTGTGTTGTTGTCTTTATGTTAGACGGAACCGCAATGGCTTTTCACGAAAATGAATATATATATATATGCCAGATTAAGCTACAATATTGTGGATTCATTGGAGATACATGAGAAATTGAAGAATGGTATGTGTAATTAAAAGTAATAGACGAGGGGTTAGTCACTTGCAGATTCGGTGGCATAACAATTTCCAAAAGGAATCGATTTCTTGCGATTTCCACTGCGATTCCCGTGATTTCAGAATCAATAAGATAACCTGCGATTTCACGTGATTTCTGCTGATTCCAACAATTTCCAGTGATACCCGAATTTCAGAAATCAGTGATTTCTGGACTGTCGATAGAAAAACTTTGATAAATGCTTGCTCGCTTGGAGAGGAGATGAGTGATACCGAGCGATTCCCGAAATCACACGATTTCTTTATGATTCCCAATGATTTCCTATACATTTGGAGCAATCACGAGGAAATCAGGAATAATCATTCGACTTCAGCGATTTCCTACGATTTTTTATGATTCTTAGCCTGATTTCAGATGAAATAATTCACTAATTTCTCGAATAACGAACCCCTCGGTGATACATCCATCATCCCCAAACTTCAATCCTTTGTAGATTTCGTATTATAATTTTGTATACAAAGCGCTCATAATCGTGATAAAATATTCGCTATATTGCGAGTGTTCTCAATATTACTTTCGCAAATTAAAAATTTCCAGTGCTCACTCAGCAAAGTATTCAGCAAACGAAATCGTTGTGAGAGTGAGCGATCCCACAACTGTTCCATGTGCTAAATGCGGCCATTGTCAGTCTACATTGAACTTTTATAATTAGAATCTCACAACAAGGAAATATAGATACACCGGTCCTAACGATTAAAACCAACAACCTGGATGCGTACAAAGTTCGAGCACCGATTAACGATTCAACTTCTAAACTCGTGGGAATTAACAAGTTTGTAAAAGTACGTTGTATCTCGAAGTATACGAAATAAGATGAAATAAATAATTACACACTCGTAACGTGTTCACGATAATTGGAAACGATTTGTAATTCTATTCCTATCCAAAGGCCTACATATCTCTCAATACACATAAATGTATATACCTATATATGTACAGGTAACATATCCGACTCGTCAATCCTGACATGTAACAGAGAGACGTTGAAAAAAAAACCATTCCCATCTTTCATCGCCATATATATCAGCTAGTATTAGCCGTTAACAACATAATCATTATTTTCGTAATATACGTGAAAAGGTATTCGAAAGAAAAAAAAAACAGAAAGAATGAAAGAAAAAAAAAACAAACGCATAACCTCAACTCGCACGCCCGTGACTCGCAGTTCGAACATTAAGAATCTACATATGCCGGGAATTAAATTACACTTGTGTAAGCGTGGTATACGTTATACGAAGGAGTGCTTTCCTCACTCGAAACCGGCTAAACGGGCTAATCACCGGAGATGAAGAGACGAGTCTGACCAATTTTCGTCCGGGACCAATTATATCATGTGTTTAAAATTAATTACGAGATCGGACCGAGATAGGAACCAGACTCGCGGAGTCGAGGAACAAGGGGAGTCTCCGCTCGGAGGTGGAGATCGACCGGGACTCTGTACCGGAGTGACGAAGGACGTCCTCTCTGGCATGACTTTTTCTCTCTCTCTCTCTCTCTCTTTTGGACTTGGTTCTCTCGCTCGTTCGCCCGATCGAGTCTCCCGTTATCTTTTCAGAGTATCGCCGAAACGTCGATCGCCAATCATTATTATTCCCACAAATTAATCTCTCGGGACTTTCCACTGACACGGTCCCTCTCTTTCTCCCTCTTTTTCTCTCGCTCCTCTGCCTTTCTCGATCGAGTTATTGCACATTGCTCACAGCGTACAAAATTAACATCTGTCCTTTTCTCTCACGTTCTTCTCTTTCTCACTCGCTCTCTGTACTTATTACGCTCCATGACTCTCGCGTTCATATTCCGTGTGTCGAAGCTCTCTTTTATACCGTATGTGCATACTCGTAATCGGATTAATCAGAGACGAGAGCGAGGTATCGCGAATTCGCAAATGCGACGACACCTGATGCATCTCGGCTCATTCACGTTTTAATGACTTTTCGATGCGGAGAATAATAATTCATTCTTTTTTCTTTTACTTCGCGGTAGGGCGTCCGCGTTGATGATTGTAATAAAATTCCACGGGAGGGAAACAAGGCGCGCGAGTAACTCACAATGATTTAGATATTACTATTTCTGCGTGATGTATATTTCTAATACTTCATGGATAATCAACGATGTATAGTCAAAGTTCATTGATCTTTAGGCGCGAGATTTACATGACTCGTATGATTTACGCGCAGGTTAGCGCTCGAATGCGGTATAACGCGGCAGGAAAATCGTGCGCGCGATCTATGTACAGAATTTCATCCGCGTGCGCGATGTCTCAATCCAGCGACGCGTTTGGAAACGTATAGAACTGGTTGTATGTAACGCTACGTGCCGATAAAGCACAAAATTTCTTCTTTTTTAAGGTTGTCCTATTGCTACAGCGTTTCCGTTAGATTTCACTGAAAATTTGCAGGAAAGTTCTTTGATACCTTAAGGAGGTTCGACATATTGCAGCGTTAAAAAATGCATTTTTTAAATTTTTTTCTGAAAGTACATGTCGTTCTTGATACGTGGTTCAAATTTCATGAAATTCCGAGCAGTGGAAGTATGTTAAATAATTTTTTTAAGTTAGCGTTTCAATTCATTGGAAAATCAAACTTTTTTCAGAAAATCGTGTCTCCTGAAAAGTTATGTTTTTTCACCTGCAATATACGTTTTCTCGAAATCTACTCAACGATGACGAAGGACACGTCAAGCCATTTTGTTTGAAAAAACGATTCAGACCCGAGAACAATATATTTGAGAGTAAAAAACGTGGTCAAAAATTTTAACCAAATTTCAAAATGATGCCAAAAAATTCTGAGACGAAATATTTAAAAAAAGACTCGACACATTGTTTATAACACTTTAATATACACGCACAACAAAAATGGTCAAAATCGGACATACGGTTCCTGATAAAAGGTACATGGAATATAGACATTTCTTCGAACCAATGTTTTTCGACTTTCAGCTGTACCCAAAGTTTTTCTATTTCGAATATCCTCAAAAACACTACACAGAATAATCAATAAAGTCTTTCTGAATAAAAATTATCGAAAATGTTGAATAGTTTTGAAGCAATCTCAATTTGAAGCAAAGAAGATCAGATCAGAGCTTCCGAATATGTCGAAGGTCCTTATTAAAGTGTTTCCCTCAAATTATTATTTTCGAACTGACTTTAATGGCTCAATTAAAATACCGTGCAAAAGAGAGAATTAAAAATCACATTTATAAATTGAAATAATTTAATAAATATTTGATTGAAATATTTTTCCAGGCTTTTATAAACAAAAAAGGAATCATTATTATTATTTTTAAATCCGTTTCTTCAATTCTGTGCAAATTATTGATAACAATATCCTGAAAAAAAATTTACGTATAAATAAAAAATTATGTTACTTGGGGAAGTAAATAAATCTTCCTTGTAGGGAAACTTTTTATTTTTCACGAATGAGGAAAATCCTAAAAATTTCACGTTGGCGCGTTTAACGAGTTAGTTTTATAGAGCATTCGGGTGGAGTCGCATAGCCGCGGTTGAACGTAAAACGGTGAATAACTCGAACGACCAATCGTCAAGACTCCAGTGAGCTATAATTTGCCATGAATCTCTCTCTCTCTTTCTCTCTCTCTCTCCCTCCCTCTCTCAAGGGTTTTCATGACAGACATCAAACCCGGCGCCGATTACTTTTCACTCGACGTTTCACGCACGTGTAACTATGTAGATAGTACGTAATATACAAAAATCAAACGGCTGGTATATATCCGTGTAAATATAGGTACATTCGATACGTTATTACGGCGGAATCGTCGTATCACGCCGGCACGTGAACGACCGCGTGATTTTCGAATTACAAGACTTTCCTACGAAATTACAATGTGTCGTCTACGAGACTCCGCATAAAAAACATGCACCGCTCGATATGTTGAACCGGGCGTATGATAATTGTATCTAATCATCTGAACGGAATCAATCAACCTTTGAAATATTTTTTGCTCCATAAGCCTTCAAACAACTGTAATTCACAAATGAAAGGGTTAAAATTGCACGAATGATTTTACCTGCTGTAGGTATTCGATTTTAAAGTAATTTTCTTTTTTTAAATCCAACAAAATTTGTGAAAATAGAAGGAAATTCATGCAACAAATTTGTTTATTGTCAAACAAAAAATATAATAGTAGAAAAAAAATTGTAACAAAAAGAGTCCATTAATGACAAAAGTGGCGAAAAATGTAACAAAAAGTAAAAAAACAAAATTATAAAAATCGTTCTTTCGCCCTACATTGAGTATAATCGATTCGTGAATTTATCTGATCGTTTTACGACAACGTATTTCGCGGTCAACTGCAATTCACAAATGAAAGGATTAAAATTGCACGAATGATTTTACTCGCTGTTGTCAATTTTAAAGTATTTTTCTTTTTTAAAATCCAACAAAATTTGTGAAAATAGAAGAAAATCCATGCAACAAAATTGTTTATTGACAAACAAAAAAAACAAAAGTGGAAAGAAAATGCTAACAAAGTAAATCCAGTAATGGCGACGGTTGCAAAAAAATGTTAACAACAAAAAGTAAAAAGACAAAATTATAAAAATCCTTCTTTCGCCTTACATTAAGTATAATCGATTCGTGAATTAAATCTGGTCGTTTTACGACAACGTATTTCGCAGTATTTTTCTCACTCCGGATCGAATCTCTCGCGACAAAAAAATTGCGAACCGAAGAATTTCCAAGTAATCCAAGCGTATTATACACACACACACACACGCACACACATATATATGTATATCTATATATAAGTCCCACCCTCGATCGCGCGTGAGATCCCGCGACGAAACCGCGAAAGGGTCTTTCGATCTTCGCGGCGCGCGCGTATATACGTACACACTTTCGAAAGATCCGCCGATGTTTCGTCCAATTGTTTCTTTTCTCTTCATTCTTTCTCTCTTATTTTTCTTACGACGTTATTCTTTTATTTTTTATTATTTCTTTGTTTTCTTTATTTCTCATTCATCCTTCCCGTCCCTCCGTCGTGCCGAGGGCAGACTGCTCGTCGCCAATCGTCGTGGAATCCACCCTGGATTTAAACTCGCTCGCTGTTTTCTCCCGATCGTCTCTCGCGGGACCACGAAATCGAAGCAACCGGACACTCTTCTCGGGCGGCGCGTCCACAGAGTTCTCGCATTAAAAATGTATCAATCTAGCGAGAGACGTTCTCTCGTCCCGAAATCTCGCGAATGTTTTGCAACGACGAGACGCGAGAGAATACGAGATGCGGCCTGAGGACGTAGCGGAATGTTCTTTAGGCGTTGTAAAGAATAACGCGCGATGACGCGAGGAAAGGATCCACGCGCAGGAGTCGCGTTAACAAATAGAAATTTCGAAGACAAACTTCTCCGTCGTCTTTCATCGTTCGTCGATGCGTGTGCGTAAGTTTTCGACCGTACGGTCAGGAAGAATTCGAGCGTTCTTTTTACGCGTGCCCGATTTAAAGTTTCTTCTTCCGCATTGATTTACGTTCTTCGGAAACGAGAGGGATGCTTGCGATAACTCTCCCACTCTCGATCGTTTCGCTCGTTCATCACAGTAACGAATAGTTTCAGCCACCTCGAATAATATCGCGACGATTTAATACTTGACATTCTTTCGCTCCGCGCGTCCGATGGATAGAAGACGAGGTCGATTTAAGATTTTTTTTTTTAACTGATCGCGATCGACGGAAAATCAAGCTATTCGCGTGGATAAAATGACGTGGCCTTTTTGTTGGTAAACAAAATCGAGATTCGCATATGTTTTTTTTTATCATCGATGCGGTACAAATTTTCAATAAAGCTCGGAATTTATTATTTTCTTTATTATTGATTCTTGTCAAATTTCTTTCTCTACAAAAGTCGACGAAAAATCATTGGAAAACAAAAAAAAGAAGTTTCGCGTTAGGAAATAATTCGATAAATAAAAATGTTCTTAGAAGGAAAAATTTAATTTTGAATTTCTCTTACGTTGGATTTCATAGAAATCGATCAATATCGAAATTTTCTTATTTGCCCTACGAAATATCGATTGAACAGCAAATGTTTTCAGTGGAGTGCGATATCTGCGAAATAAATCGTTGCGATGAATTTTTTTATTCTCCTCCTCTCGTTCTACCCAGGCGTTGAATTATTCTCGAATTCCTGTATTTCCACTCGAATCTCGCAAAAGACCCCTGCCCCCCCCCCCTCCCGCTTCTCCACCCCGTAGAGAAGATATTCGCGCGAAATCGAAGCTGAACTCTCTGCGTTCGATTCGCGAAGAAGAACACGAATGCGAGAGGGTGAAAGGGCCGAATATGGGAATCGAGAAGTAGCTATACGATGTTCCATGGAGACAGAGAGAGAGAGAGAGAGAGAAAGAGACAGGGGGGAGGGGGATTTCACGTTGAACGCGAGAACATCACTAAAGTGTCAGCCGGGAATCAGAATTCAGAGGTGCCTCGCGCTTGTTAGCGGGCCGCGCCCCGGCAAAAAAGAAGAGACTCTCCCGCGGGAGAACACGAAGGCGAGCGCCCGCGCAGACGCGCGCGCGCGCGTGAGAGAGAATATGTATGCGAAGAATATAAAAAGGATGCGAAATGCTGGTTGGTTGGATGGAAAGAGACAAAGAAAGCGCGAAGGAACGATCTTTCTTCGTGTGCTTGTGTGTACGTGTTTTGTATAACACGGAAAACAGAGAGAAAAGGTTGAGAAAGGAAGACAGAGAGAGAGAGAGAGAGAGCAATTTCTTCGCAATCCTCAAGAAGAGACAAAAGCCGCGAGACTCATTTCTCTCTCACCCCCGTCCCTTAAATATATTTCTCTATCCTCGTCTTTTTTCTACCCTCTCTTGCCCTGAATGGATGCGAAAAGACGCGAGAGCGCACGGTGTTCACCGCCATGTTTTATACCTTTCATTCATTTTTTTTAAATCCATTTTTTCTCCCTTTCCTCCATAAAGCGCGTCCTTTACCTCGATTCCTTCCTCACCATTCCTCTCCTTCTTCCACTTTGCTCTTCCTCTTCTTTTGTTCCGCTGCACGAATTGCGGATCTTTGCTGTCTCGAAAAAAAAGAATCTCTCTGTCTCTATCTTTTTTTTTATTTCTCCATCTCTCTCTTTCTCTCTTTATCTCCGACTTTCGTTATTTTCCTGTTGCGAGAGCCCTCACCGGATTTCTCGTCTCTTCTCGTCTCTCGCGATGTTTCGATACAAATTACACGCGGAGGACACGGCCGGACGCGCGCTCTCTCCTTCGACCCTTTCCCTCCTCAAGGAGTATGAAAAGAGAAACAGGACGAACGAGGAGAGACTCTCGTCGACTCTCGTGTGTCTCCGTGGATTCGTTGAGCGAAAACGCACGAGAACGGCGCGTCAGACGAAGACAGGGAAAGACTGATGTTATCATCAGCGTTGCTACCCGCGCTTTTTGCCGGTAATACGACCATTTTTTTGCTCGATCCTTTGCGCCCGTGCGTCTTCGTGGCCCTTTTGCCGAGGTCTCTCGCTCGCTCGAGGGATGCCGCTTGAACGCGGACGAGAGAGATCCTCGCGTAACCATTTTCGTATATATAATACGAACACGCGAAAGGACGAGAAACGTGGCCCAGAATGCGAATGCGCTTTTGCGGGGGGATACACTCCGTTTCGCACACATCCTTCTTTTCTATATAGGCATCATCCTCTTCTCTCTCTCTCTCTCTCTCTCTCTCTCTCTCTCTCTCTCTCTCTCTCTCTCTCTCTCTCTCTCTCTCTCTCTCTCTTTCTATCGTCTCTTTTCGTTTGCGAAGCTAAAGCTGCACGCTAGGCAACGTGCGTTCTCCTCGCTGCGCAACCTCGTTAGTAACCGTTTTCTTTTTATCTTTCCAAAATGTGTGTTTCGAACAAAAAATACACGTGTTTGCATAAAACGGTCGCTCGAAACCAAATATTCTTTGATCGATATCTATTTTCATCGATTGATGAAGTGGTTGACGGTTGAAACGTGATTTAGATGGATTTTTTTTTGTTTATAAACGTTTACATTCTAGAAATAATAATATCGGTATTTTTTCGAGAATTTTGTCACGATGGCTTTCATAAGACGTTTTGATTTGGTATTCAGACAATTTTAATTGTACTCTTCATGAACAATTTTGTATGAGAATTATAGTGAACAAATTTGATCGAAAAACTGCTTTTTTAAATTTTCGAAATGTATTTTTGGCATGAAAAATACACGCATTTGCATAAAACGCTCGCTCTCAACCAAATATTCGTTGACCGATATCTATTTTCATCGATTGATAAAGTGGTTCACGGTTGAATCGTGATTTAGATGAAAAACCATTTTTTTAAATAAATGTTTATGCCAAAAATAATAGTATAGGTATTTTTTTGAGAATTTTGTCGCGATGGGTATTATAAAACGTTTTTATTTGACATTCATACAGTTTTGATTGTAATCTTTATGAACAATTTCGTACAACTATTATAGTAAAAAAATTTTATCGAAAAAACTTTTTTTGTATAAATGTTTATACGAAAAATAATAAGTATAACATAGGTATTGTTTTGAGAATTGTGTCACGATGGACATTATAAGACGTTTTTATTTGTCATTCGGACAATTTTGATTGTAATCTTTACGAACAATTTTGTATAAGAATTATAATAAACAAATTTTATCGAAAAAATGTATTCGCAATTTTTATTGCGATCGATTACGGGGTTGAGTATAACGAGAAATATTTGTGATACAATTAATATTATATGGAGCTATAAATGTGCAATAATGGACAATTTTTGTAAGTAGAGCAATATTAATCAAGAAATAACGATCCATGACTGTTCAACGTCTCCGATGTCTATTACGGGCAAGTGAAATATAAATGTAGCGTATACTTAAATATGTAACGGATATTTAAGTATATCACTCTCGCTGATACGTACGAAGGTGAAAATTGATCACGGTGTCGTGGACGAAAGTCCCGGCGATTACCGCTCGCTTTTACGACTTTTATGGGCCTCTCTCGTTTCGCCCTCTCTACCCGAGACTCGCTAACAAGGCCTCGAGGCTAATACGATCGAGCTGCCCCTGGTTCTACCTTGCTAACTTCACCAAGTCTCTCCGAACTTGCAAGATATTTTCGAACCTGTCTCTTCATGGTATAATTCGCGCTATAAAACCATTTAAACGTGGCTTTCCCTCGACGCGAGAAAAAAAATCACTGAGGAAACATTGTATTAATAACACGAACCAGAGAGAAGCATGCATCGTTCCATTACAAAACAATCGGTAACTAGTAAATTTTCGACTGAATGTAAACTCGTCAATAAATAGTCGAACAAGATATTTGTGTTGTAAATAACTCCAAACGAGTTATCGTTACAATCGTTAATCCAATCAATTTTGATTCTCGATAATATAAAATTCTCTTTTTCGTTAAAAGAAATATTGAGCCAAGATGTCATCTGTTACCAACGGCGATTGCTTGAACTCATTTATGAGAGTCACTTCCCCTGCCCCCTTCCTCAATCACATCGAAAAAAAATTGAAGCGCACCAACGGCTATATAAATATAAATATACATGTGCAATAAAATAATTTTATATCCACCGTACGCAATAATAGAAGAGTCTGGCTGGTAAATTGGACCACCCGAGCTGATTGGAGGGTGGATCACCCCTAGTGTTATATTATATGTATATATTTATGGAGTTCTTTTTAAACGATCGCTCAAGTTCATGCTCTACAAGCTTGAAGCTAGCGTCACACGAAGAGAGCAACGACGAGAGAAACACGCGATGCTAATCCAGGAAATTGGATGAAGACTTTTGCACGCTAATAACGAATGCTGTCGGCAGAGGCCAGCGCGGAATACGAGAGTCTCTCCATTAAACGAGTGACCGAACGAGTTCGCGAACGAGCGGTTGAAAAGGCTCACGGCGATTTAAATCTCGCACGCCCGATAATCGAGCGACCGACGGTAGCATCGCGAATATAATCTCTCTCAACATTGGCGATTAATACGAGCTTAAGAGTTACATGCGTCGAGCGATTCGAAAACGCGATTCGTACTATCTTCGGAATTGAGCAACCGATTGCATTAAAACTTTGAAGGCATCTAGAAAGTTATGGCAAAAAGTGGTTAAGCGTTGTATCTTTCTAAAATTGTTGCTATAATTATCTAGATAACCTCAAAACTTTAACACTCAGTGCCAGAGAAAGTACGGATGGCGTTTTGGAATTACTCGTCGCATCCGACACTATTGTCAAAATTTGAAAAAAAAAACATTTGGAGCCACTTTTTGCCATAATTCTCTAGATACTCTCAAAATTTTAACGCGATTGGTTGCTCAGTGCCGGAGGAATTACGGATCGCGTTTTCGAATCGCTTTTCACCTGTAGCACTCAAGATTCAGTGGTTACATGCGTCGAGCGATTCGAAAACGCGATTCGTACTCTCTTCGGAACTGAGCAACCGATCGTGTTAAAACTTTGAAGGCATCTAGAAAATTATGGCAAAAAGTGGTTAAGCGCTGTATTTTTCTAAAATTGTTGCTATAATTATCTAGATAACCTCAAAACTTTAACACTCAGTGCCGGAGAAAGTACGGGTGGCGTTTTCGAACTACTCGTCGCATCCAACACTATTCTCAAAATTTTGAAAAAAAAACATTTGGAGCCACTTTTTGCCATAATTCTCTAGATACTCCCAAAATTTTAACGCGATTGGTTGCTCAGTGCCGGAGGAATTACAGATCGCGTTTTCGAATCGCTTCTCGCCTGTAGCACTCAAGATTCAGTGGTTACATGCGTCGACTGATTCGAAAACGCGATTCGTACTATCTTCGGAACTGAGCAACCGATTGCGTTAAAACTTTGAAGGCATCTAGAAAATTATGGCAAAAAGTGGTTAAACGTTGTACTTTTCTAAAATTGTTGCTATAATTATCTAGGTAGCCTCAAAACTTTAACGCTCAGTGCCGGAGCAAGTACAGATAGAGTTTTCGAATTACTTATCGCATCCAACACTATTTTCAAAATTTTGAAAAAAAAACATTTGGAGCCACTTTTTGCCATAATTCTCTAGATACTCTCAAAATTTTAACGTCATTGATTACTCAGTGTCGGGAAAATTACCGATTGCGCTTTCGAATCGCTCGTCGCCTATAACACTCACTCAAGGTCGAGCAAGCAGTCGTCGCATCATGGAAATGGTCAAATGACAAATAAAGAAAAGCGTAAAAAGAAAAACAAATTAAATTGGCAATAACGATCCAACATTTCTAGTAAATTCACTGACAAACCAATGAAAATATCTTCTCACGAAAAACATAGACAAATTTCGAACGTTTACCGAGCAAACGGATACAACACGGAATATTCGTAACGGATCCAGAATGGAAATTTCTAAAGAACGCACTTTCTTTTGGAGATTGTGCTCTTGATTTCACGCGTTTGCTCGTATTTTCCCCCGTTGACCGATAGAGAGAGACAAAGAGCAAAATGAGAGAGCAACGGGAATATCGAAGTGAGGATATTGTCGAGTAGGACGTGGAAAGGACCGGCGGAAAGGAGAAGGTAATAGCGGCTAAACGGTGGCGGTACCTTGATATGCAAAGCCTGGAATTTCCTCACAGCCGAAGAGAGAAAGCAACAGCAACGAAGAGTACGCAAGGTATTTCGTACGCGAGCTATTCCGGTAATAGCGTCCGTTTACATTGGCTCTTAACGTCCGCGATTCGACCGGCATTCGTCTTCGACCCCTTCGTCCGTTTGCGCTTCGTTCCTCTTTCGAGGCTCGCGCGGTGGGAAAGCGCCCGCTCTCTCTCGCTTTTTCTCGCGCCGAAGCGGATTTTGTACTCTCTTGACCGCCCGAACGCGATTTAACTCTCTCGCGTTGTGAGAGATCTTTTCTCATACTGCGCCCCTGTAAAAAAGTCCTTCCCATAAATATAGGTATATATATATGGGGCATAACGCGCCAAATCGGACAACTTGGAACGTTTGTAGGTGTGATCTTTTTGAATGTTTTTTAGTCCTGGTTAAGACTAACGTCCATGTATTTTGTTAATGTTTTTTTTTCTTTCAAGACATTCACGACATAAAGTTTCGAAAAATATATAAACTCTAAGAATGTATAAAAAAGCGACTGCGAACCGTCGATTTTTGGACCCTAATGCTGTCCCTTGCAACTCGAGACGGTCAAAAAATAAACAATTTTGTAATGGATATTGCAAAATTTTGAAAAATACATTTCTTGCGACGCTGTATCTCCGTTCTTGTTAGAAGTTTGACAGAAAATGTTACGAATAATTTTTTAAAGCGTTCGTCGAGACGAGAAAAATGAGCCAATAAACATTCGGATAGCTCAAATTTTGCAATCATGGCGAAGTTTCGAAAATCGCAATTTTTCCAACCGGGAGGGGGGGGGGGGGGGGGGGGGGTTTCTTAAAAATTATTGCAAAATAGTCTTATATCATCGGAAATTTGTCACATATTGCAGCCACGATGGTTATTCTGTCGATAGTTGAAAATTAACGGACGAAATGCCGAAAAAACCGAAAAATTTCATGTTTTTTCATCTTTTCACCTATTATTTTCCATGCGGTAAGGACGAAAGATACTTATTATCAATAAGTACCGTACTTTATACATATATGTTATTAATAAGTACTTTATTTTGTCTACATTTTTTTATTAATAATCTTATTGTGTATATATTTTTTTGTAATCACTCTGTAAAATAATCAATAATCACTAACAGTAGGTATTACTAGAATAAATAATTACAGTAGCTCCTGAGTCTAAAAACTTGTTTTCGGATATTTTTCAAAACGCATACCTAAAAACACGAAGATTGAGAATTCGAAAAAAAAAGATCCAACGCCTAAGATTTTCAAATTACCAACAGTTTTATACAAAAAAAAATTAAAAAGACAATCGATGACTACTAAAATGATTAAAAACAATAATTTCTTATTGAAATTTGAAAATCTGATAGCAGTATCGATGAAAAAAAAAATTGGTAATTTTTATGGAAAAAACCTTTAAAAATAAAGATTTTTAAAAAGAAAAATTGCAATTTGATCGATTATTTGCGGAGTTATGAGTATTTCAAAATACTAATTTGTCAAAAACTGTCGTTTTTCGAAAATTTATACCTCGTGAATGGCTTAATAAAAAAAAATTGACGAAAATCTTAAAGCCTAGTGTCAACCCGGACTAAAAAAGAATTAAAATTGAAAAAAATCGGAGATGCAAAAGTTCCAAGTGGTCCGATTTGGCGTGGAATGCTCCATAGATATGCTCGCGGTCTTGCCAACGGTAAGCTGAAAGCATGTTATTAATGGTTCATAACCAGCCAGCGAGCAAATTACGCCAACTTTACTATGACTTTTAGTCATTTAACTTTCCCTGATTTGTATCCGACCAATTATTTTCATTTATCCGTCACACGGTGAACGAACGTTATGTTCGTTGTAAAAACAATTATTGCTTAACAAAAGATTTGTATTTCGTTAAAATTGAATCGCTTTGAACAAATTGACGTTGTTCGTTCGATAAAAATGATTTTATTTGGCTTCGTTAAAATATTTACCATTCGTAAATACATTTCTTCTATTCGGAAAAATGGAAAGGCTTGTCAGTTGGCTGAATTCTCACATCGAACTAAAATAAAATTGACCGAACGACTGAAAACTATTAAACCCAAATATACAAAAAACGGACGTAACAGTTTAAAATAAAGTATCCATAATCGCATTTAACGAATCAAACGAGTTTTCATGAAATTGTGTTCGTTTATAGGAAATTGACGTTTCGCATGACGATGAAACAAACGAGACAATCACGACGAAAGTCTCCATTCCATCGAAAATGAAAAAAGGTGCAAAGGATGACGTTCGTACGGAAGAATCACGTGCGACCAGTTCGGAGTCACACGCGACTTTGTCGTAAATCCCGTCGGTCTAATTGTCTCGTTGCTACTGTACGAATCGTTCCGAATGAGCAAAAAATCAGATTCTCTTCGTCTCGGCAATTGAGGCGAATAGAGGAAGCGTTTCAACTGACGAAAGCTCAGAAATACGCGCGAGAGAAAAGAAAGAAAAAAAATGAAAGAACAAGAAGTAAAAGTTGAAAACTGGTGAAAAAGCGCGCTGCACGGGGGAGTTTGTTCGCGGAATGTCATGACCAGAGAAAGAGTAGGAGGAAGGGAGCGAGGAAGTGAGGGTCCGCGAAGTCCCATGCGTCGTAACGCATTCAAATCGTCGCGCAGCCAAGCGCTTTGGTTTTGGCCTGCGAGTGTGCGCGTATGTGTGGCTGGTTGGTGATCCCGAGAGCTCGACGAGCTTCTGCACCGCTTTCGTGGATTGACGTTGAGGGATGACGCGAGTATCTCAGGGAGCAGCTCTCTTCTCCGCTGAATCCGCTAGAGAGGAAGCCGCGCGAGCTGTCGCATCGTGAGATCCTCACACAGCACGCGGGACCTCAACGTCCGCCACAACGGCGCAGAATGGCAGAGAATGAAGAGAAGAGAGACAGAGAAAGAGAGAGAGAGAGAGGGCGGGAGGATAGGACGGGGGAGGGGGGGTTGGAACCGTAGGAAAAGGAGATAAAGAGCGAAACCTGGAGAGAAATGAGGCTGAGATGGAGAATTTTTGCGGTGAGGCCGTTCTCTCCGCGAGCGTTTTCGTCGGTTTTACGAATCGCTCGACAAACGTGCCGGGAATGACATCTACTCTCTTCGAGGGCGGAGGGAGGCACGGGGCAAGGATACACGCGAGAGAGGCGTACGCGTATTATATAGAGAACGAACAAGCTTCGTTCCTTATAACACACCGTTTCCGCACGAATCTTGTCCGAAGATGCGATCGTGTGTCTGTATATTGAGAATATTTGGTAGTATTTTCCACAAGTGTGCAGCGTAAAATCGCGAATTTGGTGTCATAGAAGAATTTCGTGGATTTGATTAATCGCACGAATCAATATTTATTTTCCGATTATTTGAATATTGTATTACACTTTATCGTTATGTTTGTATCGAGACATTGTCAACGTACGATTTTCTTCGTATCTCAAACGTCAATGTGAAATGACGTTTTTCTTTTTCTTTTTGTTTCCGTTGGGAGAAAATTCACTGATATTACGAAAAATCCTTACGCTAAAAATAAAATAATAATGATTTTGGCACAAAGTTTACCTAAAAATTTATTCTGAGAAAGTTGTTGATATTTTGTAGTGACGAGAACGATAGCAAAAACGACAGTGAGCGAACTTAGAACCATTTAAAGAGATAAAAAATCTGAAAAACGTCACTCTAGTGGCGCAGAACATAGATACATATATAGATATAGAAGCTATAAGTAAAGTACAACGACGCTATATAGTGATGAAAGAGCACAACTTATGCATACCGTGTAAGTGACGCGCATGAATAATTCACTCTAATAAAATAATGCAGCGAGTCGCGAAGGAGAGAAAGAGAGAGAGAGAGAGAGCGAGAGCAAGCGAAAGATCCAGTAAAAAGAGACGGAGAACGAAGAACTGAGATACGCTTTGAAACTTCGAAGCAAAAAGCTTTGGCTTCGCCGAACGACCGAAGAACTCATACTATACGAAGTCGAATTCGACTTTTTTTGTTACTTTTCTTGGTTGCCCATCGGCATTCTCCCCACCTTAAAATCGTAGTCATCATTCACATACAGCTGCGTATGTATTATAATAAATAAAATAAAAATAAAAAAGAAATGCTTCTATCCACCTGGACGGAATCAATTTCGGGATACATAGGTGTATGTGTACGCATCTATGTGACGCGATCCGAGAAAAGGAACCGAGGAGACAAAATAGGAATTTTTCACGGTGAGCGATTAAAGAAATGAAAACCAATGCTCGCGGTCGAGTGATACAATTTTCAATAATTCGTATCTTGTAAAATTATGTAGATAACAAGTTTCTGATTGCACCACATGAAAGATCAGTTCAAAAACTTATAGCGTAATGCATAATGCAAAAAATGATTTTTCGCCTCATAGGTCCCTTTTCTCGGATTGCGTCACATATACATAAATGTAAATACTCTTTCTTTACTTATCGAGGGGTGGACTATTGCTTGCAACGGATTGATTGAATTCGCGAATTCATGAGACACCGTGCACGAAGAACGAATGAAAATGAGTTACACTCGTATAATTAAACGCACTAAGAATTGATAGATATTGCAGTTTACGATTGCCACGTTAACCATTGCAAATGTTAATATATGCGCAACGTTTTCTCGAAAGTATTAGGTTAATAAGTTCTCGCTGTTCTTTCATGAAAATTAATGTTTTATGTAAAACTAGGGATCCGCCCCGGTTTCGCACGGGTATAATTTAGACAAAAAGAAGTGAAAAATGCGAAATTACTACCTTTGATTATAGAATTTTTTTATAAACAATGTTTGCAGCTAACTTTTCGTTGCACAATACGAACAAATTTTGTTTGAAAGTGAAGCACGAAAGGTCTACGTATAGCTATCCATGGGAAAAGCACTCAACGCTTAGGTCTAAGCCCGCTCGGTCCGTGAATTATTTTTTCGGTTGCTTTAATCTGATTTCTTCTAAAGTATTTATCAGAAGGATATACTGTAAAGGACAGTTATAATCTACATTAAATGCCCAAGAATAGTATGATATTTATTTGGATAAGGATTCATACTGAATGAGAGGAAATAGCATCGCAAGTAACCATATATTTAATTAAAGTTTTAATGAAAGAAATGGTTACTACGAGTCAATCGTAACAGATAGAGATATGCCATCGCGGAGTTTTCTTTAGGATTTTAGAAGCACTACAATTCTCTAGTATATCATTTTCAAGTATCTCGTAAAGTTTAGCCTACGTAAGCCATGTAAATTTATTTTTCGACGACTTGGTTGCAAAATATTGTTTTTTTTTCTACTTACAAAAAACTTAATTAGATTTTATTATATATATGAACCTTGCATGAAAAATTATCTAAATGATGGAGAAAACGCCACCAAAATCCGTTGCGTGGTTTAGGAGAAGTTAGCGGATAAACAGACAGACAGACGCGGAAAGCGACTTTGTTTTATACTATGTACAGATAATTAGTAAAAAAAACGTTGTCAAATGTTTCGAAACTGCTGTGTGCTTAAGTAATGATTTTGCAAATTCAGGGAGCGTGTGATATGAGTTTTTATGAGGTAATGTCTTCAATTCTTCGTCTTCAAACGTTTTCAGTACGTTAGAGTCTTCTTTAACTTCAACATCAAAATCATTATTTTTTAAACGTGCAACCCAATTTCTGCGTGTTGTTTTCGATCGAGCATGGTCCCCGTAAGTCTCAACAAGAATTCTGTGTGCTTCAGCGACAGATCTTAAGCATTTGAATAAAGTAGTGTAGTAAAATTCTTTGCAAATACTTTTTTGACACAAAGGTCGACATGTTTAACGTTATGAAAGAAAAAGTTGTATACGCTTCAGTACACTATTGTGCACCAAATTTCAAGCTTGCTTAGGGTAGAACGAGCATAGTTGAGCAGTTTCCGGCTTAATTGATCATAACTCTTAAAAAATGCATCCGATTTCCTTGATTCTTGCACCGTTAGATCCCCAAATTCTCCAGCTCGTCTTCAGAAACGTCTTCAGAAACATTATCCAATTCAGGTCTGGTTTAGGAGATATTATCAGGTGGAGTAAATTGAGCAAGGGTATGATGTAAGTTGAGCAAGGTAAGAATTCCATCAACAAATCAGACGCACGCAAGACCATTTGATACAATGCAGTAATAAACCAATAGCTACGGATTAATTAGCTATATTTTGAATAATGAACATTATCTGTAACACACTGTGAAATGTTTTTTCTTAAATAAACAAGAAGTCGCGCGGCTACCGGCAATAGCGTGATGTATTCACCTCCGTCATGTGATGCGTACCAGCCGATGAGGACAGTTGAGCATCGTTCAACTAGCCCCATCAAAAACTGCTTAACTAGCTCTTTCTCAGATTGTTTAACGAATGTTAGTTTATAATGAAATCCGTACCACGTAGGTTAAAATAATTATTATAGATTGATAGCCACCTAAATGTACTACATACTAGTACTCCCCTAGTTGCCGCCCCGGTTTTTCACACAATGCTAGAAGAAAAATACTCAACCACGTATTTTTTTACTTTTGTGTGCAATAATAATAAAACGTCCCGTGTCATCGTCTCGTGCGTCGAGTGGCTACCGGCAATGATTTGTTGTATTCCCCTCCCCCATACCTCTCTTTCGTCCATTTGATGCACCAGCGTGCGATGCTTAGTTTTCGAGATATTACGATTGCCCAACTTACTCGCTTGCTCAGCTATCCCCGCTCTACCCTATAATAGATACTTCTTTATAGATGCGTTATTATCTTCAACCTGACACATGCTTAATTACGATAACGCCATCTATTGGAAAACAGCGAGAACTTATTCAATGACCTAATAACAGTTGGTTACGGTGCTTGTCGGAACTGCAGGCACAGTAATCAGGTTATGTTACGATTTTCGACCTTAAGATTGACAAGTTGCGAGAAATCGAGAATGAGATTACGATATTTATAATGCACGGGAAGCGTTCGATTCCGCGACAAACCTACAAAATCGCTTTAAACGAAAAAGAAAAAATAAATTGGTACCATCGACCGAAGTCGTAAGACGATGAACCCTGAAAATGGATCAGCAATGTGACCATCGCTACGTTAAGACGACCAGAAAAATCATCGCAACCCCGATAGATACGCTACGGGATATCCTTTATCAACAGACCTATATAGAACAGATATGCCAATCGGCGAAACGGAAATAGCGAAGAAGACTCAGTGATAGGAAAACGTGAAAGATCTCGACAGCTTACCGGGCAAAGAAACAGTTTTTCTCTCCGAGAAATATCGGAGAAGTATACGACAAACCAGAAGAACCAAGGATCAAGACAAAAGCACGAACTTCTCCAACGATAAAAACGGATGTATAAAATTTAAAGAAATTTTATTCCTGTTCAAATTGGAAATAAATAGAATAATAAATAATTTCCTTAAAAATTGGTAAAATGAAAATTTAGAAACTTCCTTCTCGATCCAACTAAGTTTATATCGTTCAAATATATTACCTATTTATTCGTAATTAATATTAATTTTTCACTGAATTTTATTGAAATTGTAAAAATGCAATTTTTTTTCGTCCATTTATTGGCTGACTACGTGACGTCATCGTGCAAAATGCGATATCTCGAAACTATTAACGTCGATCGTTCTATCATCGAGTTTACTGCATTTTGCATTTTTATCGTCTTACCATTTTTGTTTTCGTTCCTTCCAGTCGGATATATCGTCGAATGCGCCAATTCTGTCGTTGACACAATGGACGTTCGCCCCCTTCAGCTTCGCGAACGAGAATAACGCGTACGTGATCAGATCTTCGATAAACGCGAAATAAAATCGAGGAAACGTGTAAAACGTCTCTTTCTTTCTTCAGGAATAGGAGGGAGACGCGTACTCCGCGGTATCCCCGTAAAACGAAATTTTATCGTCACTCTCGAGGTTGAAAATCCTCGGCGTTTTAACGAAATATGATATTTAGCCGATAAAATTTTATGCTCCCGGTGTCGCGCTCGCGTATTCCTTTTTTTCCCTCGACTCCCTCGCGGTTGATGTCCCTCGATATATTAGGCGACGCAACACACGTCCTTCTTTATACACGTATATCGTCGGTGCCCTCTCCCTCTCTCTCTGTTTCTCTCCCTTGTAGAATAACGATATAGCACGCGAAAGCCCCTCGCGCGCGCGTCTTTTGGCCCCGACGGGGTCGTTTTAGATCCGATGGAATTACCGTGGCCCGACGCGACCGTATCCATTGCCATCGTTGTAATATGCACTACACTTTTACACGCTGTCGTTTACATTCGAGGCTATAAAGACTCGTAACCCAGAAGAGAAACTGTCGCGAAGATATGCATCGATGCAAATTGTTAAATATATATATATATATATATATATGAATACGGAGAAATTATACGAGTTCGAATCCTTACATTTTTCCCAAAATTGGTAAAATTTTACTTTAATACAATTTTATCAAATCATCTAATTTTTCAATAAAATCTGATATTATATATGAATACCGAGAAATTATCGAAGTTCGAATCCTTACATTTTTCCCAAAATCGGTATCTAAAATTTTACTTTAATACAATTTTATCAAATCATCTAATTTTTCAATAAAATCTGATATATATGAATACCGAGAAATTATACGAGTTCGAATCCTTATATTTTTCCCCAAATCGGTAAAATTTTACTTTAATACAATTTTATCAAATCATCCAATTTTTCAATAAATCTGATATGTATGAATACCGAGAAATTATACGAGTTCGAATCCTTACATTGTTCCGAAAATTGGTAAAATTTTACTATCAAATCATCTAATCTTTCAATAAGATCTGCTACGAAAACATAACTCCAAATTCTTTCAACCTTCGGTAGTGATATTCGTCCAATTTTTCAAAACTTATGGAAAACGGTTTTTACTCTCTCGATAATTTTCGAACAATTGTCAGTCAATGTCCCAGGGGTACATTGAGAAAAAGATATCTCTCCGAGGAAAATAAGACCCACGGATTGAAAAAAGAGGGCATGCTATATCGATAAAGTCCTCTTTTAGGCTAGGGCAGAAATCGGGGGGTGGCAGGAAGGAAAGAAGGGATGAAAAACCTCTCGACGTCCGAAGGGAGATCGTCGGTGAGTATAACTCTCGCGAAAGGTGCAACGAGAATGCCAGACGCCTGTACGTGTACACATGTATAAATATATAGAATGCAGACATTTATATAACACTGCAGGATAGAACCGATAGACCTCTCGTAAGGGATAAAATCCCATTTCCCAAGGCTCGATATGTTTGCCGCGCACGAGCCTGTACGTGTGTATACGCGCGTGTGTACACTCTGGTCGCGGCCATTTCGTTTCAAGGACCATAAACGGTTTTATTTATCCGGTGACCCGGGGCCAGCGGAACCGATCTCGGCCACTAGCAAACGGTGATCTCCCCATGTACACATATGCTCATATAAACACATACATACCAGCTATACATAGATATATTTATATGTATATGGCCACCCAGTGAGAAAATAGAATCGCGTGGCTCTTTCGATTGACCCGATCGAGATCGCTTTCGCGAGTCGCGGAGGAGCCTTTCAATTCCCGGGTGTTCGACAATCGAAACGGAAGAACGAAAAAAACGTAAAGTAAAGTTGAAAGGAGATGCGGGTTGGTGGAGGGAGGGAGAGAGTATGGAGAAAATGGCAGGGAAAGAACGAAAGTCACAGTAGTGGCTCGTGTGTGCGTTGTTGCTTGCTACCGTTCAGGCAGGAAGGGAACGATGCCCGTCAGGGGAGACATTCAATCGGGTTCGACCGCTCGCGACGTTGGTGGTGGCTGCGCCCGACGCGAGACACTCAATCGCCAGTTCGCCACAAGATGGCGCTAGCGAACAGTAGTATGGAGGGTTAGGGGTACATTTTTTTCGATATATATACGCTTCGTTCCTAATCGCGTGTAGGACACTCTCTTGCCAACAGATTTATGGATTCCACGGGAATTCGCGTCCCAGAAATTGTCTTGTTTATCACGAAGGGCAGGATTTCTTTCTTTTTTTCTCGGTTTTTACGATTTCCCTCGAGCGCGACGAAGCTAACACGCGATTGTTACACACAGATGTATCGGCGCGAGAGAGACTAAGCCCCTCGACGAATCGTAGCTATATCCTTCTGTCTTTTGTCGTCGTTCGATTGATCGGAAAATCTTCGATTCACAGTGAATTTCGCCTTTTTCTCTCCCTTACCCTTCCTACTGTAAAACGATTCACGAATTTTACAGTCCGCACTTGGTCTTGCCAACTCGATGACCTTTTCTCGCTTCAGAGATGAATCGTTCGACGATCGGTCTACCATTATTATCATCGAGAACGTTCTTTGATTTACATCAATTTCAAGCTGTGATCGAAACTATCGAAAAAGAAAGAAACGATAAATCGATTATTATCATTAATAGCTCTCAATCAACATAAAGTATGTCGTAATCGAACGAACTAATTCTTCATTTATTAATAGAAAATTAACATTCTTCGCATAACCTCACGTAACATTCTGCCATTTATTATAAGATGCCGATTACTGTGTTACGACTATAGACGTGTAGCGAGGACGAGATCCACGAGGTGGAAAAATATCTGCATGGTGAACGCAAGGGGAATGAAAATTGCGATAAATCAAGCGAAATGGAAAGAAGCAAAGACGAACTTAAGGAAAAGAAGAGAGAGAGAGAGAGAGAGATGGAGGAAAAGGAGGAGAGACGATGCTACTGGTATTGGGTGGAGGCGAATATAAAATTGCCGGAACCGATCTGGTCGCGTCCATACGTCTACAAACTACAAATGTGTGTGTATATATATATATCTATAGTTGTAGCTATAACATCGATATACTGTAATAACAGTGTATATTCTCCTCTGGTAACGCTGAACGAGGGTGGAAAGGGTGCAGGGGCTTTGCCCGTGTAGATAAATATATATAACAAGCGATATGGTTCGGACGATCGTTGTTCCGGCAGGAGAGCACATAGAGAGAGAAGAAAAGATGGAGGGAAGGAAAGGACACAGCAGCATCAGCGTCGGAGCGAGAGAGAGAGAGTGAGAGAGGGGAACGGAGATCGAGAGAAGAGAAGCTGGAGCAGGCAAAAGGGTAGACAGGCCATTGTCAGAGTTATTTGTCATGCTGCGTTCGAATCTACGGGGTACCGGAGATGATCGTTACCCGACCGAAGGGGAGCGGCGGGAGGGAACGCGGGATGGAAGGGGGAGGGGTCTGAACTGAGAAAATCATCTCTTTCTCTCTCTCTCTCTCTCTCTTTCTCTATCTACAATCGCGGTTCTCCAGACTCTCTCTTTTACCGAACGTATCCAACCAATGTTCGAATCGTTCGTACGTCGACGACGACAACGACGACGACCTATCGTCCCATTATCGATTGTCATAGCTCGTAGTCTCGGACTAAGCGCCTCGTACCCTCTCCAATATCAGTCGTTCCATGTCAATTCCACTCCGATCACCGAACCGCTCGTGAATTATTTCCAAATCTTTTTTCGAGATCTGAAACTCTCAATTGACACGTATTTTTGGTTTTGGTTTGATAAATAAATTTGTCTCGGTTGACCCAACGATAAGAGACACTGTCGAGGATGAAAAACCATATTACTATTATTAGTTAGTTTTATTTGTATAACTTTTATCAAAGTTTTTTACAAAGGTCTACATCTAATTTTACATTTCGACATGTTGCAGCGCCAAAAAATGCATTTTTTAAATTTTTGTTCTGAAAGTACATGTCTTTCTTGATATGTGGTTCAAATTTCATGAAATTCTGAGTAGTATAAATATGTTAAATAATTTTTTTAAGTTAGCGTTTCAATTCATTGGAAATTTAATCTTTTTTAGAAAGTCGTGTCTCCTGAAAAATTATGTTTTTCACCTGCAATGTACGGTTTCTCGAAATCTACTCATCGTACCGGCATATTTTTTTTGACGTCCAAACGAAGGATGTGTCGAGCCATTCTTTTGACAAAACGATTCAGACCCGAGAAAAATATATTTGAAGGTAAAAAACGTGGTAAAAAATTTTAGCAAAATTTCAAAACAATATCAAAAAATTCGGAAACAAAATATCGAAAAACTGGCTCGGCACGTTGTTTATAACACTTTAATATACACGCACAACAAAAATGGTAAAAATCGGACGCACGGTTCTTGAGAAAAGGTACATTGAAAATAGCCATTTTTTCGAACCAATGTTTTTCGACTTTCAACTGGTCCCAAAATTTTTCTATTCCGAATATCCTGAAAAATCCTACACAGAATTATCAATAAAGTCTTTCTGAATAAAACTAAAAAAAATCATCGAAAAATGTTGAATAATTTTAAAGAAATCTCAATTTGAAACAAAGCAGATCAGATCGGGGCTTCCTAATATGTCAAACCTCCTTAATAAATAAATTTGACCCGTTTGATCCAACGATAATAGACACTGTCGAGGATGAAAAACCATACTATTATTATTAATTAGTTTTCTTTGTATAACTTTTATCAAAATTTGTTTACAAATCTATAAATTTCATCACTTTCTCTACAATACTCACAAATACCTTCTTCTATTTGTCCACTTATTGTTAGCACACTAAATACCTCCCCCTTTATTTCCATTCTCTCCGTCTCCTTCGTCCACTCCTCTGCTGCCCTTCTTGCTTTCTCCATGAACGAAAACTCATAATTTTCAATTGATAAAATAATATTGTGCCAAATTTCATTTAGAGAACGTTATTATTCTTAATACCTTCATTTAATTGAGAATTTAGTCAAACCGTTGAATTAGGCAATTATTTTTTTCTATCCAGTCTCTCTTTTTTTAATTCATTTGATAAGAAAAAATATATATATATATATTTTCTCGGTGAGTCGAGACGGAATGCCGCATATCCGTATATGTTATACCGACTTTGATTGAGTAAGTATAGCATATCGAGCGTGGCTACGGGCCAGCTTTACCACATGTCGCGTTGCCTATTCACTGTAATAATAACCATAACAACTTCCACATCTTCGCTATACATCCATATATATATACATATATACGTATGTATTCTCCAATAAGCGTTTATGAACGCGTCATTATATCGTTAGCTACCTGAAACGACGATGGCTCAACTTATTCCCTTCGGTCTGTCAGTAGCGTATCCGTCGGGTAAAACGATAATTGAGTTGAAAAAAGGACACGGCATTGCCACTCTCTGTCGCAATGTGTGCGTAACACCGGTTCGATTCGATTTCATCGTTTCGCAGATTCGATTTCGCGCGGTACCACGAAACCCCCTACTCTCTCCTCCGAGTGTCCTTCCGCCCGTTTCTACGGTCCGAAAATCCTCGGCCAATATTCAATTCACCTGTTTGTTCAAACTTTTCCACGCTCACTCTCTTTTGTTTGTCATATCTCGTACACGACCCGATTAACGCCCTCGCGTCACGAACGGATTAAAAAAAAAAACGAAATGAGAAAAAACAAACGAACCAAAAGAAGAAAAAAAAGAAAAAATTCTCTCCCCTCCGTCACGATTTTTCATTTTGTTATTTAATCGAGAACTCGATCCGCCAACAACCCGGGTAGAAAACATAATTCGCGCGTATCAATATTCATGCGTCCTTCGTTTCGCCAAAATAATAAAATCCGAATGAATAAAAACGAAAAAGAGATAAAAAACGAGGAGATAAAAAAAATAAACAAAAGATATAATAAAACGGTACGTACGAGACGAATTAATACACGTCTGTCGTAATTACACGAATGTTTATATTATAAGCGCATTTAAAAAGAGTGAATAATATCGCGAGATTTTTTTTCAGGCCTCTCGTGCTTTCCGCGCGAGAGTTTCTGGACTCGAGTATAGATGTGTTCAGGGAATTATGGAAGAAAAATGAGACGGGACGCGCGGCGGTAATAACGAGCTCGTGATTTTCGAAGGGGAGACCGCGTTACCGGAATATTATCATTATGGTTGTAACGTTTTATATGTATAAAGTATGTACAAGCATGTATATATATTACTTTCGTTGCCTCGGTAGAAAGCTTCGCCTCCTCTTCAATCATCCTTCGTCGTTTCACTGCCAGAGGTCCGAGAGTCCCCACACCGATTAACATGAAATCTCAATAAACACCTTGCATTCCGCGGTGATTGAATTTGGCTGTGTGCGTGCACGAGAGAGACTCGATCTTTCCGCTCGAACGTTCTGATATCCACGTCGACATAATACCGAGGCTTTACGAAAGTGTGCTCGATTGGAGCGTTTTATTTTTCGTTGAATAGTGCGATAGGCTTGCATCAGCATTTTAATTAACGTTAGTTGGCTCATAATTTAATCAAAACGTGACACAGATTTTCGAGTCAACGGTGACTCGGTATTTTATGCGTTTTGGTTCCATGACGAAAGGATTGTGAGTAGGTAATTATCGTTTGAAGTAGATAATTAATACATTTTTTTTTCATAATTAACAATATTTAGAAACAAATATTCGTCTTTGAATCATTCAATCGATTTTTAATAAAACGATCGATTACATTTCATATAAATAAAAAAATTTTCCCTCGTAACTGTTTCATTGTTTGGAATAATTATTTCTTAAACAAGATATCGATAAAATTTGATACAAAGTCGACACTTTGTTCTTTTTTCTTTTTGTTCTAAACGTGTTTGGTTTTTGATGCGAATGTATATAAAATGTTGACACCGGTGATGATAATTTATTGCAGGACTAATTGAAAGTCTCGCAGGCCGATCCTAAAACTGTCTAAGATAAGAAATAGATTCGGCAGGACGAAAATATTTCTTTCTCGTTGTCGGAGATAAGCTTGTGTGAATGAAGCAAGGTGTTCGACAGTTCTCGCCCAGGGCAACCCCCTGTACGACGATCTTATTAAAATTCTCCGAAGATAAAAGACTCGAAAAAGTTACACAAGCGCTCCAACACGATCTCGCGACTCACACTCCTTTTCTCTTCTTTTATTTTGCAGACTCTTATGTGCTCTGGCTCGCCACGATGTTACATATCAGCATTACCTATTCCGAAGAGCCTATAAAACTGACGCCTCAATTTCCAGCAGCACACACGCGCTCCGTTCTGTCTGTCTGTCTGTCTGACTTTTTCTTTCTCCCTCCCTACATGTCTCTCTCTCTCTCTCTCTCTCTCTCTCTCTCTCTCTCTCTCTCTCTCTCTCTCTCTCTCTCTCTCTCTCTCTCTCTCTCTCTCTCTCTCTCTCTCTCTCTCTCTCTCTCTCTCTCTATTGCAGACATATAACGAGCAAACGAAACGATGATTCGTAAATAATATTCTGGCATTTTTCAACAGGCGATAAATATAATTGATACAATAATATCATTATTTTTATACGACCGTCTAGACAAATATAATTTAGGGTATATTCACGAAAGATCATTTTAATGCAATTTAATAATTTATTTTAATTTAATTACGTCTATTTAAAAATTAATATACGCGAAGAAATATATTTTATCGCATTTATAATTTTATTCGTCTCATAGCGAACGAAATTACGTATTATTATAGACGTCTGAAAGATTCTGGCGTCTAAAAAAAGCCACCATTTTCGACGCACGATCGGGGAGAAAAAGAGAGAGGAAGGAGGGAGAGGGAGCGCGATAGAGAGAGAGAGAGAGAGAGAAAGAGCGAGGAAGGGATGAAGAAAGTGAGAGACGAAGAAAAGTATATAAACGCTTGACGCTAACCATCGATCAATTATAAATCCGCACGGGGAGTCGCGCCGACGCGTACACGTAACCATGAAATCCGCGCACGAGTCGCGTCGAATCATCCCCTAATCGTCGAGCCAATCGGCGAGAGGCTCTATATTCTCGGGTTTCCCGCGCGTTACATCCCCTCCCTAGTTCCCAGTATGCACGGAGAGGGAGAAAATGGGGGATGAAAGTCGGGATGGTGGTGGTGAAACGGCGAGGGGTAGTTTGTGCTCACCAGTGAGGGAGTGGGACGAGGAGGAAGGGGAGAGTCGACTATGCTGGAGCAAATTGGTCTTCTCCGCAGGAAGAGGGAGAAAAGCATCCCCTCTCGCTCTTTCACCCTTATACTACGCGTATAAAACGATAGAGAAAGAGAGAGGCAGAGAACTGTACGTGTATATATCGTTTCAGCCCCGCCATGGGATTTTATCGAGCGGAAGACCGTGATACGCTTTCGACGAATTGTCCCACTCGAGCACCGACGAGAGCAATCGGCGCAACACGGAGAGATCGCATCCTATCGGCAGTTTGCCAGTCGGCTGGAATGTCATATATACGGTTTGTCAAGCGATAGAAAACGATCTGTAGTGATCTGTAAAAGTGGCCTCTGGGCGATAGTAACTAATATTAAGTATATATGTATGATATTGAGAGAAGCATAGTTTTCAACCCCCTGACCCACCTGAAATCACATCGTCGACGTAAAGACGTTAACCCTAGTAATACTAGTTTGTAAACTATTGATTTATTATTAATTATTTATCTACTAATATAATATTCTAAATAAATATATTGTAATTTTTATATAAATCGTATGAATATAAATATTAGTATTATAGTAAAGTAAATATTGTAATTACTAATACTAATATTTATAAATATTAATATTATATTAATATCAGTATTAGTAATATAAATATTAGGATATAAATAATAGTATTAATATAAATAGTATAAATATAAATATTAGTATTGTAATAAAATTAATATTGCAATTACTAATACTAATATTTATAAATATTAATATTATATTTATATTAGTATTAGTAATATAAATATTAGTATTAAATATAAATATTAGGAAATAAATAATATTATTAATATAAATATTAGTATTGTAATAAAATAAATATTGTAATGACTAATACTAATGTTTATAAATATAAATATTAGGATATAAATAATAGTGTAAATAAAAATATTAATATAGTATAAACAATATTGTAATTTTTATAATATTATTTGATAAAGAAATTCACTGAATTTGTATATTTATTTAATTTCAAACACAGGATGTACGAGACATGTCGGACAATCTACCACTACACTATCGTTCGATCCGTGCCAAGTTCCGAACGAAACCAAATATTACGAATTTGTTGAACAAAAAAACTATTCGCTCTATTGGACAAACATTGAACAAAAAAATTGTTTGTTTTCTCATCCAACAGAAACCTTGATTCCAAAGTTTATTTTTTTGATTGAACAAATATCGAATAAAGTAACGATGTAAAAAAATAATCAAAACAATTGCGACATGGCCGAATCAATTTTAAAAATCAATTAACAACCATTTTTCTACACAGGCCCAAAATATTTTTCAGATAATTGTCACACTGCGACAAGACGAAATGGAAGTAAATCGCGAGACATCGCGGCCATGACACTTTTTACTCTCACATTTTTGAGGGTAGGTATGGCAAGAGGGTGAGGAGAGGGATGGTGGTGAGAGCCAAGGGGAGCGAAGAGGAGAAACAGGAGAATCCCGGAGGGATGATGGTTTCATAAGTTATTGATTGGCGGGGTGGCCAATGGGTGGGTTTGGCAACGGTGAGAGTCGCCATGGTAACGGAACCTGCGCGTTTGCCCTGGGAACGTTTACGTTAATGCCCGGGAATTACGGGACGTGATTTTGCCGCTCGGAATGGAGGACACTTTAGCGCGATAATGTAATTTCGTCTAGCGATTTCCTACTCCCTCCATCCCTCCCAACATTTCCACCCCTCGCCCTTTCTCATCCCCGTCGCCGTTGCTTCATCCACCGAGAACAGCCGACGCTCAGCATCCCCGGTAATTCTCCGATCAGTTCTCGTCTCTAGGAAAGAACGATATAACGCTGTGGATCGCTAACGACCTCTGAGAACTTCTATATATTCCTCATTTACCGGTTTCCTCTATTCCACTTCCCTTTCACCATGTTACGAACTATCACTGTACCATAACTCCGGGAACTTGATGCGATAAGGACGTTTGATTTTATAGTTCGAAATTGATTTTTGGAACATCCGTCAATTATTTTATTTGTGCCGAAAATTAATTTTTTTTCACGAAACCAATGTTTGATATTTAACGAAATTTAGCAATTGGGTAATTTTAAAATAAACAATTTATTTTTAATTCTTTTTGTAGATTTAAAATCTCGTGAAATAAATATAAATTGTTGAGTTAAGAGCGAACAAAAAATCGTAAGTCATAATTTATTATCGAAACGAGGGAAAAGTTCGATGAGAGAGAATGCTTCGAGAAGAATGTACGAGGCAAGCATACGTAAATATTTCGGAACTTAATTCGACGGGAGAATAATTTTCGGGAGGGTAAGAAAATGACAGGAAGGAAATGATGCGAGATTCGAGGGTAGAAAATTCTGGCAAATTACCGTGGTCTCCGGCACGTTCGACGAGCATCCCTCTTCGTGATAACCACAGCGAAGGGATGATCGAGAGACGGTGAGACGGGGATGGAAAGCGAGTCGTGAGCCAACCCCACGGGGGCCGTACCTTCGCGTCTCGCATTAGCTAACAGCGCCCTGATTCGCCATCGCATCGATCCGGAAAACGCGCAAACTTTTCCGGCATTAGGCCGGCAAATCGCTCTCTCTTATCTCCAAACGTTAAAAACAAAAAAAAAGAACGATGAAAACATAAATTTCAACGCGAAAATCTCCAATTTTCGATAAAAATTCTACGTTTTTTCGATTATTATCGAGAAAAGATAAACGTCAAAAAGTATTGTAACAAAAGTCATTTCTACTTCCCTCGTTTTGGAAAAATCGCAAATATACTTTTTCATCCCGACGAAAATAAATTCGTCCGATCTTTTTCAAACTTGGTTCGAGTCACGTGCGAGTTTTTTAAATTCGAGCGACTCGTATTTGTCGCAGCAAACTTTTCTACTTTCTCAACCTCAAAGTAAGCGTGAAGGGTCGTAGATCGATCATCCGCGAGTTACAAAAAAGAATTTGTTTTGACCAATTTGCTACTTTTGGCGGAAACGAGAGAATTCCCAGGTCGCAATTTTCTCCATTGCTCGTGTTCACGAGGAAAGCGAAGGAGAGAGGAGCTCTCGCGATGATAATATGTAAATCTCAGTGGGATTACGAGGAGGGGTAAATTGGTAGTCGGGAAAAATGGAAGCGTGCTCGGGGATGCTCGTGGCAGCCTCGCAGCATCAGTCTCGCTTCCATCCACACACGAGGAGGATCCCCCGAAGTATGTACGTTGTGCATGCATTTCATATCTACAGATATATAGGAAGCATACAGGAACATCCCCGTTAAAGACTTCGCTATGGTTTAACTGAAACCCTCATCTTCGTCGCGTGTGTGACGAGAAAAAGCGTCACCAACGAAAATAGACGACGCACGGCAGGAACGAGGATAAGGTCGCTGAAGAACCCGCCCACCTCATCGAGTTACGACAAAAACCCATTCAACGTTCCAGGGGAAAAAGAAGGTTGGTGTTATCCGAAGAAAAATCATCCCCCGGGACGAGTTACTCACATTAGGAGACCAGCGTCACTGATTGGCCGAATCTCCTGGCTGGAAAACGCAAAAATTTGGTATATGTGCGTCGTATATTTATAGAGCGAATGAGTCTTTGTCTTCAATGGAATTTAGCAGTCTAATATGTTATTTATCCATACCTACAAAATAAATTTGAATGAAAGATTGAATGTTATTAGATAGAAATGAAAGTTGAATAATTAATATTTGTTATCATTTAATAATGAAGCGTTTCGTGTTTCGTGATTAGTTGAATAAATAATTATTAATAAATAGATAGTAGAAATGAAAACAATGATATATTTGAATATGCGATTAAATTTTCAATGATACAAATACATTTTGAAAAGTTACTGCTGCAATAATTGCATTGTCATTTTCTAAATATTTTTATTAAATAGAAATCAATTTTTAATAATTAATATTTCTAATCGTTCAATAATCAAGCGTTTCATGTTTCGTGATTAGATGAATAAATAATTATTACTAAATAAATAGTAAAAAATAAAAAGAAAAATATCTTTGCACATGCGATTGAATTCTAAACGATACAACTAATTTTTGAAAAATTACTGCTGCAATAATTGCATTGTCACTGTCTAAATATTTTTCTAAATATTTGTATTAAATCGAAATCAATTTTTAATAATTAATATTTTTAATCGTTTAATAATGAAGCGTTTCATGTTTCGTGATTAGATGAATAAATAATTATTACTAAATAAATAGTCAAAATAAAAAGAAAAATATCTTTGAATATGCGATTGAATTCTAAACGATACAACTAATTTTTGAAAAATTACTGCTGCAATAATTGCATTGTCATTTTCTAAATATTTTTATTAAATAGAAATCAATTTTTAATAATTAATATTTCTAATCGTTCAATAATCAAGCGTTTCATGTTTCGTGATTAGATGAATAAATAATTATTACTAAATAAATAGTAAAAAATAAAAAGAAAAATATCTTTGCACATGCGATTGAATTTTAAATGATACGAATAAATTTTGAAAAATGACTGCTGCAATAATTGGATTGTCATTTTCTAAATATTTTTCAAATTACTCAAATAAATTATTGAGAAAAAATAGATGGTAAAAGGAAAATGGATTTTTCTGTGTGTGAGTTAAAAAATAAAAGAAGCGATGGGCTTTTACGTCATTTATCACTCGTAGGTTAAGTAATGAAGTTCGTGTCAATCGACGTCGGTCGCGATAGGGTTAAAGTGATACGTAGTTATTAATTATAATGAAGTAAAAAGCTCGAGAATGAAGTCACTTTCAACGATCTTTGCTCCGGAGCAAGAGGGTAGGAACGTCGTGACGCTTGACGACGTTCTCGTCTATCTAGGTAAATATTGAATTTTGTTTTTTTCTAATTAATTTCTTTCCGATGTAATAACCCTAATTGATTTCTGTTCCAGGGGAGTTTGGTCTTTATCAGAAAGGACTTTTCATGATGCTGATGCCCTTTTGCTTCTTTCTCTCGTTCGTTTACTTCACGCAAATATTCATAACGATAGTGCCCGAGGAACACTGGTGCAAACTCCCTGAAATCAATAACATGCCGGTCGAAAAATTGCGAGAATTGGCGATTCCGAGAGCCGATCGTGTCAGTCACGACGAGACTGCCCACGGGCTTCCTTATTCGCGCTGTTGGATGTACGACGTGCCGATCGAGAAGATCGTCGCGGCTGGCCAACCCGACGATAAATGGCCGATAAAACGTTGCGAGCGTTGGGATTATAATTTCACGAAAGCGGATGTTCCGTATTCAACGGTCGCTACCGAATTAGATTGGGTCCGTGGCAAACTTATTTTATTCCATATTCTCACTCTTCATTAAAAAAAAATTCATTTTTTCCAAAAAAAATTCAATTTCAAGTCAAAACCTCTCGATAATTAAAGAAATTAATTCGTTTTCTTAAATTAGCTAAACTTGTGCGATTTTTTCAAATATTTTGCAACAGAGATTATTATTTTTTAAACTAGAAATAATGTGATTGAATTAGAAATTATTGTCCAAGGTTTGCGAGGACGCGTATCGAATGAATCTCGCTCAGAGTATTTTTTTCATCGGTGCTATTTGCGGTGGTCTCTTGTTTGGCTGGTTGGCAGACAAATATGGGCGTATACCGGTCCTGATGGGAACTAATCTGATGGCTTTTGTCGGTGGCCTAGCAACAATTTTTACTACCAATTTCGGTGGATTCTGCATCTGCCGTTTCATCGTCGGTTTCGCGTTCGACAATACATTTGTCATAATGTACATATTGTGCCTCGAGTACGTTGGCCCAAAGTGGCGAACTTTCGTCGCGAACGTTGGTTACGGAGTTTTCTACACCATGGGCTGCATGGTCATGCCTTGGATGGCTTATTACATATGCGATTGGAAGATTTTCGCCATTACTACGTCGGTTCCACTCGCCTCGGTAATTTTCACGCCTTGGATACTTCCGGAAAGCGTACGGTACGTTTTCCCATCGCAAATATCCTTACCAACAATGATTTTCGATTAAATCATTTAATTGAATTGTATTTTTAATTTTCTTTTTAATTTGTATGAAAAGTAATTCGATTAAAAATTAACTATTTCATCAGATGGCTGATAAGCGAAGGTAACATTGAAAAAGCGGTGAAGATTATGATGAGGATCGAGCAGGTAAACGGAAGGGACGTGCCACAGAAACTTTTCGAAGATTTTATCGACGAGTGTATGGAGACGGCGGAAAATAGTCCGGCCGAGGATACGAGCGTGGCGGATTTATTCAAGACGCCGCGTCTTCGTACGATAAGTATAATTCTGATAATCGCTTGGAGCATCATGGCGATGGCGTACGACGGTCACATACGCTGCCTCGATCAGTTGGGCCTCGATATATTTACGACGTTCACGATCGGTTCGTCGACGGAATTTCCCGCGGTACTTTTAATAATGTACACCCTCGATGTTTGGGGAAGAAAATGGACGCTCTTTGCAGCTGTAATGATATCCGGCATCGCGAGTTTCGCTGCTTGTTGCGTTCCTGTAGGAATGGCATTTGCTTCGTTCGCTATGATTGGAAGACTCTTCATCAACTCGGCAACGAACATTGCTCTGCAATACGCCTCGGAGTTGCTACCTACCGTCGTACGTGGCAAGGGTGTCGCTTTTATACACATTATGGGCTACGTCTCGTCGATCCTCAGTCCTTTCGTCGCCTACAGCGTCAACGTTCATCGATTATTACCGATGATTATTCTAGGCACTTCCTCCATATTGTGTGGCATTCTCGGACTTTTTGTACCCGAGACTCTGAAGGAAGAGTTGCCACAGACGTTGATGGTAAGAATTGTTTAATTTCCTTTCGAACATTGACACTTTATTTAGTTATTTAATTTATTTTCATGCGTATTCGATAGATAGATAGCTACCGAACCCGAAGGGTTGGTCACTCGCAGATTCGATGAGATAACGTTTTCCAAAAGGAATCGATTCCTTGCGATTTCCACTGCGATTCCCGTGTTTTTCGAATCAATCTGGACTGTCCCAAATTTCTGGACTGTCAATAGAAAAACTTTGATAAATGCTTGCTCGCTTGGAAAGAGTATGTGAGTGATGCCCAGCGATTCCTGAAATCACAAGATCTCTTTATGATTCCCAATGATTTCCCATTCATTTGGAGAAATCACGACAAAATCAGGAATAATCATTCGACTCTAGCGATTTCCAACCATTTCCAGCGATTTTTTAGTGATTCCTAGCCCGATTCCAAATGAAATGGATCATTGATTTCTCGAGTGACCAACACCTCCCATTTCCAACGGCCTCTTCTCGTACACGTTTCCAACACCCTCTCCTCGTATACAATTCCACTAGCAACCACTTCGATGGACGTACAGTTTTTCTTAGGTGGATTCCCAACTAACGAGAGCACAGAAAAAGCACATAGAAAAATTCCACTAGTGCCGGCTGGAATTGAACCGGGTCCCACTGCGTGTGAGCCACGAACGCTGCCCCGACTGCCTCTCTCTCGTTATTTAATTATTTGTCTATATTTTCATTATTTATTTGATTATCCGTCGGTTCATTATGTATTTAATTTATATATGTTTGAATGCAAAAGGTACCAGGAATTTTCGTAAAATATTGAAAATTAAATAGATTTGAAAAAATATGTCTACAGGACGGTGAATTGTTCGGAATCGACCAACAATTTTGGGATTTTCCATGTCTGAGAGACAAGAGACCGTTGCGGGGTGGATACGGTTCGTCGAGGGCGCCGCATGTGACCCCGAACAAGCACTATCTTCACGCCAACGTGCCGGCCCGACGGGCTGCTCAATTGCGCAGCAGCATGGTCTCCGGTTTCACGGGGAACGAGAAACGAGTCAATGCCATAAGGGAACACATTGCTCGGGAGGGTATAAGACCGCGCAGAAGCTTACTGGCGATATCAACGACACCGTCGGAATACGTCGAGCATCTTAGAGAGGGATATCGTAACAAGAGGGAACAATTAGCACAACTCGAAGAAACTTTGAGCGAAGACCAGGACGATTCGCAGGAAGAATCGAAGCAGAAAAAGAAAGAAAAGAAGAAAAAAGTCAGAGTTCAGTTGGACGACAAAGAGGCTACCTCTAGCGTATAAATAATTACTCAATATTTATAAAAATAGTCATTCTAAGTATTCGTATGATTGAACATCGCAACGAAATAAACGTGAAAAATTGGCAAAATGTGATTATTATTCATCTAACAGGACAATATTTATGACGAAAATTTTCAACTTTTGGAAGGTTCACCGTTTTTTATTTATTTCAAAATCAAAGGATTTCAAAACACGACAGTTTCCAAAAATTGAAATATTCCTATACCCGTCACGCTTTTCATTATTAACGTAAGATCGTCAAGCGCCAATATTTTTTAAATTATTTAATTGTGTTTTTAATCGTCTTTGACGGAACGAAAATTTATGATCGTCAAATAAAACCATTCATTCAGGCTCGTCGACGCGAGAATTACGTACGAGAAGAGAATTAATTTTTCACACGAGTCAAATGAATCCCAAGGGAGCTCGAGGATATTTATTTTGATGTCGAAAAGTCCAAACACGCGCTCGTCTCGTACCGCTGGTGAATAGGAGAGAATAGGAGAGAACATACACGCGGTGGAAAAATATCGAAGAAATCTAGCTTTGAGGGAATCGACCTCGTAGGTCGTCAAAAGGCGTTCCCGAAATATAAGCTCAATTACTGGAATTAGTGAAAACAGTCGGGGAGCACTATAAGAAAGAATACCTAGGAGAGACTGTTCGTGGGACGACATGTGGAAGGTTGAGGTTTCGAGACCCAAAATTTCATTCCGTTTTCACCCGTCGGCTTTTCCCAGAAAAAACAAAAAGCGTAAAAACTCTCGCGGCTCCGCACAATTTTCGATCCGGTGACATCGCAGGGCGTGGCACACAACCCATACACGCCTCAACCTCGCGTTGGGTGGCTGGCATTGCGAGTTCACACAAAAATCAGCCGGAAAATAAAACCAACAAAACTCCTCGAAAAAATACAGATAACATTTTTTTTTAATTACAAATTTCTGCTTTATCAGAACAATACAAGAATTCAACCGTTTCGTCGGCTTTCCAAATTCGAAACGAGTGTTCAGGCGATAATTAATCCAACGTCCGGTCGTTTAAGCCCGTCGTTCAATAACGAAGGATTTTAAGGTCGGGCATTTCGTGACAGACCACAACCGAGCAGGATTTTTACAGCCCGGAGCGCAAAAGGCTCTCTCGTTCGTAAATGTAAGATGATACGTGCTGGAAATTTTTCGTGCTTCAGGGACAACGAGAGAAAAAAAACAGAAAACCATCGTTCCGTCACTCGAGACGACTAATGGGCTCGTAATGACCAGTGGACGGTCTCTTAGATTGGCCACGCCCACGCGTGGACCAGCCAGAAAATTTCTTTCTCGAGGATGCGAAAAAGAGGCTTTCACCGTCGGTCTTAAAAATCGAACACCCACGTGTTTTTATCTACCTATAGGGAAGGGCGTTTATATTATTATCTAATATACCAAATGTAAGAGTATAAAACCGGATTTTTGCGTAAAAATTACACGTCTGTGGTTTAAAAATGATAAAAAATATTTAAAACGAATGGATATGGCTTTCTGCGTCACATTCAATTGATCCGCAAGTTCTTGTTGAGTTTGGCTTGCAATCCGTTGTCTGCGAACTTTTTTGGTGGTTTGCCACGGTCTTCGTTTCTCACGTCAAAATCACGACATTTGAATTTTTTGAACCACTCGAAACACTGTGTTTTACCAAGAGCATGTTCACTGTAAGCTTCGAAAAGCGTTCGAGTTGAATCTGCAGCAGTTTACTTCAAATGATAAGAAAAATCCAATGCTGTCCACAAATGCTGTCCACAATTTCTGTTCGTAGACAGAAAACTCGACATATTTAAGGTTATAGAAAAATATACCGGTGTATGGGACTTGGATTGTTGTGTGTTGAAAATCTTTGTCAGCTGTTAGAGGGAGATGATGGCGATGCAGAAGCGGTCTTACGATCCCTAAATTGATGGCTAGCATCATCTATAGGCAAATTTGGGTTTCATACTTCTACGCCTGGTCCACATATCACACAGTTAACTTATATAGGGGAGACCGGGGCAACAATTAACAAAAATTGGATTTTTAGTGGTAGCTTCGAAATTATTCAACATTTGGACTTGATTTTTGTGTTAAATGATGCTTTAATTAGTTAAGTATTATGCTATTAACATAAATCAAACATAAAAGAACTGATGTCTTGAATAGAATTTTTTTTCTCAAAAACGTCAGTTGTTAATTCTTACCTCATGTTCGGGGCTAGAATTAACAGCTCTGAGGTAAGTATTAACAGAAGGGGCAACAGTTAACATTATGTTATGCTAACTGATATAGAAGAAAACTAATATATGTATGGCATTATTCTTTTTATTAATAACAGTGAAATTAAAATAGACTTGTATGTAATGCGTTTTCTTATAAATTAGCAATACAAATCATAAAATATAAACAGAAACTAAAAATTCGTTAAACTATTTTAGATAATCAACGTTTTTGATCATTTTTTCTTAACATTTATCAGTCTTACATCGGTCATCAGTCATCATTTCTATTATAACAATACGAATCAAACAACTTATAGAACATCATGAAATGAACTCGATCACTTCTAGCGCAGCCAACTCGTAAACCTCTAAGGATGTGAAGGAAACCCTGTAAATGAAAAAAAAAACGTAGGTATTAACACGTTAATACTAACCCCGTCGATTTGTTGATTATAGGCTCAAAGATACATTTTTAGTATTAAATAACATAACAAAATATTGGTTAATAGTTACGCCAATTAAACAATGTAGCATTATCAAGTATAAAATATGCTTCTAGGAGAAAATCAAATATAATCATAACACCGTATATTTCCAGCATAAATCAAATGTTGTAAAGTTAAAATTGTTCGTTACCTGCGTAAAAATGTCATCTAGCGCACAACTAATTCGCATGATCCGCGAACCGCAACTGTGACTAATCCCGAGTTATGCAAGGTGATCTACTGAGCATATTAAACAGACATGTGATGTAGGTGTAGTGTGTGTAGTTTTAGAGAAATTTGCTTGTTAATACTTACATACCTCTGTTAATTATTGCCCCGGTCTCCCCTATATATATATACATAAAAAACCTGAAAAGCGCAGATCGAATGCATCCTTGGAAAAAAAAGGAAACTATACAGATGAAAAAGAATTCACCAAGAAAAAAGCATTTCTCTCGTCGTTGGTGGAACGTCTAGCGCGAGAGCTCGTAAAAGCCGATACCCGGATTCTCGACTTTTACGACTTTTCTCTCGCGATCGCATTTTTCGGGATATTATTTTGAGAAAAATGAAATTTCTTGTTTCTCCGCGTGTATTTGTGTGCACGGGTGTTATACATGTAACACTCGAGTATGTTTGACGGCCATGTAAGGAAGAAAATCTGGTGAAACCCCTAGAGACTCTCTCTCTCTCTCTCTCTCTCTCTCTCTTTCTCTACCTCTTCATCTCTGTCGTACGTGCGCATGCTTACGCGCGCGCGACCCTAAAACGCAAACCATCTAGAAAATCGTAAAAGCAAAAATGTTACAAATGTAATCGCGTTCCCGCCTTTCTTTCTCCCGCTACATTCTACTTTCTCCTCGATACTGCTGGAGGCGTGGGCGGTTTGGACGAGGAACTAAAACGCGATGTATTCACGTGTCGTATTCTAACTACCCTTGGGTTATGTCGAAGCGAGAGAGACAGAGGCGACGATAAGTTGCGTCAACTTCGGGAAAGGTGCTGGGTTCGTGACGCATTCGTCAAACGTTTTATTGCATCCAGGATGCGCGAAGGGTAATTGGGAGAGGAAAGAAATGTTTTTAAGGGTGAAAATAAGAAATAACGTAATAAATATTATACATTTTGTCGTTAACCGACTGGTCATCGACGATTTCACTGCCAATGAAACGTCTAGTCGTCAAACTTTACACTCTTTTTACCTTTCGGCATTTTTTTTAATAGCGCAGCAATAAAAAAAATTCAATTATACAGGGAAACAAAAATTCCCAGGCTAGAAAAACAGCTGGAACTGAAATAAAATCCTACGCGAATGGATCAAATTTCATGATTTCCTTTAAAATTAATGATTTTCGCATGAAAGTTATCGAGAAACAAAAATTTCAAAAGATAATTACAGTAATTGATTAAATTAACGATTAATTCGATCATTTAATTAATATGATAATTACTCTTTACTACTAGAAAAAACAGCTCGACTGAAGAAAAATCCCACGCGAGTGAATAAAATTACGTGATTTCCTTTAAAAATAATTACTTTCGCAAGAAAGTTATCGAGAAACAAAAATTTTAAAAGATTATTACATTAATTAATTCAACTAACAATTAATCCGATTATTTGAATTAATTATAATTATTCTTCACTACCCCAAACCTTCTTGTTGATTTATTTATCCCAGACATTATCAACTTGTAACAAAGATTTAAAAAAACATCTACTGTGAATATCCAAAAACGTTACAAAAAGGTCGAAGCTATAAAAATTTGTTCGAAAATACAAACAATATTTTGAATCCCTCGTCGCTATTCGTTGACGCGAGAGCGTTTCTCATACATGATAGACGCGTCGGAGAGACGTACGATTCGCGGCACAATACGAAGAGAGTCTGCGGAGAGAGAGAGAGAGAGAGAGAGAGAGAGAGAGAGAGAGAGAGAGAGAACAACGGACAGCAGGAACAACGCGCATTAAGCGTGTGATTTAGGATTGATTGCATTTGCGAGAGAGTAACCACGAGCGTTCGGGAGATCGAGGAAGGCGAGAGGGAGAAATAGCGGGAGGGACAAGGGGGAGAATCGGAGCAAACGTCGTAAATTCATTAATAAATTACGCGAGCCAATTATAATTCTGTCCAATTCCGCGGGCGGGCGTGGAGCCAATAAATCTCAGCAAAACAACCCAACGGTCTTCCTTGTGTGCGTCTCGACGCTTACTTCGTATATACCTATATACACACACACACACACACACACATGCACACACGCACGCGCACACATAGACAAAGTCACGCAAGCAACGACAAAGCGGCCTTCCTCTTGCTTTTTCATTCTTCCTTCCTTCCTTACCACCTTCGCTCTTATATCGTCGCACACATACCATTATCCATATATATATATAATTCACATTTCATCGACGCATTGGCTCTCTAAATGCGGTTTATAGCGAGCACATAAACCTTCGACGATTATTATAAAACTCCCGCGCAATTCCTCAAGAGTATCAATTAAAAATCATATTCGAACCCCGGCCCAAAAGCCGACGTGCTAAAAACTTGCTTCTTTTGAGTTACAACCCATATATATGTATGTATGTATGTATATATACATGTATGTATGTATGTATGTATAATTGTACGAATACAAACGCAGCTGTCCGGCGGCCGACACACAAATTAATTATCTCGATCCGCTCGTCTCGTGCGACATATATGTATATATACATCTGCATCACGATAGCTAATTAATTGGTTAGGCCCGCGTGATTAGACTGAATCGCTAATTGAACGATCGAATATATAACGAATAATTGAAATAACTCAATGTTATCTGAAAATTTAATTCAACTCGAACAGTTCTCGTCGAATAAAATTACATCGGATCGAAGCGTTCGTTGCGTACGAGACGATGTTTGTTTTTATTTAAATCAATTTAACGCAAGGTCTTTCAAATCGTGGATTCGATCGAGACGAATAAAGAAGAACGACGGCTGCGGGAAGGATCGAACGATGTATATAGGATACGTCGAGGTTTGCGGTTAACATTCGCGACATTTTTCACGGAGGTCCTTGACGCGAAAGAGGACTCTCTGGTGGATTATATCGTCGGTGAGGTTTGCGCAAGAGCGGCATTCGTTTCGAACCGGAGAACCCATTCGCTTCTTTCTCTCTTCGTCTCTCTGTTTCTCCTTTCTGTACCGACCTTCTTGTTCGAAATCAATTTGTACAGCACAGTCGATTAATTTTGGGACCAACCAGGTGGCCATTCTGTGATGCCAGCTAAACCCCAGCTGCGGGGGGGGGGCTTCTCGTCCCCCTCGTCTCAAGCCAACCACACTCCCTATTTTGCTCTCTCCGTTACTCCCTTGATCGGATTTCGAGGGTTACGCCGGCTAACTAATAAACCGAGTAATCGAGAATTGAGGCATCAAAAAATTTCCGTCTTTAGCGAGTGTCCTCTGCATCGTGTCGCCAATTTGAAGATAAACGTTTTTCTTCCGAGGGTCTACGATTTTACAAAAAATACAAGCTAACGCCACTCGCTATTTCGCTCTCTCCGTTACTCCCTTGATCGGATTTCGAGGGTTACGCAAGCTAACTAATAAACCGAGTAATCGAGAATTGAGACATCAACAATTTTACGTCTTTAGCGAGCGTCCTCTGCACCGTGTCGCAAATTCGAAGATAAACGCTTTTCTTCCAAGAGTGTCCCATTTTACAAAAAATTGACATTTTGTCGATTTTTAAACATTTATCGATTTTATTGAAATTAATTGTTTCTCGTTGCGAATAATTCATCTTTGTGATAAATTCGAATTAATTCGAATAAGATTTCGTTTTTATTACATTCGATTGGTACGAATTTTTATCAAATCAAATACTATATTTACGCAATGTTGTTTCAACAGGATAAAAAAGAGGACTTTAATAGGACCACACCTGTCCCTTTTTTCTACATCGTTTTAAAAAAACCCTCACTGGGTCCGATCGTTCCTTACAGAGAACGTTCCGTTTTTTAAATTTTATTTTTAAAAAAACTTTGTATTCTTGCTTCCACACTTTGCAGCAACCGAGAGAAGAACCGCTATCGCGAGATGCTCACGTGCACTAAAAGAATAATGTATTCATACCTCTGCCCTTCTCTCTCGAAAATCGTTCGGTAAATAAGCGTGGGTAAAATCGTCTCTCGCGAGCAACGGAACTCTTGCTCTCTTTCCTTCTCTCTTCCAAGGGAAAATTCTCGATCCCTGGACCGGAAGTCTCATCTACTACGCCAAGCTCGACAGCGGTGATTTTCGCTAAAGGAAGCAACAAAAATGCATCGCTGCCGATCCACATATAGATTCTCGTGAGATGCGAGGGAAAAAGCGAACGATAAAAAGAGACAGAGCAAGAGAGAAAGACGGAAAGACTGGTCTGCTTTCTTTCTCACTTTACTCTCGCGAAAGATCCTTCTACGTTCTTGGCTGTTTTCGAGAGAGCGCTATAACTCCTCGAAACTGCGAGGCAGAAAAGGACCGAGAGAGACGGTAGAGCCCGAGTAAATCGGAGTAATTCCAGCCTCGTTACTGCCGCACCGAGACTGTCTTTATAGTGAACCGAGGCACAGTTAGGAGAGAAAGGGAGAGGATCGGTAACATCAACGCTAACATCTCTCGCGGCCTTTACATTCTCATTCTCATACTGCAGCTAACAACTCCCGACTTTGGTTATACGAAATCGCGAGTGTTCCTGATCTCTTTCTCTCTCTCACCCTCTCTCTCTCTCTCTCCCGTAACATCAAACTGACCCAAAAAAAAATTGACTCGAATGGCGCGAAGCTGCGATCTATTCCATCGAGTAAGAACGAGAGAAATAGCCGAACATCACGAGCTGGTAGAAAATAAACAAAAAAGGAATAAGAATGAAGGAACGTAGGCCGCATAAGCGCGAGACGGTGAAGAGGCAAAAGGCGAAGTGCAAAGCATTTTGTTGGGCGGAGTCGCGAGCGCATTCACCGGCTGCCCTAAGCAAACAGTAGTTGCGAACCGTAATTTTCCGTACGTATAGGAAACGATCGTTTCGCGAGGTGCTATGAGACTCTTCTGTTCTCTTTCTCTCTTTCGCTCCCGAACCACTCACCGCACAACTACACACAGACATCCAGGCACTGTGCCTAGGTGCCTGTGGCATTTGCAGGAAACTTCTCCAGCACTTCTGAGGTCGGCGAGCAGTCTCAAGAGTGAAGATCATCGCGTACCTATATCTATGATGAGAATACGATGACGACGTTCGGCGTATATATATACATATACATATTTATGTGTGTGTGTGTGTGTGTTTATGTGTAGTTAAAGCTGGAGGGTCAGGTGAAAATTGCCCGGTTGTTTCGTGCCGAGGGAGCTGCTGTTGCTCACGCCGAGGCCGCGAACCGGAGGACTGCTTGATATATATGTACAATATATATATATATATATGTATGTGTGTGTGTGTATGTGTATATTGCATGGAATACTGGAAGAGAATATAAGCTTCGCTAGCTTTCTCTGTCTCTGTCTCTCTGTCGGGCTGTATTCCGCGGGGCTGGTTTTATCGGCTCAAATTGCTCGGAAAGTATCGGTCAGAGTTTGCTCGCGCGCCACACAGCGTCTTACACGCCCGGGAATCCTCTTCCTTCGAGGCTTTTCGATTCCCGAAGCGCAAAATTCTCTTCTCCTGACTCTTACGTTTTCTTGGCTTTCTCTCTGTCTGTCGCTTTATCTCTGTCTCCGTCTGGCCGTAAATGGGACGCTCATATAACACGCTTTGTAGACTTCGTTTCGGCTCATATCTCGCCCGATCTTCCAGCAAAAGAGCACCGAACGAATAAAAATTCGATCGTTTCTTACGCAAAACCGTGCGATCGCTTTAATAAAGAAATTCTGACATTAGACACGGTTGGTTGGAACAAAGGGAATATGATTTTATTTTCAAGTCGTTCCTTGGAAGAGATCGATGATTGGGGGATTTATAAACGTGCGATGAATCGAAGATTGTCGGCTATCGATTTTACGAGACTCGTTCGCGGATGTGAAAATGAGATTCGATGAATACTGAGACGATTTATAAATGAAAAATGTATTATCTAAGTTAATTGAAATTTCAAGAGCGTAGAAACGATAATATTGAATCAATTTTCAATCGTTTCGACCAATTCTTCCTCGTAATCTCTTAAACACAAATCGCTCGTATATCTCGCGCTCGATATCAACCGTCAAATGAAACACAATTGATCGATCATCGACGATCAATCAGAAAGTTGAAACGAGCAAACATCGAAACTTTCCTCGTACAAACTCATCGATAACATTAACCGCCTATCGTTCTCGCTATAACGACATCGATAATTCAATCGTCACAAGTTCTTATTAAATACATCCCCTCGACAAAAATGTGCACCATCAATAATAAAAACAAAGTAATAATAAAGAAACTTAGAATATCATGACAAGAATAAGGGAGCGAGAAGAAAAGCTCCGTAAGGAAGTCGGATTGCGATATATCGACGAGATTGCCCGAACAATAATGGTCGTGCGACGACCTGCCCTATGCAAAACACGAGGAATTCGCGGTAGCAAGGGCAGCGAAGGAAAATCTGAAGATGTTTTGCGAATCTTATAAAACGGGAGAAGAAAGAGTGTGTAAGTGAGACAGAGAGAAATAGAGAGAAACGGAGAACCGCGGCATGTATAACGGGCATCGGCGAGGCGTGAGAAAGCGCACGCCGTGAGAAACGTTCGAGCGCGATATCGACGGGATACAAACGCCCGCGCTCGCAAAACTCCTGGACTGAGATTGGAGAAGACGAGGAAGAGACGACTGTAATACACTCTCTTATAACGCGGTCTCTCTTGTGTCGTGCTGCCGATGTTGCTGCCGTTACCGCTCCTCCGACAGTGAACGATATAAACTATAAACGCTCGCGGTTATACACGAATCGATTACAGAAATTTACGAGACAAATATGAATATAATAAATATGAAAGTTAATGGGCGAGTCGTTCGATAGTGGAGCGCGTTATACTCGCACACACACACACACACACACGCATGCACACATACATACACACGTATATATTTATAGACACGTCTACGTCACGTCGAACGTTTGTCGAAAGTTTGGCCGGGCGTATTTTGTAAATAATATTAAATTAAATAAATTTACGAGCCGAGTCGTTAATTCGTCGCGAGGTAACGATAAGAAAATGGCGATAGGCGCTCTTCCCGAACTTTCCTCGTCATCGATGAAGGATATTATAACAATATAGGTACGTGGACTTGGCTCGTGAATTTTCATCGACGAGTTTCTATACGTCGAATCGAATCGACCGATATCGAAATGGCTTCCACAACAAAATGCGTAAGCAACCTGAGCGAATGGACGTATACGCATTATACATAAGTATACTTGTATGGATAGTAACACGGAGTATTCTATATAACCATTACGTTGGCCATAAATCCCACCATCCACCGGATACGGTCGTATACCATCGCGCGGTTGTATAATTCACCTATCGCTCTCTCGAATCTCTCGCAATAGAGAGATATCCGTGCATCCAACCTTTTCATGTAAATACTTGTGATAATTACCAGCTACGAGGCAATTAAGCATTGTCATTAGCGATAACGTCGTACAATTTGACACCAATTTTCCGTTATTGAGACTTTAATTAACTACTAGTTTTCGTTAAAAACCGTATTTAATCGTTTCCGAGAATATTATTCCTATAATAAGAACGACGCGAGAATACAGGTTTATCTATATTTACAAATAATGGACAAATATTATTGTTCGGGCTCATTTATTGACGGTTGATCAACTGTGCCAAGTTCATCAAAGCCACGCGCAAGTTGATAATATAATATAGTATAATTTAATATAATATAATATAATATATGTAAATATAATACAATATAATATAATATAATATAATACAATATAATATAATATAATATAATATAATATAATATAATATAATATAATATAATATAATATAATATAATATAATATAATATAATATAATATAATATAATATAATATAATATAATATAATATAATATAATATAATATAATATAATATAATATAATATAATATAATATAATATAATATAATATAATATAATATAATATAATATAATATAATATAATATAATATAATATAATATAATAAATAAAATATAATATAATATAATATTATATAATATTATATAATGTAGTACAATAAAATACAATATAATATAATATAATATAATATAATATAATATAATATAATATAATATAATATAATATAATATAATATAATATAATATAATATAATATAATATGATACAATATAATATAATATTTATATAGATATACATATATATAGTCCATAATGTAAAACATATTACAATAGGGTAGGTATATCAAGTACGGGCTCTAGTCCCGATTGGCCCCGTTATCCAACCGAATGGTGACGTATCGTGCGGCTAGAATAACAAGCCGAGACGATGAAGCGAAGGGGTCGTAGTAGTATATCGTACGTACCAACCGTGCCCATACATGGCAATGGAGTTTCGGTCAGGGGAGCTGAAGGGAGCACGGATTCTGCGCGAGCGTTATATCAGCATTGTGTAACCAACGATGGCTTATATCGGGCTGGTTCTAGACATATATACAGTGTATAAACTATCATCCCCGGCAGTTAACTCAAATTGCATTAGGAGGGTTGATATAAACTGTATCATATATATAGACAAGAGAAACAGCTCGTGCTTGTGCGATCATCGGGGTGGGCGTATTGTGTCGTTCAGGGGGTAGCGAGAGAATCGACTCCCCCGACCTTTTCACCAACTCTGTTCTATATACCTACAGCGCGTGTACATACCATATAGTTGGATCGCAAAGCTATAATGGTACCACGGGACATCTACATTCTATAGACATATATATACATACATATGGTATGTACATATATATATAGATATATATCTCTCTCCCTCTCTAATAATAATATAATATGATATGGTATAATATATTATACTATAATATAATATAATATAATATAATATAATATTACATAATATAACATAATATAATATAATATAATATAATATAATATAATATATAATGATATAATATAATATAATATAATATAATATAATATAATATAATATAATATAATATAATATAATATAATATAATATAATATAATATAATATAATATAATATATTATACTATAATATAATATAATATAAAGTAATTTAATATAATATAATATAATATAATATAATATAATATAATATGATATAATATATATCGTGGATAATGTACATTACTATACATCATTTATATACATATATGTGCGTGTGTGTGTATGTTTTATTGTATAGGTGTGCGTTGACCCGTACAATAATACATGCCTGATGCTTACGGGGAAGCGCGTAATTCAGTCTATAGCTCTGTCCACGAGCAATCGACCGATCTATTTGTTTAATAGGGGGTTATTGTGTTAGCCGATAGCAGGGATGAGGGTGGAGGAGGAAGCGGCGGCGGCGGAGAAGAAGGGGGATGAGGTGGGAGACGAAAGCCTCTGCGAATTGAAATCAAATGACGCGTGACTCCCTCTCATGATCTCCGGATACAACGGAGAATCACTTTCGTACGAGAACGATACATATTTCTTTTTGTTCGTCGAACTATTTTTAAGCCAGTCTGTATATGTGTGTGTGTGTGTGTGTGTGTGTATTATTTAGAAATGGGCGAGAGAGAAATAATCGTTTTTGCGCGTCTCCTCGAATATATCGACCTTTTTGTTCATTTGTTTTTTGTTCTATTCGATTAAAATTTAATTCGACGATCGCCAACGATGTTGACGCTCGATATTCGAGAACGGGAAGTTTGGGAAGAAATAAATCTCGCGAGGTACGATCGCTATTCGGTCGATTGCGAGAAACGAAATCGATCTCGCTTCGATATGCGTAAAATACGCGTAACGAATCTCCAGCGAGTAACTATATTATTTTTTAAATGAATGAAGGAACGGGGGAGGCTCGAGATTTATCAGTGAGGTTTTTTTCCGTTCCGTGATATCAAAAAACGCGAAGATGGGAAACGACAAAAAATGTATTTCTTCCTTTTCGCCCGATAGCAAATTGTTGCAAAACAATAAGAAAAGAACGTGATATAAAAATTTTGTTTGAGAAAATCGTGTTGAAATAAACGAATGAAAACAATCTGTTATTGAAGCTGACGCAAAAAGCTCGGGGTCTTGCGACAATGTAGAAAGTTATCAGTGGACGATCGTATTATTCGAGTGTAAATGTTATTAATGAATTAATTAAGAGCCCGGAGGATGACGATACGGAGATAACGGGGGCGGGTCAGAGTTCGAGGTACACGCCGGCGAGTGATAAAATGTAATTAAACCGCGAGCGCAATTTAATGCCTACATTACGTCACGTTCTTTTTGACGGAAATATTAATTTCGGTAAAACGTGAAATATCACGATTTCTACTTCGATAACAAAGTGAACGATAACTTTGACTTATGAGTGAATAAATGTTTTGCTTTTGCAATTGATAATTAAACAATCCTTCGTTTGTAATCGAAAAATCTTGACAAGCAGGATGAAAAAAAAAAGTCACGCGCGAACGAGTTATGACTTTTCATTAAGAAACGAATTATTTATTAATTAATTTTTATAATAAAAATATTATTGCAAAGTTTTCATTAATCTGAATAATTCTTTGTATCGACCAACTTTTCTTATGGCAGCCATGACAAAAAATCGCGCACAAAATGGCGTCTCATGAAAAGAAAAGAACAAATACAATGTAAAATCGTATGGTGGAGGGGTGTCGTTTATTCAACCCGTAAAGGGGAGCAATAAAAAGTTTGTGACATCCCCCATGCATGTATACTTTTCCTTATTTCTTACATTCGTAGCAACGAGACACTAACCCTCCAAAACCCCTTCCACACGTTTTCTACGCTTCGTTCGTCGTTCCACTTCGCGAACCACCCACCGCCCTCCGGAAAAATGACAGTGCATAAATCGTGACCGCGGAATAAAGAATACGAGAGGAGTATATGGAAAGAGTAGAGAAAAGGGACTTCGAAATCGTTGTATTCTCCTGCATTCGCTTTTGAATCGACCACCTCCTGCCTCTCACACTCTCGCGTACTTTCCTTTTTCTTTTTACCCCTGAGCGCGATCTCACGGAAATGGAATGGACGAGATGATCCACATAGCGATATGCGCGCACGCGAGCCCACTGACAATGAGCGCGACAAATGTGTATATATATATACGTACACACGTATATTAGTCGGGTTACGACTATTTGCGTATATAACTGTTCGTGTAAAGTTGGCCGATAAGTAAATACGTTTATGTGCTAATTGATATGGGCAGACCGGGGCTACAATTAACAAAAATTGGATTTCTAGTTATAGCTCTAAATTGGATTTCTAGTCTAGCTCCGAAATTATTCATAATTTCGGAGCTATAAATGTTGAAACATTTAGACTTAATTTTTGTGTTAGATGATGCTTTAATTAGTTAAGTATTATGTTATTAACATAAATCAGACATAAAAGAACTGATATCTTGACTAGAACATTTTTTCTCAAAAAAGTCAGTTGTTAATTCTTATCTCATATTCGGGGCTAGAATTAACAGCTATGAGGTAAGTATTAACAGAAGGGGCAACGGTTAACATTATGTTATGCCAACTGATATAGAAGAAAACTAATATATGTATGGCATTATTTTTTTTATTAATAACAGTGAAATTAAAATAAACTTGTATGTAATACGTTTTCTTATAAATTAGCAATACAAATTATAAAATATGAACAAACGCTAAAAATTCGTTAAACTATTTTAGATAATCAACGTTTTTGATAATTTTTTCTTAATATTTATCAGTCTTACATCGGCCATCAGTCATCATTTCTATCATAACAATACGAATCAAACAATTTATAGAACGGATGTAAGGATGTAATAAAACCCTGTAAATGAAAAAAAAACATGCTAAAATACTTATACACAAACAGTCCGGTGCCGTGTTGATATTAGCCCCCTCGATTTGTTAATTATAGCCCCAAAGGTATATTTTTAGTATTAAATAACATAACAAAATATTGGTTAATAGTTACGTCAATTAAACAATGTAGCTTTTTCAAGTATAATTGATTCTAGGGAGAAAACAAATATAATCATAACACCGTATATTTCAAGCATAAATCAGAAAGTTGTAAAGTTAAAATTGTTCGTTACCTGCGTAAAAATGTCGTCCAGCACACAACTAATTCGCACAACTCGCGAACCGCAAGTAACTAATCCCGAGTCATGCAAGGTGATTTACTGAGCATATTAAGACATGTGATGTAGGTGTAGTGTCTATAGTCTTAGAGAAATTTGCTTGTTAATACTTACCTCTGTTAATTGCAGCCCCGGTCTTCCTATGTATATTTCCATTTATTAAAAACATAATTACATATTAACCAATTTCTCGATCAAAAGGTGGAAAAACGAAATTGACTTCGTCTAACGTTTGACCGAGAAATTGCAACAAACCGGGAATAAAAATGTGACACTCGTGTTATATGAGAAATTTCTGATTCCACAAGCGCCTTACAACAATGTATTGGCCGAAAACAAAATTTCAGCCCCTGGACCAACCCTAAGTCCGGCAACTGCATGACGACTTTGAACATTCAACACCTTATAAGAGTCGACATTTTTTCGATCAAAATGGCTTCACAAGAAGATTGAAACGTCAACAAATTTCCATACAGCACAAGAATAGATTTTTTTTTTCGATTTGTGGCAATTAGCCGATCAAAAGTTGGAACAACTGAATTTCCACATTTTCCAACTGCGCTTTGAAATACAAGAAACGAGTAAAATACGTCGAGACATCTCCTGCTCGATCACATTTGCTCGAACACCCAGAGACGAAAGTATCCAAAGTCGGTATCAGCGGTTGCCGCGTGGCAGCAGCACTTGTCAGAACAGGTAAACGCTATCAGCAACGTGGAAGTTATTGTATGCAGCTCCGCCTATTTATGCCTGCGTGTATATGCATCTTATATATACCAACTAATACGTTACAAACGAACTTCCTACGTTGATTTACGATTTTTCGAATTGACAAAATTTCGGAAAAAAAACGTGGCCCAATCTATTTTCGACTACGAGACGCGTGCATCGCGCGTCAAAAATAACTCACGAACCCAATATGAACATTCATTTTTCCATTTTACGAGAAAACGCGAGGAAATGTCATCAAATTGTTCCTCCCTAATAATTCCTATTTTTTATTTCCTCTTTCTTTCGATCATTCGGCCCATTCGTTAACCACACGTGTTTTCTATATTCGAAAAATTCCGTCGTTATGTGCACAAGCGCTGACGGAAATAATGATTTTTTCAGTCCGACGGGACAACGCACGGGAGGAAATCTCGCGAACGTGAGAGGGACGAGTGGCGAGGGGTTGCGATGGAAAAAGGGGGTGCGAGGACGATGCGGTCATGACGGTATGAAGTGTCGCGCGCATTTCGTTCTCTAATCCACCGAGAGACCTCGACACGTTTGCACTGTAAACACACGAGGTCGCGGATGGACCATGTCGTGAGCGAGATATGTTATTTCAAGGGGTTCGGAGCGTGCGCCCTCTCTCATCGAAAGCGATATCCCAAATGTATATACACACACATAGACACACATATATGTATATCCCACTCATAGTGCAGGTTGGATAGAAATATAACGTATATGGAATATTGTAAAGGATATCGATGTAGTTATATACATTATGTTCGATCTCGAATCGGCGGTACATTTATCCATCCAGGTGTGAAAACGTTTTAAAATAATTTTACAAAAATCGATAAAGAAAACATTGTCCCCGTTCCTACGTTGGTTTCGAAAAAAAAAGAAGAATTCAACCCTCGCGTCGAACATTCTCGAGTGCGGATCACCGTCGATGGAGCATCACGTGTGAAAAGTTTCGAAAGAACGAGCCGACGGACTTTGCCGAGGCGGAGAAAATAAAAGCGACGAAAGTAATGGTATTTAACAGATGTCGACATAGCCCGTAAAATGTCTCGAAGATTATGTTCTTTCGCTTCGTCTCGCTTTTCTCGCCTTCTTTTCTCTTCACACTTTTCTCAAAAACGCGTAGTACGATATAACGAGATGCGCGGCACGCGTATACTCACTAATACGAAACATATTTCGCGGCGGGTATTCTCCCCTTTCCCCTGGAAGGAGCACATAAATTTGCCACCACTTAGCCCGGGTGCTGACGAGGAGCGGCACTTTGACTTTCCCCGAGGCTTTCTCTATCCTCGGATCTTTTTTTCCCTCCCGATACGGGAAAATTGCATCTGCACGTTTTATGGCGATAACAATTTTCTGTTTTATCTCGCAGCGTCTCGTCTGTGAGCCAAGATTCACGGGTTAAGGGCGCGCCTTTTGTGAAAAATTATGGGAAACATATTCGAGGGGAGGGCAGCTTGGACGAAGCGAATAGGAGAAATGTTTTATCGAGTTTCCTATGTGAACAAAAAAAAAACTGACGTTAATCAGATTTTTACAAATATTTTCTTAAAGATCTTACCGTTGATGAATACTATTATTGCTATTTATAAATTATTTAATAGAGGAATAAACGAAGCGTTTTTTTACGGACGTTTTGACTCTTTGCCATTTGCGACGAAGAAACATAAAACTATTACCTGTTTTTTCAAGAAACGAGACACAATCATTTTACAAATTCGAAATGCTCGACTAAACAACATAAAAACGATCTAGGTATATGGTACCGACCATAAAAAATCTTCAGAAGCTGCCTGCTAACGACCGCGAAACTGTTGGAAGAAACTCCGGGGTCGGATACTCATCGACGAATTCATAAAACGCGCTAGCCCCAAGTGGCCACTTAAATTCCTCCTAACGCGTAGTCTCAACGGCGAAAAATGTGGTTCTCTCTGTAAACACGACAGTCAGTAAAGTTGTACGATGATAGAGATAAAGCAAGCTCGATGTTCCTCCCCCGAGAATGAACGGCCTTCCCGAAGACCGTCTTATATTCCCACCGTGTCTACGTAATAATATCTACCATGAAAGCGTTCGAAAAGCGCGGCGCGCGAGCGAGTAATATTATTTCCAAGTGCTCGCAAACAACGAGAGAAAGACGAAGAGAGAAAGAGAAAAGAAAGAAAGAGAAGCGTAAGTGGAAGTCTCGACACGTCGTAGCGTTCGACGATCCATAGCTCGTGAAAGAAGACGCCTTCGATGACTGACGCCTCGCGTTGTATTTTTTTTCTTTTTTTTTTCGTCCACAAACCGCTCCGCACCGTTACGGAGTGGTGTACGCGCGGTACTGCGGATTTCTACGAGGTGGCTACCGCGCATGCGCCCGCGCTAGCTGACTTGCGCGAGAGCGCAAGCGTTGCTCGCCAATTCAGCGCCATCAGGCAACGAGGCAGCTACTAACCATAGCGCAGGGGCGAATAGCCCGAGACGCTTGACTCGCGGCAGCCCGGCAATTCGTAATAGTTTGTTTACACGGCTGAGCGGTAAAAAGCCTCGTTATCTCTGAAAGCGAGCGAGAGAGTAAATTTGCTCCAGCGATCTCTGCCAATGCTCGTAGAGACAGGCACAAGCCTACTCTTTTGAGAATGGACGGTAAAGACGGTCTTACGAGTCGAACTGCTCAACGTTGTCGGCTCGGAGATGCGAAGCGAGAAGAATCATCCACGAATTTATATGCACCGGATGCTTCGGTTGGCAACTTCTGACGAACACTTGGCGTTTTTCTCGAGATCTTTTCTTCCCCGTTTACATTTTAACGTTTACGTCGGCTGATTCGATGACTGAGGCCAGTGGGCTCGTTGCTATTTTTTGTGTTCTGCAGCCTTCGCGATTTTCTTTTTTTTCTCCGAGCTGGCCGTGAATACCGGCATAACCCGAGACTGCTCGAATGCCTACGTCTTTCGCGGTGCAGGCATCTACTCGATCTTGCGGATGTTGATTATTTAGCCGAGTAACTGCTTCGCTGTAACTCGCGAAGTTATTCGCGATTTAAGTGAATGTATCCTATTTCTCTCCACTTTATCCACACGTTGTAGAGTAACGAGGGTTTGCCATGCGAGCGATTGTCTTGGCAATGAACCGAGCACGTCGCGAAGAAGATACCTTGTGTTTACAACGAAAATCACGGTGTCACCTATGCGCGAATAGTTCAAGACGCTGCCGCGGCGATAGCAGCGCCAGTCGCAAGACGCCACTCAGGACATCACAAGACAATTCGAGAAATATCTCAAAATCAATATACCTAAATCGCCTTCCGCTTAGATCTCTCGCGCAGAAATTAGTTCACGACTCCAGAGCTTGAGAACAAGCGAGGACAACTTCTTTCTAAAAGTCGTCTAATCTTCTCGGACTCTGTAACTCCTCGATCTTGCGGATATTAATTATCTAGCTGAGTAATGTTTCGCTGTAACTCGCGAAGTAATCCGCGATTTAAGTGAATATATGATATTTCTCTCGACTTTATCCACACGTTGGAGAGTAACGAGGGTTTGCAATGCGAGCGATTGTCTTGGCAATGAACCAAACACGTCGCGAAGAAGATACCTTGCTCTTACAACGAAAATCACGGTGTCGCCTATGCGCGAATAGTTCAAGACGCCGTCGCGGCGATAGCAGCGCCACTCGCAAGACGCCATTCAGGACACCTCAAGGCAATTCGAGAAAAATCTCAAAATCAATATACCTAGGTCGACTTCCGCTTAGATCTCTCGCACAGAAATTAGTTCACGACTCCTGAGCTTGAGAACAAGCGCGGACACCTTCTTTCTAAAAGTGGTCCAATCTTCTCGGGATCTGTAACTCCCATATGGAGTAAAATACCCGAGTGAGGGGTTGTGTTAAAAAACGAAGAAAGATGTATTCTAATACGGGGCGCGTTTGCTCGTGGCACGATCTTCTCGACGACGCATGTGTGTATACTTCCACGTATATAGGTACATACAGCATAAAAGAGGAAGAAAGAGAACGAAAGAGAGAAAGAGAGAGAGAGAGAGAGAGAGAGAGACCGAGGGACCAAAAGAGAAAGAACGAGAGAGAGAGAGAGGAGGCGCGTGTGTGAGCGCACGAGATTTAACAAGGGTCTGACAGCCTCGTTGCCGTTGTTATTTATCGGTTATGTCGGCGCGCATCTCTCTCCCATCTTTCGACGAGAGAACGAGAGAAAGAGAGAGAATAAGCTCGCTCGTTCGCTTTTCTCCTGCAAAAGAGCTCTGCTCGTCCACTTCTACCGTATCGTTCTCCGTCTCTCTCTTCCCATTCTCTTACATACACAAGAAACGTACAGCGTGTGCACAGCTCAACGCGCTACGGACAACACGGAGCACACCTTACCGGTTCATGTAGGTACGTACGTTTGTACAAAGACGTACACACGCACACGTAGAAAATGACTCCACACTACGTCTAATACGCGAAGGAAAGAGGAGAACGAGCCACGTATGTGCTCGGCAAGTGTTCGAGAAGGGCGGGCAAGAACGCGTTCACTCTCGCGAGTGGTAGACACGTTATGGACTCACGTACGAGCTCCGGAAGGTTGGTAGTATTGGGTTCGAAATAGTTTGTGGTCGTGCCGTCGAGGGGACGAGGCGCTGATGTTGGTAATGGTCGCGCTGTGTGTCTTGTACACACGTACGCATGCGTACCATTCTCGTTCCAAAGGCCGACAGTGGTGAGTAGTGGCGAGTTGGTGATGGTAGCTGACGACTGGTGTTCCTGTTATACGTATCCGCGTATGCCTGCATGCTTTACAATACGTACACAGAGACTCACGAGCGATACTTATGACGGGGTGGGGAAGGTTCGCTTAGCGCTAGCACGTGTTAAAAACATAACCACTTACTCGAGTGGGCTTAGGTCCGTGGGGGCCATGAGGGAGGCTTTATTTATCGCGGAGCTCCTCCTACACGAGCCTGGAAAGAGAAAGAGGCATATACTTCTACAACCCGTTCGAAACAGTTCGCACAGATAGAGAGAGAGAGGACGAATGGATAATTTCCAGCATACGCGATGTTGATACTATAGAGTTCCGTTTTCCTACCGTTCAATATATACGTTAGTTCTATACTAGAACTATTATCACCAGCCATGCCGTGCATGCTTCTAGTCCACTCACGACCCTACTTTATACGTTTCGGAGCACTTAAACAGCTAACCAAGGCACACTACGCCTCGGGACCTTCAACCTACGATCCAGTCCGAATGCACTAAAACTGCTTGGGACTTGCCGGAAACCAAACTCAGGCTAGGTTAACCTACGGTCAAGAGCGGCCGCGGTTAACTGCAGATGGCGTGTCTATATCAACCGCTCGTTTGCTTATCTCTCGCGAGGCTAATCTAGCCGGGCATCTATACCCATACGGAATATTACATATGCGTGTTTCTCCTACAAAGCTATAGTACAGCGGAGAGAGAGGCAGAGGGCGCAAACCTTCGGGTTTCATCCGCGAGCTGTGCCGAGAAATCGATTCCAAGTAAAAAGAGAAACGAGCGCGAGAGTCACGGGAGACTTTACTTACGAGTGCCTAATGGGGTTTTGATTTACCTCCATCGAAAGCAACCACCTTGTGCGATTTGTTCAGCGTGTAACAATGAAGGCTCGAGTCGATCAACGCGGTGATCAACGTTGCGATTTATCGCACGCCTCGCTTCACTCGGCTTCCTTCCAGTGTTCGAGAGAACTGCAGAATCTAATCATATCCGCGTAATGTTCGAAGCTTTTCGCGTAGGAAACAAAGGCCTGCTGTGCTATTCAACATACTCCGTGCTACTCTCGATGCAAACACTGGGTGTATGTGGAACGCATCTACCACTCGGTGTAACTCGGTGTTATTACCTGGTGTAGTCCGTGGCAGCAAACATACAGTTATTTACCCGGCATGCTAAGTCAACCGTACACGTCTCTCTCTCTCTCTCTCTCTCTCTCTCTCTCTCTCTCTCTCTCTCTCTCTCTCTCTCTCTCTCTCTCTCTCTCTCTCGTGCTCTGGACGTTAACATCCCCCGGAGTTATTTAGTCACGAGTGGTTACCCAAGGTTTTACTCGAGTCACTACACTACTGGTATTACTCCAAGAATATTTGCAAATAATATAGACAGGACACGATGGAACTTCGACCAGTTGCAAATGAACCCTCTTTTTCCGCTTAAAGTTTTGTTTTTATAGTTGGTATACCAACAGGGTAAAATTTACATGATTGTAATTGAGCATTAAGTTGGTTCGTTCGAACCTTTTAGAACGTGTTGTACACAGTGATCACTGATGCCAAGACATATTCTTGTGTACAGTTGGACGAAAGTGGAATGGAGGAAAATATAACATCCCCACTCCGTGGGGGTTGTTCTCTCACTGGTCGACCCTCCAAATGGCAGTTAACGCCACGAGGACAGATTTACCACGGGGTATAGTCCGCGGGGACCTGTCCCCGTGACTGAGCGCTCCCTCGGGTGCGCGTACGCTCATACATGCGAATTGAGAAAATTTACCATCGTGTCCTGGTTTATGTGTGACATAGCTCCGCTTTTGTCTCTCGCACGAAGCATAACGGAGAAGTATGGCGAGCGTTGAAGTAGCGCGATGTCCGTTGGCCGACCCGGAGGGACGCAACGGACCAAAAGTGTACGAGTAATACGGGGACGCGGTCGAAGAGGGGGCGCTGTGGTCGCTCGTCCGAGATTAACGAGCGCCATCATCAGGTCCGAGCTCGAACTCTCGGCGCGCATATCGTCCTCGTTAAGCTTTTAATCGTTTTCATCAACTTGTTGTTGCAGGGCGCTTTTGCGAGAACTCGCAGACAGTTTCGCACGTGGTGCTTTACAAAAAAAAAATAGATCTATATTCACACGCGAGGGAGAGAATGTGTCAATCGGAGATGACGAACGATCGAACTGTTCGGGTCACGAATGAAAACGATATAACAAATGTTGGCAAGAGTATGAATCATTTTTTTCAACGACAATACCTTTCGAAAAGGGACGAAATGGTTTCATGATTGGGTTCGTTGCTCTCGCGAAATTTATCGCAAAAGTTAATCACCGGCCGAGCGAACTTGGAAGAATCGACTCTCGGTAAATTTCTGGAGAAAAGCAAACAAAGCAACAAAGTCCGACTGATTAACATTCGTCTCTTCGAATCGGAATACGTACGGGTCGAGTTTGGTTTATACGCGAGGCACACCGAGCAAAGGACGAGGAACACGGCAAGAGCCTCGTAAAAAATGGTTAACAAGAGAGAAGGTAGATTCTATCTGAGTAGAATTATGTCTTTATTAGGTGGGATCGGTGCCCGATGACTGTAACGGTTTTAACCCCGCGACAAGAGAGAAAAAAGGAGAAAAGACAGCCGCAGGTGTCCTCGCGGGCCCAGAAGGATGTGTGCCGTGTCCCTTTTTTGTGGGACGTAGAAAACGATCGAAAGAAAGAGAGAGAGAGGCCGTGCGAGGAGTCAAGAATCTCTCCTCTCGAACGAACAAAAGGAACGGTAAGGGAAGCGAGAAGAGAAAAACTTTCGCAAGGGTGTGAGTGCCTAAATATTATACACGTTCGCCACGGGCGAAATTGTGGTGTATGCACCGTTCGAGATTTATCATTATGCACTTGCGTGCCGCGTGTGACCTCTCTCCGCGAGAGCTTTCTCGCTCACGGTTAATTCTTCGCTCGCTCCTCAGCCTCCTATACCCGAGAGGAAGAGAAAGAGATCTCGAGGTGAAGATCACGATCGAGCGATTGGAGAGAAGAAACGCAGTACAGAAACAAACAACGAGAATGAGAAACAAGCCAAGAGACTATCTTTCTCCGCTTTTCTCTCTTCATCTCCTTCTCTCCCTCTCTCTCCAGCTGGTAGGTACAAATACACAGCTCGGATTTGCCTCACGTCTCATCCCTGATATTTTTCTGCCGTAAATCTTGCCCTTTTTTTGCGCGTACCGTTAGTTTTTCGTGTCTTAGGCGTGGGACCCACTACTGGTACTGTCGCGATACAATAATAAAGTGGTGGATGCGACAGCCACTGGGTCTTTCCCAGAAAGGAGACTTTCCTTGAGACGCTCAGTTTTGAAGAAAACGAGAGATAATGAAGCGCGATAATGTGTTGTCATAGGAATAAACGAGGGAGCGAATAAGGTTTTAAATACGAATAAAAAATAGAGGCGTAAAGTACTAAAAACAAATACGATTTTCTTGAAATTAGTTTCATCGAGCTGTATATTTCGAAAAAAATAAATGGTCCAAGAAAATATAACACTTCGATGCTTCCGTCGGATCGCAACATTAACCCAGCTTCCACAAATTTAACGAAATCTTCTTCAAACGCCCGTGGTAAGAAGCAAAAACATTAGTTTTGCTTTCCGAAACGAGGTCAACTGCACATGTCCTCTTCACTGCACGAATGACTTGACGAATGACACCCTTAATGTTCCAACTAACAGGGTGCCCCCTCTATCGTATCTTCGCCATTGTCCCCACGGGGCATGCAGCAGTTCCAAGCCTTGCGGGAGGTCGCGCCAAAGAGTCCTCGACCCACCAGCTGAATTCTTTGACTTTTCTCCCATACAATCACATTGTACCACGCACTTCAGAAAATTTTCCCAAATTTCGTTACTTTAGGACCCTCGCTTTTCATCCTCTCGCGTAACGTTCGAACGGAACGAATGGAAGAACAAACATATTACCAAGCTAAGAACTCTCGTTAGAGAACGAATTCAGGTCGAACGATCCTTCAACAAATTTTCTCCGAGTTTCGAGGAGCTTTTTCGTCTTTACGGGCATCGATGCACATTGTCGATATTGTACTCGTTAAAAATAAAATAACGATACATAATTTATCGATATCACATTATTATGTTTATTTTTAATGTATAAATACCAGGCGATATCGCGAGACAGAGGGGTTTCTTTTTTGTAGTTCGATCATCCTTTTTCTCATCATCGTGATTATTACGAGCCGCTGAACGGTTATCCCTCGTATATCTCATATACGAAACGATAACTTCGGGCATTGACGTATTGCCTTGGCATACATCGATTGCTATTATACGTTACAGCGTCTGTACACGAACTCATATATTTATAATTTCGTGGGTATGTAACCATTATACATATATAGTGAGATCAGAAAGAAAAGAGAGTAATGGCTCCTGCCAAGAAAGCAGCATCGCAGCACACCCGGGCGCGTTAACAGAATAACGAATCGAAATTCACCTCCGGCTAATAACCGAAATTTCATGAGGCCTAATCGAAATCGTTATTCCAGGAGGTATCTCTCGCCAAGCGTCGTCACGGATCAGTAACGAACGAAAATGTTACAGACATCGCACGCGAATTACCCTGGATCGACGCGAGAGAACCCCCCATTGCGACAAAATCGTTTGAACTGGTATTTGATTTTAAGCCCATTGTATCGTAAATACAGTTGGATATGGGAAACGAACCGTCGCGACACTATTGACCGTATGTATATAATGTCATGGGTAACCGCATGTCACAGCATCGTTTCCCACACCCACACTACGTGCATCGTCCTCTCTCTCTGCTCTATCATTATTTTCCAGATTTATCGCCTCGTAATTCCTGGCTCTTTACGATCAATCGTATCGTTCATTCGATCACTATTTAACAGAATTTGGTATTATTCGTTGGTCGAGATCGATGTAATCGATAACGTTTTAATACCAACGTTTTAATCTTTCTTTTCATTTTTCTTAAAATTTCACGTTTTCTCGAATACAATGTATTCCATTTTGTTTTATGAATTCATTTAATACTCTTAATTATAATACTTTGTAATCATAGGTACATATAAAAATAAATTCACATTTCCCACCTTCTTTTACAATGACGGATGACCTCGATAACATCCAAGTATAACATGTGTCGCTATAGCTGAAAATAATAAGAACGATTAAATTAAACAACAAACTTCGATAGAAGTAATCAATTTAAAACTTAAACTTAATTAAAAACTTTTGACTCACCGCGTAGGTTGATATTGGTTAAATCGTATAATTAAGTTGATAAGTATTTGGCAAGTCGTTGGAACGACTTGAGCAACATTTCCTCCATGATGAGGCTAAAATCTGAAATTATATATTATTTATATATAAATATGTATAACGAGAAGGAATATATGAATGATATGTACATGGTATCAGGTCAGAGGCGGAAAAAAGCTCGTGTTCTGTTTAATGGTTGTACGTTTTGCGATATCTAAATTAATATAAATCATCATTTGTCGGCTGGTACAATCGGCCAACGAGGGGGAATTATAACGTCGCGATGTTTCTTAATGGAGAACGAGATAAGATCACCCCCTATGAGCGTACGCGCGTTGCCCTCCTCTGTACGTCATATATATGCAAGCATGTACATTCGTGCGTGACACTCTCTCGTACAAGCGCATGCTTTTTTTACCCCGGCTCCGTCTCGCCCGCGCGTTGCATTACGTTTCTGTGAGCAATAAATCTCCTCGCGATAAGGAAACCGATGTCGTCGAAAGTCTCACGCATGTACGTGTTCGTCAGTCAGTTTTAGCTCTGTACTTTTTTATTCGCTGCCCTCTCCTCGCTCCTTTCCACAAACTGGAGCTCCTACATAAACATTTGTTAAAATTCATGTAAATGTGACTATTACGAATAATTTTGTTTCAATTAAACAGCGTTCGTTACGTTCGAGCATACGAAATGATCAATTAAAAGTAAAACGTTCATCGATCATTGAATTTGCTCAATTTGCATTTAGTGTTTTATTGAAATTTATCGATGCATCTTATCATTCTGTTTATACTGCGGCAATCTGGTCGAGAAATTTTAAATATAAGAATAAATGTTATATCACTGGATTTAAGATAATCATAAGTTAAATAATTCTTCTATCTCTACATCAAAAAACGTTTGAAAATTTCCGACTCGTTTTTTTTTCAAAATATAAGATTTCCTCGTTGCTCCATCATACAAATATTTCCGGATGAAAAGAAATTCGTTGCGCTATACAGGGTTGTGAGATTACGCTTAGAAACCCGAGCCACCATGTTCCAGCAGCTTCGTAATGGCCGCTCAAAGATGCGAACTGAAATACAAAAAATGATAAAAGAATATAAAAAAATCCGGACGACAAAAGAGTGTCGCCATGAATAAACTCAAGGCACGGACCGAAAAAAGAGGGGAGACAGAGAGAGAAGAGCCTGAAGAAATGATCCTTATTATTCATAAGCATGCCATTCACACCCTAATCGAAAATCATGGGCGCCATTAAATTCAGGCCGCACCTTAATAGTCGGGAACAATGATTCTGTGCGCGATTTGTCATCCCGAAATTGAGTCGCATGGAGGATGATAGCCCGGCCCATCTGTATACATATACTTACTACCCTACAGTTCTATTACATCTCTATATGCTATGTATATAGGCAGAGCAGCGACGAATAGGGGGATGTACTATTGTCCAAGATGTATATACGTATCTATATAACGAATGAAGACAGCGAACTGCAGCTCCGGAACGTTTCCCGCTGGTCATGGTACTAATCATTAATATATGGCTGAAGGAGCTATTGTTGCGAATTAGGTAGCATTGAACGGGCCATTGTCGCGAGCAACGGGGGGTGGAGGGGAAGCTTTCGTACTTTCGGTAGCGAAGAACGGGGCAGACCGTCGCATGTCGTACTATGCTGCCCACCACATTTTAATAAAGTCTTTCTTATATATAAATATAGAGGTGCATGAATATACTGTATGGAGTCACTCCAGAGCTACGCAGCTTTTCTTCCAGGATCCGAAACTCCAGCAATTTTTTGTCGACACGTCGGCATTCGACGAGGTGAATTCACACAATGCATTACACTTCACAGTACCTGGAAGAAGAAATGGTGAGTCGTTATTTTGTGTTTTACATTGCGAAGAGAGGGAGAGGACAGTTCAAAGTCATTTAGGTATTTTTTAACCCCTTATTGTACGAATTATGACGGATAGGATGTAACATTTGTTTTTGTGAAAACCTTTTTTACTTATCTCCTTTGCCGCATACAAACTTTAGCAGCCACATATGGCTGCTAAATTGCTAAACTTTATTCTATATGTTAAAAGATTATTTTTTCAAAACCAACTTTGGATCCTTATAGTACCTACATTTCTTCATGTAGCGGAACGTATTTTCTGTTGTTGCAAAGGGCATTGTAAAACATCCTGTAACATACTGAAAAAAATTGTAGCAATCATATATGGCTTCGTATGTGATAAGGAGTTAACGTTTCAATACATATTTGTACAGAACCTACCAGTATAGAACACGGTCTTACATACAGGTCTTGCAACTCTCAGGAGTGGGGGTGACTCGCTTGTTGAAGCAATTTTTGGAAGTTCACGGTTTGGCCACATACGACACTACAATCGAGTGTCGATTAGGTTGCGCAAGCGCACTAGTAACTTAACTAGCAAAAAATAAAAACAATATTATTGTCGGTAAATCTTGAAGATTATTAAATTAAATATCGCACAACATTAATACGAGCCGAGAAAATGTTGAACGTAAATGGAGAAAAAAATCGCACAGAGCCAAATAATCCGATGTTACTCGGCACTTTGAAAATTGAAACTTTTTGTTTTCCAGCACCTCGATAGTAACTTTTACAATTTGGAACGACGCACGATCGTCCCATAATGATATTTCTTTTTTTAACCCAACTCACTATCACAGCACAAAACCACAGCACAAAAACCAAACTTTGTATCACGGTACAAACTACCAAAACCGAAAACGATGATTATGAGGTTATGTCATGTCGACACTCGATAGCAGCGCTGCAGGTGGCGATAGAGAGAACTCGATTTTTCTGCTTCAATATGAGAGTCACTTTAGCCTTCCCCCACTCCCGGGAGTTGCAAGACCTGTATGTAAGACCGTGGTACAGAACGATGTCCCCTTGTCCTACTCGAGGCACTTGCTACTTTTGCCTGGTATGTTAATTGAATGAACGCAGAGAATAACACAGGACTTGTAGGTTATGATACTGTTGACACTAACAATAAGTCCAATTGCATTATCTTCTGTAACACACATAACGGAGATATCATGAAAAATAGATATTCACTATTTTAACAAAAAAACGGTATTCCCCAGGTGACAATCGTGTTTGTATCTAAACGTGACGGGACTGTAACTGTGAGATACGTTTTGCTGCAAGCAGCAGTATGGACAAGTTTGTCTCAGGAATTGCGAGATATTTGTAAACACCGCGGACGCCAGAGGGCGCCACGCGCTGGCCAAATCGAGTGCGTGTATTTATGCATATGCTTATACAGCTGTCCATCACGTCACATGTGTAAGCCCCATGGTTCCTCGAGTTTGAGCTTCGACATTATATAATTGTATATATTTGTATATACATAGCTGCAGGTCCACGTACAAGATCAAACTCAAGAAATCATGGGTCTTATAGGTTATGAGACTACCGATACGAAGGCCGAGTATTTTCGTCCACAATTTTAAAATGGAAAACTGTCAAAAGGGAATATAAACGTGTCAACACTAAACGAATGGGAGCATTCTTGTAACTTGTTTATTTTCTCCACAATGCTGGAGATAAGTTTGTCTTGCAATTTGCTTAAGGCAGTTCTATCATTTTATCGTTTTCTTAAGATTTTGTTGAAAATTTGGATATATCTTCTTTGATGTCATATGTACGTGTGTAATAATTTTTGTAAGGTTTTACCACGCGGAAAATTGAGACATTTATCGGTGAAAATCAAAATTTTCAGTAGTCTCTCATTGGAGCGCGTGTTAAAAATTTGCATTTTCATCCATAAATATCTTGGCTTCTACCCGGTGAAGCCTTCTAAAACTTTGCATACATTTTTATACAACATCAAAGAAGCTTTATTTATGTTTTTCAAAAAATTTTAAAGAAAAGAATTTTCGCAATTTTTGTAATTATACAGCAAGTACATATTACCTTGGATGACCTTGAATTTGGAGGATATTGTTCTCTAGTAAATTTGCAACAATTTTTCATTATTAACTCGAGCCCTCAAATCATTTTGTGTGTGAGAAAAACTGAAAAATAATTTTTCGATTTTAATGTCACGATAGAATTACCTTAAAAATTATATAGCAGTTAAGACTGAAAGTCGTAATGGACTTGACAAGTTCGAGCGTGTCCATATAACGAAACGAAAAATAGATATAAAGTATGTGCAGTACGTATCAATGGGATTTGCCTTTAAATTCTATGAAAAATTAATGTACGTTATTAATTTGTAGTGATATTTGTTGTAATGAAGAAAAGAAGGACGTTAAAAAGTTTAACTGGACAAAATTCTCACAAAACCACTATTGAACTGCCATCTTGCGGGATGCAACGCAGGCTGGAAGAACTGCTCTGACACTGGACACGGAATATTCGACCGTCGGTAAGAACGACGTTACCGGACGGTCAGTACCGGCCTTAGCCTTTGGAATGAAAGGAACGTGGAATTGGAACGGTGAACTTTCTACACTCAAAACAGAACAGCTACCATCACCGAAGCTGTCAAACGCAATGTTGGTTATAGGTTTGTTTTTCTTTATTTATACTTTTGTTTACGCATTGTTCACTATTTAATTATTGCATTTCATGAGGAAAGCTAATAGTCCAGTTGGAATAGACATGAGTTCTAAACAAAGACTGAAGAGCAGTGCCAATTTTTTTGTAGGTTCTTTGGATCTCCAAGAACATGCTCTTACAATTTAGAAAAATTTGGATATGTTTTTTTAGCAACCAGAGATTGTTGAAAAAAAAAACCATTTATTTAATTTGTATTTTTTTTGTTATGCGTTTTATAGAAAAATGCTTCCCACAAAAGTTGTACGCCGTGAGCTTTTCTACAAAAAGAGACCTATGCCAAAATCACGTGACACTGTTAATTTAGCGGTAAATTGCAATTTAAAAATAATTCATCCGTTTTGTTTAGAGCACGGTCTTACATACAGGTCTGTCAACTCCCGGGAGTGGGGGAAGGCTAAAGTGACTCGCATATTGAAGCAGAAAAATCGAGTTCTCTCTATCGCCACCTGCAGCGCTGCTATCGAATGTCGACATGACATAACCTCATAATCATCGTTTTCGTTGGCTCTGTGCGATTTTTTTCTCCATTTACGTTCAACATTTTCTCGGCTCATATTAATGTTGTGCGATATTTAATTTAATAATCTTCAAGATTTACCGACAATAATATTGTTTTTATTTTTTGCTTGTTAAGTTAATAGTGCGCTTGCGCAACCCAATCGGCACTCGATTGCAGTGTCGCATGTGGCCAAACCGTGAACTTCCAAAAACTGCTTCAACAAGCGAGTCACCCCCACTCCCGGGAGTTGACAGACCTGTATGTAAGACCGTGGTTTAGAGCATCTGCAATCGGCCATTTATCAACATACTGTTCCAACACTCATATATCAATCTAGGAAAAACCATCGATCTATGTTAGAATTTATCGATCTATGTTATATAGTTTAGCAACAATCTCCGATCTGCGAAAATTCGCAGTTTTTAAATCCCAGCTGTTACAGAAGGCTCACGCAGGAAAAAAAATTCAGGTGTCTTTCAACATGTATAATACATTCGGGATTTAACTGAAAAAAAATAACAATTTCATGAAAAAAAACTCCATTTTTCGAAGATATAAAATTTTAGGTTATAAACAAAGAGGAGTACCGCCTTAAATTACGAAGCTAATTGAAATATTCTTTCAGATTATGGCGCGCTTGTGTCAAAGGAAATCTCAAGGTCAACAACCAGAAAAAATTGATTTTCAAGAATACTTCCAAGTTCGTGAGAAACAAATACGTAGAATTAAAAAAAAATATTTCTCTACGGCAATTTATAAGGGAGTTATTGAAATTGTTAACCAAGTGGGTTGAAGAGCGCCGCGGGGCAAGAGACGATACTTCCACCACGTCGTCCGGCCACGCAGGCGCCGCTACTCGCTGGCCCAAGAGCGGGCGATCGAATTAGATCATTACCCGCAATCAGACGAACGCTCCAAAGACTTAGTATCATATTGAATGGTATACCCAACAATGTTGAGAAGGCTCTGCAACTTGAATTTTGCGAAAATTTTTATTACAACAATAATAAATCGAAAATACGTTTCAACATCGATATCTCGGCTTGTAATGAACATATTGAGACTTTTTTTTATATATTGTGTGTCTTGCACAAGCGCATAATAATCTGAAAAATATTTCAATTAGCTGCGTAATTTAAGGCGGTATTTCTATTTATTTATAAGCTAAAATTTTATATCCTCGAAAAAATGGAGGTTTTTTTTCATAAAATTGTTTCTTTAAGTTAAATCCTGAATGTACATGTTGAAAGAAACCTCCTGAATGCTTTTTTCCGCGTGAGCCTTCTGTAATAGCTGGAATTTTAAAACTGCGAATTTTCCCAGATCGGAGATTGTTGCTAAACTATATAACATAGATGGATAAATGTTTCGTGTATATCTTGGGGATAGTTTTTCCTAGATAATATATTAGTATTGGAACATTATGGTGATAACTGACCGATAGTAGATACTCTAAACACAACGGATGAATTATTTTTCTATTGCAATTTGTCGCTAAACTAACAGTATCACGTGATTTTTACATAGGACTCTTCTTGTAGAAAAAGTCACGGCGTGCAATTTTTGTAGGAAGCATTTTTCTATAAAACGCATAACAAAAAATACAAATTAAATAAACGGTGTTTTTTTCAACAATCTCAGGTTGCTAAAAACATATGCAAATTTTTCTAAATTCTGACAGCATGTTCCTGGAGATCTAAAGAACCTACAAAGAAATTGGTATTGCTCTCGTGTCTTTGTTTAGAAATCAGTCATATTTTTGTACATTTCGACTGGACTATAAGTTGTGCTCGTCGTGATACTTGCACGATCTGTCCCAATCCACCCATATTTCAAAATAATGTTTCTTTTTACGTGGGCGATACACCTTGAGATCGTAGAACATTAGTAGAATATATTTTTTTGAATAGTTTATTTGTCGCAGTGAGCGCATCATCATAGAACAATTCTTAGTTAAATATCAAACTAGTTAATATCCTATACGTGTATAATATAACTTTTGCAGATTTTAATCATCCAATCGATTAAAAACTTATCACTGAGTATTGAAACATATTTATATATGTCCACATGAACGACTCTCGCTGTTCATTCAAAGACAAAATCAGCACATTTCCATAAGATTATTGTCAGATTTTTATAATCAAATTATAGAAATAGAATGAACATATACATGAGGCAATTATACTGATTTTGGCACTGGACGTTTTCAAGAACTCGGCTTAAATATCACGAGTCTTTTTTTTTAAATATTTTCGAATGAGTCGAATTGTTCATATTATAATCAACCAGATCGTAAGTGAAATGAACTGTTAAGAGTGGAGTCAAGCCTATGGTATCTAGACAATCATTTACATGTACATAGTATGTATAGTGTACCAAGTATGTTTGTATTTTATATACATTTTTTGTTATCCTGCATGTGGACAACATGCAATTTATGAAAGTGCGTGTAAGCACGTATTGACCACGCAGCACGTCAAGTGCAGTGGATAATTTGTTTATCTTCTTCTTCTTTATGTTCAAAACTTCGATGATTTACCAAAATTAGCATCTGATATAAATGACTCTGGTACGTTTAATAGAGGGGCTGTTTTACAATTAGTCCACTTTCTTCGAGAAACTTTGGCCATCGCTTATCTTTAAAAGTGCGAAAAGGAGCTTAATTGTAAGATTCATCGAACGATTGCGATAATCGTTTTCTATGTGATTTTTGTTTTCGTCCACTGAGCTAATGTCGGCGCGAGTTTAACATGGACACGGCTGTTTAAGCTGTGTGCGTGGTTTCATTTTTTCTTTCTCTTCTCTCGTGTTATCGGTGCACTTATTTTTACATCGTGGAAACGTTTAATGGCTTTCGAAGTAAAACTCATAGTTCCGCGTAGGCAATTCGACCAAACCGCGACGCTGTGTGTGTGTGTTTTTATCACCTAGAAAAATAGCTACACATCCAATAATACGTGAATTAATAGATGGCAGGTTCTGTACGTTGGTCACGCCGGGAGTCTTCGAATTCTCGAATACTGATTATTCAGAAAGAGTTGACGTAAAATAATGAAAAAAAATTAAAACAAAAAACAGAACACGCTAGTCCCAATCCTGGATCGCTGAGACTTTGAATAAACATATACGAATATAATGATAATAATTATCCAATATAAAAAGATCTCGAAAAACATCTGCTTCCATAATTTCATTTTGCTATGCCTATAAATTTTATCTCAGGGCTATGACTATCCTATAAAAAACGACAGATCAATAAGCATGGGTTAATTCCGTTAAAGTAATAATTGATCGTTATATATACGTGTAATGGTTTCGGCAATGTATCCACGTTTTTTATATTATGTATAAATGCATAAGAAATAAAATGGCGGCAATCATCTTATTTTCATTCGAGACATGGATAATAGTGGCTCGAGAGAGACAGATCACTATGAGCCAGGGCAATCGAGCGGGTGGGAAGAAGTGACCCGATGTTTCAGATAGTATTATTCACACAGTACGCGGCAATGAGTTATTTACCCAACGAGGATAAATCAGTAAGCTTGGATAATTAACCAGCGCCGATGTACATGTGAAAGTAATTCCTGAAATAAAGGGCGAGCCTTATTAAAGATAGAATGCACAGGACGTACAGAGCGATCGCGAGCAAGACGAGCAGTGCCATACGTGCATTGGCGCTTGTTTCGGCTTCTTGACCGCGTGTACGACCATTGGCCACCTGCCTGCCAGCGGGAGATTCTATCTGATAGCGGTAGGTGGTGGCCTGAGGTCAAGCTCATGATCGCCAACGCGCCCTCTGCATTTCAATCTGTCCCTCGAGGGTCTTGGCAAGATATATGACGAACAATTGACTTAGCGCAATACCGAGTGCGATACCAGCTATTGTGTAGAGATTTCTCTCGGCCCAGCTACGCACGATCTCGATGCATCCACTTGTCCATACCTTTTTGCTCGCCTCCGAAACTGGAAGCATCTGGACTTGATAGCCGCACATTATATTCACCAGTCCGCTCTGCCAGAATAAAAATTAACAAGCTGCTATATAGGAAAGCCCGATTAAATCATATCACAAAAGTATATGAAATTATACTCACGGAGATATCAGTTGTGTTTATGCAGCACGAGAATGGCACGCCGCAGCTTTCTCTACCCGGACTAGAACAATTAAAATATTCGTTCTTTCCCCAATCCATATAACCTCCTTGACTCAACCCACAACATTTGAACTGAAAAATAAAAATTGTGTCATTACCACGACTTTCAATAAGATCGGAATCGCATGTGTCTCCATTCTTACAAAGCACTCACCTCTTGCTGGCCAAAGTCGATGAAATTCTGTAGATCTGGATCCTCTCTGTATGTCTGAATGATTTTGTCAGTGAACGATTCTTCTAACAAAGACTGCAATGTATGTGGGAATACAAATCCGACAATGGCAACTCCCATTTCAAGCAAGAAAAAACCCAATAGACACCATGAATACTGTAAAAATTGAAACAAGTTAATACATTGTTCTCACGTTGTTATCAGTGGTATTATTAAAATGCCAATGTCTCCAATTATTATGCAATGCTATAAGATAAATTACTAACGAATTTGAGGAGGCAAGTATTTTCCCGAAGAGCGCCAACACAGCCAGCAAAACTGACGATAAAAACGACTCCTCCTGCTATCACCATGACGAGCGAGATGTTTAAAACGACATCATAAACGTTCTCCACCCTCACCGATCCTGTGGCTTGCCATTTGTCGTAAAATGCATAAAGACCAACACCAATCAACAGTCCTCCAAAAAGCTGCAGTGAAATACAAACAAGTTGCTCTTGAGCTTACATCACTCACAGCAGTCAAAGTATTGATAAACTATGACAAACTACATTAATAATAATAACGTTTGTCCAATGACCACATTTATTATGACAAAAAGTAAATGAGGTTATGCTCAGTTTTGCTAAGGTAGTCCTTTGAAATAAATAGCCGCAAATGTACATTATCTTGTTTAATGTTAGCTCACCTCAAAGTTAAGCTATTTCTGATTCAGGAAGGCGATCAACTTTTAACTTGACAAAGCGTGCCACATAGAAATTTGAAAAATGCCACAAAAAACGATGGCGTCGTGAAACAATGCAGTAGTCACCATGGTGGACGTGATATTGAAATATTACTAAATGTTAGATTTACAGACATTAATATTATAAGTGATAGCACCCATGTTTCTGAAAATTTATTTAAATAAACGTTCATTGCGTTCGGTGTTTTTTTCTGAACTGTCACATGTGTTTCTGCTTGTTTTCCTTAGGAAGATTCGTCGTTCTATATCATTTTTATGATTATGATTCAACATTAGCTGTGATAAAGAAACTACTAAGGTCACTTTATCAAGAGATTCCTATGACCACAAATATGTACATAATTCAGCCTAAACTGGTATACTGAATTTTCATTTAATCTGTTCAAGTGAAATGTGACACAATTATAAACTCCGAGTACTTTACAATAATGCATTAGGAGTCAGAGACAATCTATATGTTGAATAATTTTTGTACACTTATGGCTCGTTTATAAGCATCGCTTCATCAATTTATTTACAAGTTCACCAAACCTCCTATATAGTCATATGTTTTCCAACCTTCTGCAAGTAGGATCGGGTCAACTATATCGGTGACGAATCTGTATGTACAATCAAATATCTGATACTTACCCAGAAAATAAAGTTCAGTAGAAATATCATGTACTTTACACACGAACTAACGTATGTAAAGTTATTTGTGCGTCTTCGGTTATACATTGCCGTAGTGACTAATAAAATGTATCGAAACGTTCACTTTTTTACCAATGAATATAATATTCGTTATTGTACAGTGAAGAATGAAAACTGCATATAAACGTTAGTAACGAGAATGAGCGATGTTGGTACGACACTGAATTGAGGGTACGCAAACGTGAGACATATCGTAACCAATTTACATGTTAAGAGTTACGTTCTTTGATCGAAAGTCACCGCCGCGATGGCGTTGTTAAAAAAATGGATTTTATTTTTTCGCGAATGACTCTTGAGTAAAAAATAGAACTGAGCATTCTTTGACAGCTTGGTCCTACTCCGCCATTACGGTTATGTTCCACCGGTCCGCCGTTCGGACATCGCTTCAGATCAGCTGGTTCCCGTTCCGCTCGTTCTGCCGGCTACCGTATCTCCACAGCTGACTCCCTGCCCTGTCGATCTTCGGTGAGTTATCAGTTAACGCTCATATATTATCATCTATCCGAAATCTCCACCCGATGCCGCCACAACAGCTTGATATGTGTTGTGATTATACGGATTATACGCACGGTTAGGTCTTATCACTACGCATGATAACCGAAGTTCCGTCATGAGATGCAGCCGGCTGTGTTCTTATCAATAATCATTCTTTCATTACATGAACGTTAGACTTTTAACTGGTATAATGGCAGATATAGCTGCTAATCTGAATTTGGTCAAAGAGAAGGTCGCTATTGCAGCTGCTAAACGACCACAGGTATGTTTCGATTGTTTTCGACGACACACTGTAAACAAAGTGGATGTTTAGAAACGTTTTCAATCAACAGGAATTTCATTACTTTCAACCACTCGTCGTGGCAGCGAGCAAGACAAAACCGCCGGAATTGTTAATTGCCGCTTACGAAGCGGGCCAACGTCATTTCGGTGAAAATTATGTCAACGAGTTGGTAGAAAAAGCTAATAATTCTAGTATTCTGGAAAAATGCGAAGACATACGATGGCACTTTATTGGCCACTTGCAGCGCAACAAGGTAAACAAAGTCCTCTGCGTACCACATTTGTACATGATCGAAACAATTGACAGCGAAAAAATGGCAACAACTGTAGACAATGCTTGGCCAAAATTCAGAAGAGACGATGATACCAAACTCAACGTTATGGTACAAGTAAACACGAGTAAAGAAAAAGGTTAGTCGTTATTTCTCTGACAGTATGAGAATCGAGGTACAGATATTAAAGTAATGATTGTTTTCTAGAAAAGAACGGTTGTGAAATTGAGGAAGCTCCGACTTTAGTGAAACACATTATAGAAAATTGTAAAAACTTGACTTTCGTTGGACTCATGACAATAGGCGCTTATGGCTACGATGTTGCAAATGGTCCTAATCCTGATTTTGTGACTCTAAAAAAGTGTAGAGAGGAAGTGTGCAAGGCTATGACATTGGATATAAAAGACGTTGGATTATCCATGGGAATGTCAAGCGACTTTGAACATGCTGTACGTATTCTAAAGTTTAGATTCGTTGCCCATGTTATCGATATCAAATAACAATATTTTGATTCACTTTCTATTACTAGATCGAGGTCGGCAGTTCGTATGTGCGGGTGGGCACCTCTATTTTCGGCGAGAGGGAAAAGAAAACGTGAAAGAACGAAAACAAAAAGGCATTTCAACCAATCGACAATAATATCTCAGCAGAAATCTATTACATAATTCTGTACTTGAATAGGTATATATTGCAAGCAAATTATACATTAACGATGAAATTTAATATATTTTATTTGTGAAATGGTAGAAAATGTTCTCTACGCGGCTCTGCCGATTGCAAGATCGTGGCTATACAATTATTAATCATTTTCAATGTTCACTTATCTCCCCGAGTGTTGTCAGAGATCATAAGCGTGATGATAAATTTACAATCGAGCGTCAAGCCTAACCAAATCGGTGAGCTTGCACTTTCTTGATATCTTGCCAAAGTTCGAATTGAGAAATAAATTCAGTTGACGATTGAGAATAATTAACTCTCCAGTCTCTGCCATTTACCCCCAATGTGCTTTAAAGCTACATTCATAATAATAATAGATAAATATAGTAAACGAGGTCATTAAGAACAGTCACTGCGATTTGGTGTTTTGAAATACTTTTATTATATGAACGATAGTGTAAGGATTGCGAAACCTCCTTTAACGGTAGGCCCGCTCAGTTTCTTACGAAAAAAAAACGTGAGGAAATTCTTTTTTATCTCAGGTTCAGTACACGCTAGATCGCTAAATAGATACAGCAATAATATGCATATATATATTATATATATGTTATCACACGAATAGTCGCGCCCGGTGATTGTTCGTATTATCTCACAGTTCATCGCTTCGTCTAATCTCAACGAGGAATAATCTGGTTTACAATGTTTTCTTGCCGTGGTTATGCCATAATTATCTTTGTTTTTCATAATTTTCGGGCTGATACAGGACTATTCGCGTGCGTGTGTTTTTGATGTCTTGTGAGTCCATGAGGCACAAGCGGGCCTGCCGTTAGAACGAGACACTGCTTGTAATGATAGTTGAGAGAGATTATGTGTGCGTGTTTTAAAACGATGCGGGGCCAGCCGTTTAATCGTCATCGTCGTCGCCCTTTCCGGTCAACATGGCGATAAGGCTGGGAGTATCGATAAATCCCTTGTCATCAATGTACATATTGTCAAAGGCTTCGTTGACTTCCTTCGGGGTGAATTTCTCGCCGTAGGTGGTAAGAGCGTGCCTCAGTCTGAAAGGTAAAATGGGAAAGAAAGCTCGTATCAACATTCTTCATAACTATTTGCTAAGAGTGACTCTGCCGTCTTCATACAGCTTATGCTTCTATTGACTGTTCACAGGATTAAAGACTATCTGGATAACTCGAACGATATGAAAATGGTGCTTCAGTCATCGGAGTCAGCAGAGTTTCTCTCAGTCTTAGATCGTACGATTGATACGCATCACCAGCACCGATGAGCACAGGGCTAATTCCATCAAGGATGTTGTGGACGTAAAAAATATTTCTTCCCAGTCATACCTATTTCCGTCAATTTTGCCGTTGACGTCAAAGGTGTTGAAGGCGTTGATGACTACGTCGTCCTCATCCGATCCTGCTGTAACCATGCCAACGGGGCATAGTGAGAATCATGGAAACGGTAAGGTGCACACAGAAGTATAGGAAAAACATATAGAGGTGGGCCAGGGTGGGGCGAAACACGTTCGCACACACATTTAACATTGAAAGAAAAGAAACACTTTACGGATTCTCTCGTACAACGAGAGCAACAAACGTTGGAATTTTGACAAGTTTCAAAGGTAAAATACCGAGAGACACGTTACTAACGGATTAACAATTACTATTACCGACACGATTGACATTAATCACGAATATTTCATAATTTGGGGTACGTGCTCGACACAATCATTTCACATTTCATATTTTGAGGTACACAGGGAGGAAGACGTTGTTTGAAAACGACAATTTGGCATTCCACGATATAGGAGGTAGTGAATAAAACCAATTTTGGATGAATGTATCGATACAAAATTACAATGAAAACCGACATGTAAACGAATTGTTTTACCTCCAATGCATATACTTTTGATACCTAGGAATTTGACAATTTTTTCTAACGAATTCCTATTAAATTTGTTCTTCTTTGTCTTTTAGATTCTCGATAACACGGTATCGGCATTGGCACCATGACTCTATCGCTTTCTACACATCCGCGTGCACCCTACCGTTTCAAGTAGGGTACAAGCTGGATATGTCTCGTACGAACCTCCCGACATGCGAGCGGCGAATAGAGTGAGCAACTGAGTGAAGTTTATTGGTCCCGGAACTTCACCGACCATGTCGTCCAATTCCTTGTCCGTCGCAAGACGACCGACCGAGTCGAACGTCTGGCGAAGATCTTCCTTACCAATAACACCGTCCTTATCGTGATCCATTAGCTGGAAGGCCTATGCGTTGGAAATTTGCGAAAAGGTCAGTGTCATTCATTTTTACTTTGTGCTCGTCACACAATTCTAAAGAAAACATTTTCAGGGCCACTGTTGGTTTTCTCACCTCCTTGAATTCGGCAACTTGTTTCTGAGAGAACATAGAGAAGACGCTGGAGCCGGAGCGCTTAGCCTTTCGGCTACCACGACTGCTCGCCCTTTCGGAGCGAGATTCGGGCGTCGCGACCTTCTTTGGTGGCTCAGGTGCGGGCTCAGGTTCGGGTTCTGGGGCTGGAGCTGCGGCCGCCGCCGGGTCCTCCTTCTTCTTGGGCTTCTTCTTCTTCTCCTTATCCGCCTGGAAAAAAAAATAATTCATCCAAAATCGTCGTGCAAGAAAAACGAGCTAAGAACTTGAAGAAAACGTTCCATCGATGAGTCTCGAAGTTGGGACGAAACTTGGCCGCTATAGACACAAACGTAGTTCTACCAAGACATCCCTCGGTCGATAATACCCGGCCCAGCAGTTTGTTATCAATCGAGAAAAATCATCAACTAACCATTCTAAATTTACGGAGTCAACGGGGATCGAGTAAACGAGCGACAACCGAAGATAATCAACGAATGGACTTCGCTTGTATCAGCAAAGTAGCCAAAAACGCGAATGTCGAGAGGCCAAGCGTTCACCGATGAAAGCGCAAAGCGAGTCGTCGCTTCTCGCGCACCGGGAAATTGGTGAGGCGTCTTTTCCGCAGCGAACTAATTATAGAATAAGCCTCGAGTTGCTCGTGGTTGATATATAAACGCTCTATGCCGCACCGGGACGTATATAGACCGACCGACCGACCGACCGCTTCCCATCTCTCTCTTCTTCGATGCGCCTCTCGAGTTACCGATATTACGTAACTTCATCCTCGTACTATGTATTTTTATATTACAAGTGAATATGTGTATGCGCGCGGACATAGTATCGATGACATCCCGAGAATTTCGCGAATTATCCTCGCGGTTGACGCCTTCGCCGTTATTGCTGTCGCGAACGTTGCCAAAAATCAATTCCCGTGCGATACATGACGTGTTTGTTATACGATAAATCGATCGAGGCTGATGATCCATCGATCATTCTCGTATACCTCATTAAAACCGAAAAGACAACCGTAATGACGTTTCGCCGCATTCATTCGACACTTATTTTCCACTTGATTGTCATCATCACAATTAGCACTGTTCTCCTTGACGCAACTTTTCATATTACACACCATTATAATCGCAATCGTTCGACGTTTGTCAAAACTCGAACACCACTTGCCATTTCTTCCTTGCAATGTGATCACAGTTACGACTTTATTCTGATTTTCTCTCTGTCGCCAGAGGCGCGTTTCTAACTCTGTTTGGCCTCATCGTGGAGCACATAGCCGCGCGAATTTTACTTTCTCTTTTACATCCCTCATAATTACATCGAGCAATCATCGAGCTTTAACAGAACGAAAACTAATTCGACGATGCGCACACATATTTGGACTTTTTTTGTTTATCTTTTGTCGTTTTTTTTTTTTTCTTTTAGATCGGCTCCCCGGAAAAACGCTACTTACCATGTCTACAGTCGGTTTCTAAGTGGATGGTACGAGATGGTTACGGGGAACCAACTGTCCAAGCAATAGAGGTGAACTTGTCTAAGTAACTTTCGGTGGTTCTACCCCCACCAAACGTTCATACCCCCACAAGAACCAGGGGGCTGCTCGACCGCTCGTGTATAAAGCTCTGACGCGCCCATCTGACCATATTTAGTGCGAGCCACCTCAAAATAGAGCGCCCTTACTCCCCGTTCGGTTTCGACTAAAACGGTTTGCCGGGGACTCGATTCTCTCTCACACTCGTTTCGTCTCCATCCCACTGTGCTTTTGCCCGTCGTGTGGAATACGAAGCTATACGGATATTCGGGACGCGAAAGCCGTGTGCTTTTGTCTCTCTTTCCTCTCCATTTTTTTTTAATCTTCTTCCTCTTCTTTGCAGAGAGGAAATATATAAGTCAAGGGTGCCCGTGGATGGGAGTGACCGGGCGAAAGGCCGGTTGGGAGGTGGTTACGCGTGATAGACGCTCTCTCCTCGACGCAGAGAACGCACAACCGGCATAATCGTCCCTAGACGCCTCCGATTACGTGGCGTTGCAGGGATGCCAGCATGACATGGACGCCAGCGAATGGACTTCTAGTCAGCCAACACCCCAGGACAGAAGTGATAAAAGACCAGTCACCCTGTATCGAGTGGCACACGAACATGGAGACGGAGAGAGCAACGACGCTCGGTAACGCTTTGTGCCATTCGCCAACTCGACCCAAGGGGCAAACGAACCGGTCGTAATAATATTATTGGCAAGCGTACGAGAATTCCCCGAGACACGCTCGCTCCTTAATGTCACGCGTGGGTCCGTCCGCGACCAGCCCTTCGCTCTCATTTCCGGTACCAGTCGTACAATCCCTCGCGACAGAGCAGAAGATAAAAAGTTCTGCGGCAAGATATCCGGGTGACCGTTTCGTAATACCGAAATGTTTTCACATATGTGCATAGCACGTGCTTTCCTAAAAATAGATATTTTCCTCGCCGAGATTTTGAACCTTCTTCTTTGGTATGCCAAGCAGTTCGAGCTTAACTCCCCTTTGTCTTGACTTCACGACACGAACGTGTTATATCTATACGTTAAAAATGTTGAAATTGGGTTGTACATTTTTTAGATCGCTCTAGACAATATTCGCGAACACTTAACGCACGTGCTGAAGCCATCACTTCCGTGACTCGTTGTCCCGATAGATGTTTTTCTCTTCTTCTTCTTACTTTTTTTCTTCTTGTCATCGGAGTGGCGCTTCAAAGGCAAAGACGAGCTTCGTCCCTCTTTTGGCGAGATTCCCAACGGCATCGCGTTGATCGATGCGCTTCTCGTAGTCGTATGCGCTCCTACCGAATATGACCTGATGAAAGTACAAGAAAAAGAAGAGATCCGTGTTATGCGAGAATATATTTGAACGCCTACTCTTAACTGTGAGCGCTCTAAACAACTCGTCGCAAGCTATGTCTCTCGTCAATTTAGTTTCTCACTTGTCCTTGCAGCTCATGATCTTTGAATCTGACTTAGATTCCTCTCCTGTATTCGATAAGCGAGGCATATCTTCAGTGCAAGATCTAAAAATAGTTTTCCCAAATAAACAATCAAAATCGATCGTGAAACGTCAAAACAAGAGGAATTATAATTATTAAAAATATATGTAATACACGCACTTGCCAGTGTTTACAGAAAGCGGTGTAACGCTTCTCGACGGTTCGATAGCTTCACTAAAGATGTCAGGAGTGGCGGAACGAAAACCCGAAGTCGCTGAAGAATGTTCGGATTTAGTTGGTTTATCCAAAGGACCTCGATACAACGGTGGCATGCTTCTATGCTGATTCACTAATTTGTTCCACCATGTTTCACCGGCGCTCAACGTTATTTCCCTTCGAAGGAAATGTCAGACAACACGAAAATGAAGCACGTTATTAAGATGCCTAAAAGATGTCTTACAGCCATCTGATGCAAACGTCCGAATTTTACAAGAACCTTTTGCATCTGGCTCATCTATAGATGTTATTCGTTGAGGTACGAGTGTCATCTTTGTGTTGTATTAAGAAGACTAATTACACCATAATTTTTCACGTGCGATAAAGAAAATCAAGTATTTATTCGATATCTCAGAAAGCAACAGCTGCAACTGAGTTCCGGCTCCCGATTAATAAACCATTCGAAATCGAGGGTGAATTTGAATGTAATGAATGTTATCCAAGTCAACAGTAGATATGACGTATAGATAATCAGATAAAGGTCTCTGTGATCCTCCTGAAGGATTTGCTCGCCAGACTTTAATCTACTCTCCTTTACAGAGTAATGACTGCCAGGAAAATATACTAAACTTGTAATATTTATCCCACCGAGTGTATCATCTTAATCTTTAAATCGTACTCACCCAACTTCCTCGTTGTACCCTTCATCCACAGATCTGAAAAACATACGTATCAGAGCTTCCAATTTTCATTTAATTTAATTTATCATTTTTATTTGTAAGAGCTTGTAAAACTCACGTTTCCTTATCTTTCAATATTCTCTGATTGTAAGCAAGATTTGCTAGGAAATCTGGCTCGATGACGCGCTTTTTCTGTACGAAGCGGAAACCCCTGGTAGTCATAAATTTAAATTATTACGTATGTACTTCCGATGAAGCTATAAGTAATGCAATCATTATGCAACTTACGTGCACTTGCTGCAGACACATTTTGAAGATGTAACCTTGGATTTTTGTCGGTCTTGGTTGAGTTTACGCGTGTTACGTCTATGCAATCTCTTCGTTGCGATTTCACGATGGCAGCGACTGGAAATGTACCAGAAATTTCCTCAAATTGTAATTTGTAACTTAAGCAATATCGAATTTAAAATGTCGACGATATATTAGAAAAATGTTATTACACTGCTCTTCCCATGAAACTACCAATATATTGCACTGTATACCGTGTAAATTTAGGGAAAAGATCTAGAGAAAAATAAGGTTTCAAAAAATCGACGACTCTTCTCAATTGTATCGGTTTCCAAACCATTATGCTCTCCCAATGTTCTTAAAATTGACGATTAATTTTTCTTCAAAAGGTTACAGCGATACACGACAAGATAATTGATCACTAACGTCGAGAAAATGTCAAATCGTCTCAATTGTTTTGCGATAAAGAATTTGTCAAAAAGTCGAAAAATGAAAACTATACCATGTGTAAAAAAGAAGAAGTTCTTCTTTCGTTCTATCATAGTCTGCTCAAGTGTATCGAGAATGTAGAGAACGAAACACGTTCTCATATTCGAGTCAGGTCTTTTCCGCGGCTGACCCATCGTGGCTTTCCCCACTACGACCATCGGTCCCATATTCACTCCCACCATAGCAGGTTTATTTCTCGAGGTGAGTCCCCTCGAGAAATAAGAAAGTACGAGTCGAGTTTGTCCGCCTTGAATCACCGTTCGTGAAACTCTCGGACATTCGGCGCGTCATGGACTGTAACATAAATTTGTTTCATACTTTGTCATTTTTGTCTCTCAATTTGTTACAAATTTAATTCAGCCTGATACGAGTCAAAGGACGAAAGGGTGATAAAGATGCGGTGGTTACTGTTTCTTCTTCTTGCTGGTAAATTGAGACAATAGAATTTTAAACGTATATCTGTCGTGCTCCAGATTGAAACATTCTTCTACGTCGAAAACAGAAAGTGACTGAACTGGCACAAGATTATTAACTTACTTTTGGATAATATATTTTTATATTTTTACGAATGTATTAAATAAATTTTGGTATATAAATATTTTATATATTTTTTCTTCTGATTTCTGGTAAATTGAGAGGATAGAATTTTAAACGTACATCTTTCGTGCTCCAGATTGAAACATTCTTGTACGTTGAAAACAGAAAGTGGCTGAACTGGTACAAGATAATTCGCTTACGTTTGGATAATATATTTTTATATTTTCATAAATCTATAAAATATTTTCTGTATAGAAATATTTTATATATAGAAATATTTTCTATATTTTTTTATAAATCTATATAATATTTTCTATATAGAAATATTTTCTACATTTTTTTTATAAATCTATAAAATATTTTCTATATAAGAATACGTCGATCTATATCACTATCAAATATTTTCCATATAAAAATATTTTATATATTTTTAATATAAAAATAAAATAAATTTTTATAAATCTATAAAAATATTTCTAAAGAATTGACATGGAAATGTAGTTAAAAAGCAATCGTATGTTCATAAGACAAAAAAATCTTGCTTACGAGCAACTAAAAATATTTTTCAATAAATATCTTTTACAGTAGGTTCCGGAAGTGCTCTGAGACTCGCAGCTTATATATCTTCCGGGGGTCTTCACGGTGAATTTCGATTCGAGCAACGTACCGAAAATTCGCTAAAAATTCGCTTGGGTCTTCAAGCGACTCTGCAATATCCGGATCAACAATGGCTATGGACAGTCACCAGATTTCCGGTTGATTATACGATAGTGGAAAATCGATGCGACGATCGTCATCTGGGTGAAACGTAAGTATATCCTTCAAGTCGAACTTCTCCAATTTCCAACTATTTATTCCTTAACCCTTTTAGTGCCAGACGAAAAAAAGGTCTCTATGTGAGAATAACCGGCCGAATTTCACGAGTTTGGGAAAATGCTCATAAAAACCAAACTAGAAACAACATTTACATCATTCAAAAATCAGTGTATATTAAGGACGAAATAGCGGACAAAACAATGCCACTTGTTTTTCTAAATTCATTAAAAATTATCCAATTCGAATAGTAAACACCTACAAGGCACCAGCCTATATATCGGCTCTGGCACTTCTCGCTAGTGCAGCAAAGGCCTGTATATCGCCCTCCGGCGCTAAAAGGGTTAATTTGTCGATAGAGAACGTTTCTTGTATTTTATTTTCTATTTCAGTATAATCGATCTTACGGAACTGGTTGGCCCACTGGTTTTGCCCGGAAATGCATCGAGTGTCGTTGAAGTTTCCGGCCTCAGTGTAACTGGAGACAAAGGACTCTGGGGCAAAGGATTATTGCTCGTTGATACATATTCATCGCGAAGAATTTGCGCATCGATTACGGTGATAAAATAAGCAAATCTACCTGAACAATATTTTAAAAATACTCGAATACTAAAACACTCCAAAATACATGACTTCTGTTTAACCCTTTGAGCCCTAAGGACGCATATATGTGTCAGCCTATGCGCCTGCGGACCACATAAGCTTGAAAGTACTCAGGTCTCAAAGGAAGTTAAGTTGGAGGAGTGTAAGCCAGGAATGGACAAAAAGAGTATAAATGATTGATTTTAGGTCCTCGAGAAGAATGCAGAAAAAAATGCAGAAGCCAGATTCCATGGGCCGATATCCGGTAGTGTGTGGTTTAGATGGTTGGGTGGACATGCCGGTGATACAACAACCGACACAACGACGTATGTCGATCTATATCACGTATCGAAACAAAACTTGCAGAGTGTCGATTTCACCGAGCACTATTGGAAGATATACGTTACCGATATATTCGACACGGGCAAAGGTAATAAGGATGAAAATAATCCAATGAAGTCTAGGGCATGCTCTCTGCAAGTTTGTAACAATAGTTAGCTGCTAAGAATTTCTTTAAATATTCTGTTTCTATTTTTCATTAGACAAGAACGATTGCAACATTCTGCAGACAGTTTTCGATCCCGACGGCGTAGGTGGAGGAAATTCAATCGGCGACGTTGACACGCGTCTTGGAAAGCTCAAAGTTGCTGTGGATACGAGCAAAAGTTTTAAAACATCGTACAGAGATTCGCAAAGCTCTCTTCTACCGGCGGATCTTCTGGGTTCTCATCGTTCTCTGTATCTGGTCATATTTCATCCGACTCACACGGACTCGTTCCTCGCTTGTGCCAAAATCAAGCCCAGAAAACCTTCATTGGCAAAGTAAAGCTGTGATACTTCTTCTTTTCCTTTTTGTTATAATAAGTTTCAACGTTCGACTCATGATCTATCGCTTTCTAGAACTCTCATCAGTTCCCGTGGTATCAAGGGCGAAGTGACTTTTTCTCAGGAAACCCCGTTCGATCCAACGTGGGTTAATATTTCATTGAACACCGTCAATGATCTTGAAACTCGTCTTCGATACGCGACAAAAATTGCTGCCTACAGAATTCATGAGTTGCCACCTGATCCGTTGAACTTTGTTAAAGAAAAGGATAGTAAAGAAGTGTGTTTGACAACGAATGATCTGTACAATCCAACCAAGATCGACCTTAAGACAGCTCCACCTCCTGGTATAAATAATTATAAACCGCTATAATAATTATCACATGAACATGGAAAATCGTGATTTAACAATTTTGCTCGTTTGATCTTGACTCTAGGACTCGGTACCCAGGATCAATATGCGATAGGTGATCTCTCAGGAAAGCTTCAAGGTAGAAAAGAGGGGTCGTCTCATAATGACATACTTCCCGGGAGTGCGAAACTGACCGGTTTATATTGGGATCTCTATCTGCCACTTTCGGGAATCAACAGCGTCGTTCATCGCTCGCTCGTTCTCCACAAGTATATTCAGTCTTCTTTGCAGATATAGCGTTTAAATGAAACTTGTGTTGGTATTCAAAAAAATAATTTAATCATCAGGTACAACGAGACCGATAATAAGGGAATAATTCCCTGGGTATGTGGAACACCGTCTTATCAATTACCTCAAAACGCTGGTCAGATGCCGATGATAACGGCTCATGCGATTTTCCGCTATCCGATAGTCGGACGAGTGATCTTCCGTCAGGCCCAAAACGAGCCAGATTCGGATACAACGATTATAATAGAGAATCTTGTTCACGGTGATGGCAGTGCCCTCAACAATTCCGCCGAGCACAGGTATCGTGATTCCTCGATGAATTCGACCATCGCAATTCGATTCTTTGTTATTTAGAGCGCACGAAAAAATCGGTGTTTTAGTTATTTCATCTCCGAATAAAATGGCCCGGTCGTTTCTCGCTTGTATAGATGGATGATTCACGATCATCCCCCGGGAAAGGATTTTTACAACTGGACTGGCCGATGTCTCAGTACCGGAAGTCCTTACAATCCGTACAAGGTACGCTGCACATCTCGTCACTCGAACTGCTTTTGTTGTAGAATCGGTTGTACCAATTTTCTTATATACTTTGTCTGCAGGTCGATTGGGACCCGGATCATCCCGAACGTTGTTTAGCGAATCAAGCGACTGTATGTCGAGTGGGCGATTTAACGAGGCACGGGACTCTCTCGATCGCTGGGCGAAAGCTCGAAGGTCCTCGTCTGACAAGAAGATTGTTCACTGATCCATCGCTGCCTCTCTCAGGACCTCACAGTGTCCTTGGCAAAAGTTTGGTACTTTACGACGATCATGGGCCAGTCGCTAGAGGTGAAAGACTCGCCTGTTCCATGTAATTATTGTCCATCTTCGGCGGTTCTATGAATTTATTCATTCCCTCTGGCCACTGAAAATTAATTAATTATTAATGATCAACATCTGCAGCATAAGCAGAATATATAGGAGAAAAGCTGTTGCGAAAGACTGGTTTGGAAATGGGGAGGACACAACACTGAGAGGAAAATTTGAATTCATTCAACAGAGTGAATACGATGTTACCGATGTGGAAACTATGCTGGAAGGATTGAATGGAATAACTAGCGAATATCACGTGCATATGGTGAATACATTCATCTTGCAATAGCCATCGTACAATTACATTGTATTTATTATTTATTCTTGTTCTTGTTTCAAGACACCGGTCGAAATGGACTTGGAATTTCCTTGTGAAGCGACCACGTTGTATGGTCGATTCAATCCACAAAATGTGAGTGCCGAGAGTGCACCGACACCTGGCGAAGGAACCACCGATCAGTACGAGCTGGGAGATCTCAGTGGAAAATTCGGCACTCTCGATAACAGAAAGAGATATACAACGACGTACAATGACACTACTCTACCACTATTTGGCCCACGAAGCATTTTAGGAAGAAGTATCGTCATTCACAAAAAAGATAGGAATTTAAGGTAAGCCGATGTTCGACTCGAAAATATAAACTAACGTATGGTTTGTCTGTCGATCGATATGAAAAGTTACTATGATCATGAATTTGAATGAAAGTATTTAAAATTGATCATGAATTTGATGAAAGTATTTAAAATATATATTTTGTTTAAAATAGATGGGCATGTTCAACGATAGAGCGAGGCTACGCACCTTCCGAAGCCCGAGAGCTTCGAGCTATCGCTTCTTTTCATCATCCAAACGGTTTTGCATACGGATATATAAAAATGGTAATGATGACAAAATCACTCGTCAAATTATTGTAACCTTCCAAAGATTGTCACCTCTGCTTATGTATAATTGAACGATTCTATTTCAGACTCAACTAATATACAAGGACAACAGTCCGAGTGAAACCGTTATTGAAGTTAAACTCCGTCATCCTGGGAATCACGATCGAAATGTGGTACGTATATGCATACTAGAACCGTTGGCACAGTGTCAAGAATGTAGATTGACATTGTATACGGATTGAGCTTCGGTATACAAACGACTCTTTCAGACTAGGAATCATAATTGGGCTATCTACGTAAATCCGGTAGGCGTTGACGCTACTGTCAAAGTGAAAGACACGCGATGCGTTGCGGGTGGATATCTATGGAATCCCTATTATACACAACTTGCAGATCCCCTCAACGTAAGTATCCGTTTCGTTCTCTTCATATCCGACATATAAAAAAAGTTTTTCAGTCTTAGCCGATATACATTGATTTTTTCTTTTCAGGAAGATCTTTACAAGCAGGAATGCGGTCCGGATTTACCGTTGCGCTGTTACGTCGGCGACCTCTCGGCGCGCTTAGGACCCATCGATATTGGATTAGAACGAAGAGTTTTCGTAGACTCAAATTTTCCACTCGAAGGTACAGTTTCAGCCTTAGGGAAATCTATCGTTATAAAGGATCAGAATTTTGGATCTGCAAGATTCGCATGTGCCAACATCGAACCCGATCATAATATCGTGAAATATGCGAATATCAGACGCCCACCACGATTCGTAACGTGAGTAAGAACTTCACATTTTGTTAAATGATACAAATATCTTATCGCGTGGGATATATATTTCAGAGCTCAATTCCTCGAAGATGTACGACAAGTGATGGGCATTCCGGAATGGATGTTGTCGATTGATAATCGAAAAACTAAGACTCTTCACAACGGTGGATGTATACAATTTTTGTTGCACTTTAGAGGTATGAGTAATGTTTGTCGGCTAATCGCAGTCTCGATTTTCATGTAGGGCGCAATCGATCAAGGATCTTTTTTTACTTTCAGGTCCGATTGCTAATCGATTGGAAAAGGATTTCAGCAAACTTATTTCTACGGGACGTCTCGATGGGCCAAGTCTAAGTATACCAGGCTATGTTTACACCAAACGAAAGACAAAATTGGGCTACAGACAGTGCGGAACGCGCGATCCAAACGACAAAAGTATATTCATCCTATTTCCGTACTACCTAAGAAATTGAGACATAAGTCGGGTAAAGAATCGGACGTGGTGATTTGACTGTCCCTCTCTCTTTCTCTCTATTTTTAGATCTGAAACGCAGCTTCTGGAGCTCAACAGCCGGTTCACATTCACTGACAATATCAACGCTCTTATCATCCTTACTTTGTTCATTTATATTTGTGACATAAAACACTAATATCTCCGTTTGTCGTTAGTCGAACGACTAGTAGCGAAGATCTCAATATATTCGGGATATATTTTTAGGTAAGATACTGTGTTTAACCACTGGGTAATCAATATATTTATATTTTATTCAAATAACAATGTTATAAGATCCTTATATTCATATCTGTTAAATGTGTAAATATATACGTCATTGCGGCTTGATTTGTGATAATCGTTGCAATGATAGTTTCAAGAACTGTCGTCCTTCATTATCTGTACTTTGAGATGTATCTTACGAATTTCAACTCAACGAATGACTATCACAGGCAGTCTTCTACATATTTGTATCATCTGCCGGGATAAATGTACTTTTTATTTTTTCATGATTTCCTTTTCGTTCTCCTACTTATCTACATTTTTACAAACGTGTATACGCTGGAGCATTTTGAATGCAGTAGCAGCCCAGGTTCATCCGGCCGATAAAAACTCTCGCTGAATGTCTGTGATATTTTTTCCAAGTTTTCTCAATATCCAGACTAACGAATTCGCGATGCTCTCGGACTAGGTTTTTCCGAGTTACAAGAATCGCGATGTAGGCAGTTAAGCTATTGGCGTCAATTTTTTTAATAGTGACAAAGCTTAAACACAGGTAATAAAAAACCGAGAACTGACAGACCTTGTCAAACTTAATTGGAAGCTTTAGCAGTAGCGCTTGGGGCTGGAGTTGTCGTAGACGCAGAAGTCGTTCCAACATTTGCATTAGTCGCGATCGTAGTGGCAGATTCCTCTGTGACTATTCGTCGATTTTTCTTTATCCGTTTCCATTCACCGTTCGTATAATTCATCTGGAAATGCGTCTCGACGAGCATGGCAACGGTCGTACCATCCGGTTGAACGACATCCTCGATATTTTCCGACAACATCACAGTAACAATATTGCCTAACTTCGGACATGGATTATCTGAAATATGAAATAAGACAATTTAAAATGGTGAACCATCAAACAAAGGTGAGTTGATTCCGAATATAAAAAAGTAACAACCTCTCGCTCCAGCCATAAATCCAAGAATAAGCGCCTTTTCCGGCCTAGTAACTTTATTTGCTGTCCTGAACATCTCTTGAGCCTCGAGCATTTGTTCTCGCTGTAATAATGGAAGCATAAGAAAAAATCGCTTATAGGATGTAATTGTTTACGTACGAAGCTCAATGCGTCGAAAAAATCGTGGGAATACCAACCGTGAGGGATAGTCCTTTTCTGGTATTAGCAGCAGCATTGGCTGGTTGGGGAGTCGTTTGTATACGAATTTGTGTGACGGTTTGAGCGGGACGCACAGTTTGTACGCCAACGGGGGTAGTCTCGACGGGGGCAGGAGCTGCTGGTGTCGCCAATGGCAGTGCCGTACTCGGTGTTGTTGGGGTAGTTGGCGTTGCTACTATTAGAATGAAAACGGATGGCTGATTGAAAAATACAATTGAACCCGCACAATCAGTGTACACACTTTCAGTGAATACACACTCACAATCAGTACATAAATCCACTTTTTTTTCAATTTTACTTCAGATAATACTATTATCACTTAACGATACATGAGGCCAACTTACAAGTCTGTGGTGTAATGGCAGGAGGCACAGTTGCAGTAGTACTTGTAGGTGCATATGTAGCTGTGGTTGTTGCGATGGTTACCGGTGTTGCAGGAGGGTTTATAGGAGCAAGACCTTGTGCATATTCAGGTGTCGTTGGGACTTCTGGTGTGGCTGGAGTCGCTGTAGCAGCAGCGGCTGCTGCTGCTTGTGCCTCAGCAACCTTCTTCTGTTGTTCCTCCAACTCCATCATGCGCTTTCGCTTTTTGGCTTGGGCATAACCAAGAGGCTGTTCGTTTATGTCGAGAAGTTTAATACCACCATCTTTGCGTATTCTACTGCTTATGGGTGTTCTTGTTGACAAGGAAGAGGGTGTAAGAGCAGGCGATCGGAACCCACTCGTTGGTACTCTGCTTGGTATGCCCTTCAAAGGTGCTGAAAAGCGAAATAACATAGATAGCATATAAATTTTCTTAAAATTTGCTATTATACTGACCAAACAACTCTTACTTGTATCAGTCATCTTCCTTGGCATTCCTCTACTTCTCACAGGCACAGTAGGAGTCGTGTGCTTCTTCAAATTATTTGCAGCATCTATACTTTTCTGAAGCAATTCTGCTCTAAGAGCGGCACTTTTTGGTTTCCTTTTCAGTGTAAAGTGCTTGGTTGGTGCAGGCTGCTGCCCAACTACAGAAGTAAGTGCCGTTTTATTGAGATAATGACACTCTAATGGAAGCATAGCAGGATCATTCTGTTTCTTCAGAAGTTTTCTCAGATCATTTACAAGTTCACCAAAGATCGGTCTGTGTTCATCAAGATCTGTGATGTCAGTATTCAACGAGCCAGTGGCTGGAAATGTTTTCATCGCTTCGGATAACATGGAAACCCACAATTCACTATCCAATGATGCCACCTCGATGATTTCTTCCAATTCCACACGCCACTGTAAGTCATATGATAAATTTCAATGTGTATTAAACTACTATTTCAAAATATTCACACGATGACTGAGAAATGTAATAGAAAGTAAAGAATTCTAATGTCCATATTCGCGTTTATTAATTATTTAATTAAAAATTAATTCAACATTCGAGAGTATAGAAATAAAAAGTCAACGACATGCCTCTATTCCCACATAAAGTCATAAATTGACGGCTCATAGTGTTCGTTGACACAACATTAACTCGGACAGATACACCAAGGTAGATGGCGTTGTCAACAAATTTATATCTGTACATGGATTACTATCATTCGGAGGTTAATTAGGGAGTAATTGTACACACATTATAAGAATTTATCCTGAGATATAACGCTGAGAGTAATAATCGTAATGGATTATAGTTAACCCAAACCATGACAATACGAAGAAAAATTACTGGCTTACCTCCTCGACATTTCGTCTAGGTATGTGAAAGAAAGAAAGCAATAATTTGAGCTTGACTTGAGTCTGAAGATCTGGAAAACAATCCTTGATGTTTCGCAATACTTCGGCATTGAGTTGCGAACAAATTGAGCTCCCTGTCCAACTATCATTTGACGTTCCTAACTTGTTATGCAGCCACAACGACGTATCACTGTCCCTCACATTCGCCATATTGGAGTCGTGTGATTCCTGCAATCGCCGTACATTAGCGATGCACGCCACATTTTTCTCCCGCCTTAAAATCCGATCGCCGTACCAACTGTTTTTTTTTAGTATGACCAGAAAGTAGAGGGGAGATTGGCAACGCTCGACAAAAGTTGAAACCTCGAGACTTGGTTCTGCGACATCTGACGGTCTATAGGGTGAACTTTTTTATACCCACATTAAGTTCGCCGCAAGCTATCGTAATCATATATATGGCGAAGGGACCATATATATATACATAATCTGGTGGCATTTTTTCTAGTCTGTATAGGCTTATACTCTGGGCACGGTCTTACATACAGGTCTGTCAACTCCCGGGAGTGGGGGAAGGCTAAAGTGGCTCGCATATTGAAGCAGAAAAATCGAGTTCTCTCTATCGCCTCCCGCAGCGCGGCTATCGAGTGTCGACATGACATAACCTCATAATCATCGTTTTCGTTGGCTCTGTGCGATTTTTTTCTCCATTTACGTTCAACATTTTCTCGGCTCAGATTAATGTTGTGCGATATTTAATTTAATAATCTTCAAGATTTACCGACAATAATATTGTTTTTATTTTTTGTTAGTCAAGTTAATAGTGCGCTTGCGCAACCTAATCGGCACTCGATTGCAGTGTCGCATGTGGCCAAACCATGAACTTCCAAAAACTGCTTCAACAAGCGAGTCACCCCCACTCCCAAGAGTTGACGGACCTGTATGTAAGACCGTGACTCTGGGTCTCGATGAGAAGCGACGTCCACATGATGAGACCTGGATAACCAATATTACAAGAATCACAATGAAAGGATTACAGTTTTTGTCCTAATTCATATGTATTTGCGTAATGTTGGTTAACTAACAGCTGCTCCATTTTGAACTCGTTGAACAAATCTTTGGTAAAAAAATAGTAATTCGCAATTTGGCCATGGTCACAAAAATTGAGCTATCTGGATGTTCCTTAGCTCATTCTTCGTCTCTCGACGAGTTCTTTAAAAAAGATTTCGTGCAATTTTCTGCTCAACGCGCGAGAACCGAGATGGAGCATCGTAAAAAGTCAATTTTTCGAGATTTCGTCAAACCATCGAAATCAGCTATACAGGGTGATTTATATAAGTGTTCTCAAACTTCATTTTTAAGTAGATAGGATCATTACAAACAAAAGTTGTTAATATACATTAGGGATATTTTGAATAGTTTACGAGATATAAATTTTTAAGTTGGTCTAATCAGAGCGCGCCGAGAAGCGTTGGAGCCACCCACTCCCCACCCTAGCCGTAGAGAGAGCGCAGTGTATCAAGCATTGGCTGCCGGCGCAGGCGCAAGGAAGGAGAACGAGCCCGTCCGCGTTCTGATTAGACCAACTTTAAAAATTTATATCTCG